>OZ035883.1:40964739-41297983 GCA_964034835.1 Muscina levida
ACTCAACATATTTTTTATGGTGTTTCGCGTTAATTCGCATGATATGTGACTTCTGTTAGTTATATAGAGACGTTATATGTGCGTATGAGCAATATTACGGCTTGGCAAGTTAAAATAAATCATACGTTGCTTTGTAATTTGTGTCGGCGATAAAACTCAACTTCTTCGTGTTATATTTAATTTATTCTTTATTTTGCAAAATAAGTTCCCTCGACCTAGTTAACCACAAAGACGATTATGTTTTCAGTTAAATTATAGTTGGAAATTAAATGGAGATAAAATAATTTATAACACAGTATAACATTTTTCAGCTCATTGTTCCGGGACTCAATTCGGAGAAGTGCACGTAAAATTAGCCCTAAATATAAGAACTTGTGCATCTTTTGTTTTGTCAAGTTAGCTGCATTTATAATTTAATACGAATTTTTTAGCCCAAGGTGGAATTAAGCACTTTTTCTATATTTTAACACGGTTATAAAGAATGGTTAAATTGTAAGGGCCGATGTTGAATATGAACCACACCGAAACGTCAAGTTCTTTTATGGATTTCATTTGACATTTCTCAATTTCAGACTAACTCAATTTGAATCATGGGTAGATACACAATCGAGCAACGCGTTAAAGTTATTCATGCTTATTATGAAAAAGGGCATTCAAATCAAAATGCATATCGTGCACTTTGTGATTTTTTCGGTCACTTTTATCGTCCTAATGTGAGTACCGGCCGTGGCATGATGGTTAAGTAAGTGCGTAGTAATGTGCGTACACTCGGAAAAATAGTGCAAAAATTTGAGCTAACCGGGTCTGTAGGAGATTTGAAAACACCAGCGCATGCACGTACTGCAGAAAATATTGCTGCTGTTCGCGATAGTGTGGCTGAAAAGCCGTCCAACTCAACTCGTCGCCGTGCCCAACAATTACACCTCTCACGCTCATCGTTGATAAACATTATGCATAAAGACTTGCATTAACACGCTTACAAGGCGCAATTAATGTGAGTACCGGCCGTGGCATGATGGTTAAGTAAGTGCGTAGTAATGTGCGTACACTCGGAAAAATAGTGCAAAAATTTGAGCTAACCGGGTCTGTAGGAGATTTGAAAACACCAGCGCATGCACGTACTGCAGAAAATATTGCTGCTGTTCGCGATAGTGTGGCTAAAAAGCCGTCCACCTCAACTCGTCGCCTTGCCCAACAATTACACCTCTCACGCTCGTCGTTGATAAACATTATGCATAAAGACTTGCATTAACACGCTTACAAGGCGCAATTGACTCAAGAACTAAAGTCTCTTGACCATTCTAAACGTCGCCAATGGTCAGAATGGTGGCAAGAAATGGCAACAGCGGGAGATCAATTTTCGAAGAAAATCATCTTCAGTGTTAAGGCACATTTTCGTCATTAGGCAGAATTGTCGCATTTGGGCGAATGATAATCCCAGAGTGATTGTCGAATAGCCAATGCACCCACAAAGAGTGACTTTTTGGTGCGGTTTATGGGCTGGCGGCATCATCGGGCCGTATTTGTTCCAAAAAGAGGCCGGTCTGGCAGTTACTGTAAATGGTGTTCGCTATCGTGAGATGATAACGAACTTTTTATGGCCCGAATTGTAAGATATGGATGTGGACGTTATGTGGTTTCAACAGGACGGTGCCACACAGCTAACGAATCAATGGCTCTTTTGCGCGACAAATTCAATGGCCGTGTTATCTCACGTGGTAGCGATGTCAATTGGCCACCAAGATCATGTGATTTGACACCGTTGGACTTCTTTCTTCGGGGTTATTTGAACGATGTACGTCGGAAAGACAGCAACAATTCAATAGCTAAAGGATGAAATAATTTGGCACATTAACGGCCTAGAGCCTCAATTATGCCTCATCGTCAAGAAATGACAATAATTTCCTAAATTTAAAATTGAACCACCCTTTATCTGGGTATTTCGTACGAAATAAATATTTGGTGTCTAAAGCATAGTTGTAGTTGTTGTATAGGAGAAAAAAAATGCGAAAAAAAGTGCCATAAAATTATTATGGCAAGTAACTTTACGAGACGAATGATGCAATACTTCATCTTTTGGGACTAATTTCGCGTGCAGTTCTCAGAATTGAGTCCCAAAATCTTGTGTTGTACTATGTATGGTATGAACTTAATACGTAACTTATTGCGACACAATAATGTTAAACCACAATTATTATGTCATTTTGTGCTTCCTTGCAATAATATATTTGCAAAAGCCAAACTCCAATATAGGGAAAATGCTAGAAATGCACCTTGAGCAAAAAAATTTGTATAGCCAGTTAATTATTAATTCAGCCAACTTGACAAAGTGAAAGATGCAGAAGTTTTTATTTTTGTGGCTACTTTCATGTACAGTTCTCAGAATTGAGTCCCGAAATCATGTGTTGTACTGTGTAATTTAATCAATTGAAAAGTATTTATTGTTAATAAAGTAGCACTTTCTATGCCTTTGCTCATAACACAATACTTTAAGTAAATGTACAAAACATAATCTAGCTGAGAGCCTTTACTATCTATGGCCGCACCCGAAGATAATTTTCATCCCAACATTGTATGATATGCATTCTGCACATTTTCATGTCTAATCTATTTATCTTCACATTTCCAAAAGGACCAACAAGTAACAAAGTTTTCGTGGAAACAACAGACATACAAAGTGGAAATCAAAACAAAAAATTTACATATAAAACAGAAAAACTAATTTCCTTACTCAATGCTCAAGGACCAATATTCCCAAAAAACCAATAAAATAAAATTTTCTAATATGTAAATTTTATTTGAAAACAATTCTCCAATGAAATTCATACCTTTTTTCAAGTATCTCTATGTCCAATAACATAAAATCCAATAAAGTAAGAAACCAGGTAACAAAAACAAAAATATCAGTAAGGTGTTAATATACGCCACAGAGAAAAGAAAAAACACAACAACTCCTATACAAACAATAATCAATACTTCAATAACATGAAGAAATGAGGGCGAGACAGGGACGAAAAAGTAACCCAATGATATTACATACACATCTATAACTGTCGTCAACCTTTTCTTCTTCTATATACACTTAACTGTCATCATCTTTTCTCCTCTTATGTATGTATGTACCCCCTAACTGTCATTATTTTTTTCTCTTTCTATACCCACTCGACTGTCACCACCCTTTCTCTTGTTGACAACATCCATTCCTTAACAATTTATTGTACTTTTCTTTTGTCTTATACCTGAATTCGTTCTCTGATAAGATTAAAAATCATCATCTGTATGAGCTGTGTATGTATGTGTGGGAGCGTTTTCGTCAATGCTTCCAGATACCTATCAAATGTAACCATTATTCCCTTAGTCACATGTGGTTGTGGTTGTGTGTCAGTAGTGACTAGAGTAGTTTTCTTGTTGTCGTCTTCGTCGCCGTATATAATGCCACAGAAATTTGGTTGTATTATTAATTAATTTATGAAAGAAACAAAAGAATTCTGTGTGGTGACAAAGAACCTGGTAGGTAATGGCAACGCTCACTTACAGGTAATCTCTTTGTGCGAGTAGAGAGAAGTTATAAATTAAAATAACAGCGACAACGACAACGACAACGACAACTGTAGTGGGGACATGATCAGTGTAATTATTGTATTATTGGTATACTTATATTTAATGAAATTGTGGTCATTCAATTGCTGCGTTAATGTCAGGAGGATGAACTGCAAGATAGTGGTTAAAGTAATGAAATTGTTATGTATAGTTGAAGTACTGATTTTTATTATAAGTATGTTATGGGAATGGGTTGCAAATTGGTTGGTCATGTATGAAAAGAGGGGAGGGAAGGTAAAAAAGCCAAAGGAATATTTACATGGATCTTAGACAGCTTATATTAAAAAGCTTCTTAAAGAAATCTTAAGGTAATTGAATATTTTTTGAAAATGATGGGAAGTTATACCAAAATTTTAAATGACTTTGCTAAAAAGCTCCCAATTAAGATATGAAAAATTCGCAATGACGTAAAATCCAAAAAATTAGTAACGTCTTAAAGTCCAAAACTGTTTATCGCCATTTGAGATTATTTCTATGCCATTATGGCAATTGTAGGTATGTCCTATTTTTATAATTATACAGGAAGCTGATTCAAAGTTTTGTACACTCATTGAGACTTATAGATATATAAACTTTTTATACCCTCAACCTACGGGTATATATAATTTAATACGACCCAAAAGTGTAACACATAGAAGGTGTCACTTAAGACTCAAGTTTTCTTTCAACCAAATTCGATTTACGCCTTTTTAGTCGTTTGAGCCATGTCCGTCTGTCTGCATGTCCGTCTGTCCGGCTGGTACGCTCGATAACTTTCGAAAGACGCAACCAATTGTTTTGAAACTTTGCATGTGGTAATATTTCCCCAAAATTACTTACGGTATTGCAAATGGGCAACATGGCCACGCCCCTTCGGGTACCTCCCATTCAAATATACCATTCCGCCGACTTTAGAAATCGAATAATAATATTATTATACTAGAAAATAATATCAATACACCCAACGCGATCGTTCCCAAGTACTGTATTTTGAAAAACTGTAACAGTTTAAAGTTTTGAAGAAAAAACGGGAAATCTAGCCATGCCCCTTCTGGTACCTCCCATCCAAATGTACCATTCCGTACACTTTAGATATCGAGTACTAACATCAAAATGCCTAATGCGGTCGTGCCCAAATTCTGCACATATTTAGTAAAGCTATAGCAGGATTACTGGTTGCAGCCAAGGTGCGCACAAGATTGAGCAGAGCGAAAAACGTACGTAACCAACCACAAAGTAAGCTGGACATCGCGAAGCTGCAAAGCCCAGAGATAGCCACTGCCTACTCCAACCAGCTCTCCCAATTACTACGACACAACACCTCTACTTCTGACGTTCCCGATAGACAGTGGCAGCATATTGCGTATTCAATGGCAACCGCCGCAATTTCGCATAGAATGTCGCTGTGCGGTCTAAATGTGTTTCTACTTTTCTCAGCAGTTATCCTGAATTTATAACTTTAAATTAAAACTTTATTTCCAAATCGCTTTTTTATGTCTTCTCGCAAATAGGCGATATTATCTTTTGCCATAATGATACAGATGTATTTAATAATTGTAAATGTATAAATTTAGCTCTATGTATTCATACTTCGATGGAAGCCAAATACACATTGTGAATACACGTGTATCCTTACTAGGGGCTTATATTTTAATTTTGAACCAAATAATTACTGTATTTTACCAAAACTTGTAACTTGACTGCATATTTTGTTGATCTGCCAAGGGTTTCTTTGCAATATTGTCTGTTTCGGTAATTGAATAAATCTCCAACAATTGTTTAATACAATAACGTAGAATTTCTTTCCACACAAAAGATTCTCATCATTTTAACATTTGTATGATTTCTTCTCGTTTGAGTACCAACACAAACACAACTCTAGATGCTGCTGCCACTGTAAACCTTAACTTAACAAGTGGTGAATACATTTCATAATTAAGATTGGGTTTTAGCTTATGGGAACGTATAAAAATTTTAAAATCGCAACAGTGGTGATTATTACCTTGCCCTCGGTATTCCAATAAATATTTTTTGTTTGGCTTTAACATTAACAATTTGAAAATGGGGGATTTTTTTTATTTTAGTTGGGGATTTGGGGGATGGCGGATTTTTTTCTGATTGTTATTCTCTTGAGAATAACCAGAATCTCTCTCTTTCTCTCAAACAGCTCACAATGTCCGATAGATCACGTCCTCCCGGGCCATGCCACTGAACATCCACTCAGTGGTAGCTAACGTAAGTAGGAGGCGCAATGTTGAGTAACCTAAATGGCATGCTACCTGCGATGAGTCTTAGAAAAGTAGGTATCAGAAGAAAGTAGGAACAGAAAGGCTCTCTTAGAGGCTTTGACTACCCCAAGAAACTAGGATCGGGCGCAGTGGCCTAATATGCCAATCTACTTACACAAAAACAAAACAAAGAAAAGGAAATACAAGACATCATAAATGTTGACGAGCCCCGCAAACGTTATAAGGACCATGATTTAATGATACGCACCAGGAATGTCCAAATTCATTACAGAGAAGGGGCCTCTATCCAATTGGCAGATGATCGCGATACAGGAAATGCAAAGGACGCGACAGGGATGCACACTGTGAAAGAACTGTGTGACATCTTTTACAGCTACCATGCAGAAGTAAACGAATTTGATGTGGTTTTATAGTCGGCAAGAGAATTCGGCACCTGGTCTCGCGGTTTAACCCTGTAAGTGGCCGAATAGCCACTATTCGTATCAAGGCGAAATATTTTTACATTACACTGATTATTGGACACGCCGCGACGGAAGACAAAAGACATTAAAGATACATTCTATAAGTGCCTGGAGGAAATATATGATCACTGCCCTGCACATAACATTAATCCTAAAATAGGAAGGGAAAATGCTCGGAAAATACAGCCTACACAACAACACCTCTGATTGATCGCATTGAATATAAAGACCCTCAAGGTATCCAGGATATCCCCTTATTGAAAGACAAAAAACCAGATGGATCACGTGGTAATTGATGGAAGTCGCATCTTAAGCCGTATGGACGTAATGCGATGCGCGGTTCAAATATAGACACGGAACAGAACTAAGTTGCTGCCAAGGTAGGCATGCGATAAAGTAGTGCTACAAATGCTCGTAACTAAAAGCAAAGGAAACTAGACAGCACAAAGCTACATGCCGCCGAGATAGCCAATGCCTACTTCAAGCAACTATCTTAATTACTTCAAACAAAACCCCCCGAATTCTGATGTTCCCGACACACAATGGCAGCATATTGTAAATTCTATGACCACTGCCGGAACGAGCGTACTGGGTTATGAAAAATCATGCTCATACAAGCCTTGGTAAGATGAGCAACGTTTCGCAATGTCTGATGAAAGGGATGCTGCATACAGTGCAAAACTGCAGCCTAAGGCATTGCATGCGCTGACGGAACGATATAAAAGGAGAGGAGGGGGATGAAACGCCTGTTCCAATAATTTTAAGATAATTCCAACACTATTATTAAGCCAAATGGACAGATCTGAAAAATACACCTCATCACGTGTAACATATTCACCTTATAAAACACATTTACATTCTGGATATTTAAAAATTTAAGTTTAAAAAACGAATTCATTTCAAGAACATTATAACTTATTATTTTTAAGCAAACGATTCTCTGCCAATGATATTTATACAACTCAATAGTCCTTTAGGAGAACATTCCTTTAGGAGAATTTCTTACTTAGCACAGGCACTTTCTACTGGATTATACACCGCACGTAGAAAAATATTATAAGCGCCTCGATCTTCTGCGCTTCTTCTCCAGTTAGTCACACCAAGTACTGTAAGGTTCTCAGTTACCTGATCTTTCCAACGGAGTTTTAATCGCCCTCTTCTGCGCCGTCCATCGAGTTCATTGTCGAAGACTTTTCGAGCTTGAGCATTTTGGTCCATGCGTACATAGGGTGATCAATTATTCGGGTTTTTGCGAAAACCGGTTTTCGAATTATTCGAAAAATGACATTTAAAAAAACCGGTTGCTTTTTTTGAAATTCACAAAAAACCGGATAATCCGGTTTTCAAAATTATGCCAAATAACAAATTAAAACACAATTTTTGACAAAAAATTTTATTAAAAAATAACAGAAAACAAATCAATTATACCTATAAAAAGTAAACTTTTAGTTTAATTATAATTACAATGCAAAACATTAGTGAGATCAGTTTGTTATTTTAACAAAGACTAACGAAACAAAACAATTCATTTGTAAATAATTAATTATATAAAAATATATTTAATTTAATCTTTAGTTTTACCTAAAGTAACATTTAAGAAATGATACAATTTAAGTGCTTGGGTGTATACCTATTTTTTTCTTTGGTTTTGTAAAACTTGACATTGAAAATGCCCTTTTACTCAGTGTACTATTTGGACTTATAGTGTACAAGGCGTTTAATATTGAATATTTTAGAAATGCGTCACTAATTGGGAGTTTACTCGTACTTAAATACAAAATGAGAGTATTCAGGGTTTGAAACCGTCGTTCTGATATACGTCTTTTGAAAATTTCATATAAATTTATTGATAATTGGTTTTGAATTGTTGAAAAGCGTTAAAGTAAAAATTTAAAAATACCTTCAGCATCAGCTAAAGTCGAAGAGTTTGCAGAAAGTTTTTGTATAGACATTTCCAAAGGTTTTAGGGTGTCACTAAGCACAGACAAAGTTGCGATATCATTTTCACTAAATGGTGTCAGTCCTAACTCCAATAAAGTATGATTCACACATTTGTGCAATTTTAAAAATTGAGAAACCATATTGGTTATAGAATTCCAGTGGTGCTTAACATCATGTATAAGTTGAAGCTCCTTATTAAATTGGTCTTTACAAACATTTTAAATTTCTTTCGCTTTTCAGCCGACTTATTAAACATTGAAGATTTATAAAACTAACAATTAGGTTGTTCTTCCGAAACACTGGAAAAAAACAAGTACGAGAACACATTTAACACAATTATGAATAAATTTAAAATAAAAATATCGAACTCCAAAAAACCGAGATTCGACAAAAAATAACCGGATTATTCGATATTCGAAAAATAGGGATTTAAAAAAAACCGACGGTTTTTATGAGTGAAAAAAACCGAGTAGCCGGTTTTTGAAAACCGAACTGATCACCCTATGCGTACAACATGACCTAGCCAACGCAATTGCTGCACTTCAATGCGCCTGACAACGTCAATGTCAGTGTACAACTCGTACAGCTCATCATTTATACGACGCCGATGCTATCTGTTAACGATGATGGGTCCCTATATTTTACGAACTATTTTTCTCTCGAATACCGCCAGAACCGATTCATCCGCTTGTGTCATAAGCCAGGATTCTGAACCGTACATTAAGACAGATAGAACTAGTATCTGGTATAGCTAGATTTTTGTTCGTCAAGAGAGGGCTCTGTCATTGAATAGCTTGCTTAGTCCGTAGTAGCATTTATTATTCTTCTCCGAATTTCGAGACTGACATTATTTGTTTTGTTGATGGCAGAGCCTAGGTAGACAAAATTATCTACCACCTCGAAATTATAGTTGTCAATGTTCACGTAGTTTCCCAAACGAGTAGATTCTTCGTTCGTTGAAACTAATAACTTCGTTTTGTCCTCGTTCGCCGTTAGAATAATTTTCGCTGATTCCTTCTGTATAACTGAGAAGGCTGCAGTCACATCCCTCAGTTTTTGACCGAAGATGTCTACGTCATCAGCGTACGCGAGTAGCATGTGGCTTTTGTTGAATATCGTGCCACTCGTGTTTACTGCAGCTTTCCCCATTATCATCTTCATCACTATGTTGAAGAGGTCACACGATAGGCCGTGGCCTTGTTTTAAGCCTCGGCTGGTGTAGAATGGCTCCGTAAAGTGGACCTTCAAAAATACGATATTTCCAATATCAGCATAAGTGACGAAATCCCACCCATCATCGACTGCGGAGTAGATTGTTCACCATTGAGCCAAAACGAGATCAGTGCGGCTATTGCAATGCTTAAAAATAATATAACTGCGGTAGCCAATGAACTGCCTGCAGAGCTTTTTAAGGCCGGCGGTGATCAGCTGGCAAGGTACATGCACCAAATGGTAAACACGATTTGGCTAAAGGAATGCCTTCCCGATGATTGGAATATAAGTGTTTTATGTCCTGTGCTTAAAAAAGGCGATCCAAGTGTATGTACCAACTATCTCGGGATCAGCCTTTTACCCATCGCATACAAGATCCTGTCTAGTGTGCCATGTGAAAAACTAAATCCATGGGCGCTTTCATGTTTATCGACTATAAAGCTGCATTCGATAGCCCAATACGACAAAATTTATTAGATGCTACGACTGCTTGTGGTATCCCCACGAAGACACGGGTTGACACTGACTGACACGAAGTCTTTAGTAAAAAAATTCAAAAATCTGACGCAGCCATTTTCTACCAAGCGAGGTTTTATACAAGGCGATAGTCTGTCTTGCGATCCCCTTAACATCGTAATGGAGATGATCATGCTGAAGGCCACAGTAAACAAATGTGGTACCAATTCTTACCAAAGTCACATGCTGCTCGTGTATGCCAATTATTTAAATATATTTGGTCAAAGACTAACGGATGTTACTGAGACCTTTTCGAGCATTGAGAAGCAGTCGGCAGTAGTGGGTAGTAAAGAATAAGGACGAAACCAAGTTGTTTTTTTTTTTCAACGAACAAAGAGTTTACTCGTTTGGGACGCTCCGTGAACGTTGAGAACTAAAACTTTTAAGTGTTAGATGATTTTGTCCACATTGGTTCCGACGCAAACAAAAATAATAATGTTAGCCTGGAAATCAAGACACGATATTTGATCGCAAAGCGCTGCTAATAATGACAAAGCTCTCTAGATTTAATGACAAAGCTCTTTCTCGAAGAACAAAGAACCAACTTCACCAGACACTGGTCCCACCTGTCTTGCGGTACAGTGCAAAATCCTGGTTAATAACACAAGCAGGTCAGTCTATTCTGAAAGCTTTCGAGGGAAAAATACTTAGCAAAATATTTGGACCCATCATCGGAAACGGCGAACCTTCATCATATGAACCATGAACTGTATGAGTGGTAAAACTACGCCGACGTTGTTAAGCGCGTTCAAAGTGACCGAATGCGCTGGCTTGGACTCCGTGTACAAATGGACGAATATGTTACAGCTTGTAAAGTTTTCGGTAAAAAACTCTATGAGCGCCGCAAGGAGGGCGACCAAAACTTCCCCAGCAGCAAAAAATGGGGCTTTGCATGCCTTCTTGCAGACCTGCAAAGGCAGTCAGAAGCCCTACCCTTCAAATGCAGTCTTCATTTCAAATTAACATAGTGCGCCATAGGCAGGCAAGGCCTGCACATTACCTTTCTCATTGAAGGCGTTTCAATAGGCATGCCAAGTATGTTCTACTTGGAGTCCTAATAATAACAAGGGCCTTCTATGTGGCTTTGCTACTGCAGATCAGCTTGCAGGCCTGTAAAAGAGCATTTATAGAAGAACTAAAATAAAAAAAAAACATATCCGAATTATTTCCATATTAAATGATTTCTTACTTTTTATAAATTTTTAATACAATATTTTTTACAATTTGTAATAACTATTTTTTTTAAACTCCAGCAGCAAGAATCGAACTCGCGACCTCAGTACTCATGGTTGGGCAAGCTACCTACTCGGCGGTCACACGATATAGTTGTTGTACGACAAATAGCATACATGTGGTTCTCATAAACAACAGCATCTGTCTTACCTTCCCTTAGTAGGCCTGTCAACAGGGCTAATCGGAGAAATGACAAGTGCATGGCTATGAACTCCAATTCTGCCTTCTACTAATAGTCCTGTAAACAGGCCTATTTAAGGCAAGAAAGTTTGCATGCCCTTTGTGCACATCTATGGTATTTTTGTGGGGTACACAGTAGGGCTACTCACAGGTCAGTTTTAATAAGGAAAAGAGGCATTTCTGCGGGATCTTTCCTTACCCTAGTAAGAGGCCTCATTGCAGGTCTCATTTGAGAACCGAAATGTGCATGGGTATGGACTTTTTTGTAACGCTTAGTGAAGGACTTATTATAGCCTGTATACTGTATTTGAATGTCAACAAACTGCCTTTGAAGGCATGTTTGCAGGCATATTTTACAATGCCTCGTCTTTTCCGCTGCTGGGTCGTTGGATGGGCCAGGTGAAAGAGTTGTTATCTTAACTTGATGTGACGAACTATCTAGAGAGAGAGAGAGAGAGAGAAAGAGAGAGAGAGAGAAAGAGAGAGAGAGAGAGACCGAAATGCTTGGAATTATATTTTACTTGCGGCTGCTGATGGATGCAATTCTATTGTTACTGCCATATAGGAAGAAAAAGAAATTCTTAATATTGACGTTGAATTAAATTAATGAAAACACAAGAAGTGTAATCAAGTATATGCACCCAATGTCATAAAGTAATATTGTAATAATTATCTATAAAGCAAAATTCCTGGCACTCGTGCATGAAACAAACTTACATATTATAGGTGCACTACATTTTCTAATATGAGCTGCTAAAAGTAATACGTTTCAACTAGCCAATTATTATATTGTGTTTATCGTCTACATTCTTCAGCTACACCTTTTATATGTCATTCTTTTTCAAAGCTATAAATGCCTCCTCCGGGCTACGCATTTTATGTTTTCTCATGTCAATAAGAAACTATTTACATATTACAATTTATCTACAACTAATTGTAAGTAATTGCCTACAAATAAGTGCAGCATTAGTGCAATCTCACTTGTAACTGTTATTACATTTTCTATCATTCCTATGGAAAATTAAATTGTACTTAAGTCAATTTTATGCGCTGTATTTTCACTTGAAGTTTATACAAAGAGCATTACATCGCTGAGTGTATCAAATTGTAAGAATACTACGCAAAGTTTACGTTCCATTCTCGCGGAAACCCAGCAGAGGAAAGAATGTTCATACTCTCGTATAAAAAATGTATGCATAGTTCATGTAACATAACTGTTAAAAAGTTGTAATTAAAGTTACAAACAATTTTGTGTAATAAACAACGCAGAAAACGTCTGACACATTTGCGGAATATAAGATACGCTTGTGACGATTTCACACTGAAAAGTTAACACTATAACTAGCGAAGGTACTTGTAACCAGCATGTGGGAAATTAAGGCAGGATAGGAATATTTACATTTTTTTTTTTAGCTATGTACTATTTAATTAACCAATATAATTTGCGACCGCATACTTATTTGCGGTTTCATGTCTTGTGTTACCATCTGTGGTTACATTTATGACATACAATGCAAAAATCATTATTGCTGTACGAGTATAATAAAAATGTTTTTGGATTGAGCAAAATCATACACATAAACTGTAATAGATAGATTTAAATAGATGACATGACCTTGAAATATGCAAATATTGAAGACGACAGAAAAAATAACAATAAGCCTAATAATCAAGACAATTGAGCATAAGAGGATTTCTTGAAAGCTAACCAAAAAAAAATTGAGATGTCAAAGGAAAAATATATATATATTTCCCGCAGGGCTTATTGTGTGCCTTTTGCTTAATACTTGTGCCGCAGACCAAAGACTGTAATTTGTACAAGACCATAACCAATTTTTTGTGACTCCACGTGTTTTTTATTTTTTTTTTTATCAATTTTTATTCGTTAAATTTTCAAAAATATATGTGTTTTGCCCCGCGAAGCCAATATTGGCTTGTATGCAGGGAATGTACATAAATTACAATAATTCATAAAAACATATTATTACATATAACAATTTTAAATTAATTCAATACATAACTTCTGTTTTTGTGAAATATATTTCGCTTCATTGCGAATTTATGAAATATTGTTTTATAATTTTTTTCTTTTTAAACTTATTCCTAATATTAAAAATATTTTGTGGCATTTGATTAATAATAGTAGGCAGTTGGACATCTAGAGTACATCTTCCATAGTGGTTGTGATGGCTGGGGATCTTATATCTTCCTTCTACGTTGAGCCGTGTATTGTGATGATGATCAATGCGTTTCAAAAGTCTTGGGTCATCAAATTCGTTCAGTAGTGTGGTTTGGTAAATGCTTTTAATGTTTAAAATGTTCTGGGTTTTTTGAAATTGTTGTAGATTCAGATCAGATGAACTTATTTGTTGGCTGAAATGTGTTCGGTTGTTTTGTATTTGATTATCGTTGTAATTGGTTCGTGTGTTATCTTGTGGTATTAAATTGAGTTGGTTTCGGTTTTGATTTTTCATAAGAATTTTAATCAGTCTGTTTTGAGTTTGCTGGAGCAGTCTGCAATATGGGGCATTTCCCCAGGCTGTTATCCCATGTCTTACATAAGATTCGGCTAATGAGTAGTAAACTTGTTTTACAACGGACAATGGTGCGGAATTATTCAAATGGTAAAGAATATAAGAAACTTTGCGCAGCTTTTTCTGTACTGTTACGATGTGGTCTTTCCATTTGAAATTGTGATCGACGTTAACTCCGAGGTACATATAATTATTAACGAGTTCGATATATGTGGAGCATGAGTCGTTTTCATCGTTTTGTGTGTCTATATTTGTCGTATGGAGGCAAGTTGTGCTGTGGAATTTTAGTTTTATATCGCAGTATCTGATATGGGGCGGTTTTATGTGCATAACCTTGGTTTTGGAGGAGTTTATCAGCAGTCCATTATCGTGGCACCATCTAGCTGTTATGTTCAGTTCTTGCTGCAAGGTTTTGGCTGCAACATCAATATTTTCATGTGCTACGTTGACTGCCGTATCATCCGCATAGGCGAATACTGAGCTGTGTTTAAGCATAGTTAGCATTTCGTTGGCGTACATAATGTAAAGGATAGGCCCAAGCTTGGATCCTTGAGGTACTCCATATGTTGAGTTGACTTCTCTACTGATGTTGTTCTGTATCTTAACTCGGAACGCCCTACATTCGAGGTAATCCTGAAACCACTTCAGGCAGTGACCTCTTACTCCGGATCGGTCTAGTATTTGTAGCAGATTTGTATGCGATAAGGTATCAAACGCTTTGGTAAAATCAATAAATAGAGCTAAGCAGTGATTATTTTTATTAAGGCATCTATTTATGTGATTCGAGAAGTTACCTAGAAGTTTATTGATATTTTTACCTTTCTGGAACCCGTACTGATCTTTGCTTATGATTTTGTTTTTTGTCAGGAAATCATGTAATCTCCTTACCACTACTTCTTCAAGTACTTTTTCAACAACTGACAGTATGGAGATGGGACGATAGTTGTCATAGTCTGATCGTGTACCTTTTTTGTGGATGGGTCTAACGAGCGAAGTTTTAAGTATTTTAGGAATTATACCCTCATCGATACTTGTATTAATAAGTTTAACAAATACAGGAGTTAATACCTCTGCATTGTTTTTTAAATCTTTTGGTCTTATTCCGTCTACACCAGCGCCTTTTCTTATATTTAAGGTTTTAAGGATGTTGTAAATTTCCATTTCATTTGTTGGTGTAACATATATTGTTTTTGAGATTCTAGTCTAGTTTATAGTTTTAATATCACATTTATGTATTGCGGACAGGACATTTTCACTAAACTTTGTAGCAAAATTTTCAGACACTGTTTTTAAATTTTAATTTTTAAAGTTTTTGATTAGTGTTTCATCAATGTTCTGAACTGTTTTGCCAATTATAGTATTTATTATATCCCAAGTTCCTCTCATATTATATCTGTTTTTTATAAATTCTAGCTTAAGATATTCGTTTTTGGTGTAAAATATTATTTTGTTAGTAAGATTATTGAACGTTTTATATTCATTTTCCTTTCTTTTGTTGTTGGGACTTTTTTTCCACTTCTTATAAAGCTTATCCCGAAAATCACAGTAACGGATAAGCTCGTCGTTTAACCACGGATAAGGATTTCTTTTTTTTAATGGACGTTTGGGTTGTTTTGCTTTTTCGTATATGTCACTGATTTTGTTTTTTAGTTTGTTATACATCTCATTTGTATTATTACTATCACACACTAATTCATCCCAGTTTACATATTTTATGTATTTATTTACTTTATAAGTGTTGATTTCCGAACCCTGACTGCATTTTTGACATTCGTTTTCTTTCTTGTTTTGTTCTTCTACACACGCGAATATTGAGTAGTGATCTGATATTGTTGTTGTAATTATAGCTCCATGTACATTAGTTGTTGCATTACTGCTTCTGATAAAAATATGATCTATGCATGTTTTTGTGTTGTTGTTAAGATCTTCTCTTGTTGTTCCATTTACTGCACTGTGCAACCCGTTTGACATTAACATATCAATGTATTTGGTTGTTATCGCACTCTCCTTTGCGATGTCAATATTTATGTCTCCAACAACTATCACTGCTTGTTTTTTGTTTATTTTGTTTACCATTTTGTTCTAGCTCATTTATAAAAGAGCTTGGATTTAGGCACGGTTTTCGGTATATTGGAAGAATGGAGTAAATGTTATTGTTTATTGTTAGGTCTAGTTTTAGCGACTCAAAAAATTCCTTGTTCATTTGCGATATTTCATAATTGATGGATTCCCGTACGTATATGGCAATTCCACCACCTCGGCCTTCTCTATTTAGGAAAGCAGAGCTAAAGTTATCTATTTTATAGAAACTGTTTTCATCGTCTGTGATATTTGTTTCTACTAATATTATTATTGTTCTTGATTTTGTTTTTTGTTGATCTGCAATGAATTATGATATTGTCATAGTTCGGTTTAAGATCATTTCTATTGACAATTATATATTATTGCCAATAGGTTTTTTGTTCAAGAGTGTGAAATGTATTATGTTGACAGCAGGTTAGGCGTATGACGTCATTTCGACATTAACCACAATGTCTCGTCAGCGCCCTCAATATTATTATTTTAATATCGCGGATAATTTTATTAATATTGACCAGGAAGTTTATGAAATTTTTGCGTAGAGAGCGAATATTCATACATATAAGTGACAACGGACTATGGAGATGTTTGACATCAATTTGGTGAAAACTATCGATGACTTTGGTGTGTTCAGTATTCATTATTTGAGTTATTTATTGATTTTTAATATTTTTTGTTTGTATTTACTACGTTGGTTTTTAATTATTTTTTGCTTTTTGTTTTTAATTTTTCCTTTGTATTTTTAATTGATAATTTAATTTTATATTTAACAAAATTATCGCTAAAGGTAGGCAAAAGTGCCAGAAAAATAGTCCAATTGCTTTTAAAATATTTTATTTTGTTCTTATTTAAACTTGTTTTTATTGTCTCTGTTGTTTAAGACTCCGCTTTTTTGTAAAATTGAATTAGTTTATAAAATTGATTAAATTGATTGACATATCATTTCAATATCCGAAGTATTATTAATTATCAGAGCTGGAGAACCTTCACTTTTTCTTGCAAATACATTGCCATTCTTAACCCAAACAAATTTCCACTTCATTTCTCTTGCCCTGGTTTTGGCCATCCATAAAACACGCCTATTGTTGGCAGTCAGCTGATCCTTGACATATATGAAGCTGTTGTCATTTGGCTCTTTGTTTATATCACCTGCTTCAATTCGATGTCTTTTTATTTTGCTCATGAGTTCTCTCTTTTTTTGGAGAGAGGAGAACTCCACCACTAGTTTATCATTCCTCTTTGTGCGATATGCGTCGCTGATGTCAGCTTCGCTTACATCAACACTAACAGTTGCCGCTATTTTCATCACCACATCTTTCACACACATCTCACTGTTTTTGACATTGTTTATTTCTACGTTTTTCTCAATTAGTTTTTGTTCTAGTTTGTTTATGCGCGCGTCCATTTCGTTTATTTTTTTGTCTTTTTCTATGTTTTGTTGTTGTAAATCAAGCACTTGTTTATTCAAACTAGTGAGATTATCGTTGATGAGAGCTAATGTTGTTTGTTGTGATTCAAGTTTTAAGTTCATGGAGACAATACTAGCTGCAGTTTTTTCTACAGTTTCCAAAATTCTCTTTAAATCACTTTTGTCTGAATTATCACTTTGATCACTATTTGATGAAATTTGTGTATTTTTAAAGCGCTTGCTTCTCTCTTCATTATCTTCTTCTTCGTCTCTTTGTTGTTTTTGGTTTTCAACGTAAACCAAAGTTTGGTAGAGGTTGCTTGCCGATCTGCTGCGCGGCTTGCATTTATGGCATCTCCAATCCAATTTTTTATCCCTGTTCATCGCGGCGTACGTGCCTTCCGCAAGAGGACAACATGGGTTAAAGTGGTATCCCGATGCACATCCGTGGCATTTTACAAATGTCGCCGGTAGCGATTTGAAACATTGATTACAAAGAGAATTATTATTCACTTGCAACAGATTCATTTCACTTTATTTTGCTTTACAACTTTCCGCACTGTTAAAAAACACGACCGTTCGCAACGAAGGCTACTTGACAATTGCGTCGCATAGAATCAAAATAAATATAGGTTGTGTTGATAAAAGTTGCCAGTGACACATTTTTTTACAACAACGCTTTTGTGATCCTGAGGATTAAAATTAAAATTAAAATTAAAATTAAAATTAAAATTAAAATTAAAATTAAAATTAAAATTAAAATTAAAATTAAAATTAAAATTAAAATTAAAATTAAAATTAAAATTAAAATTAAAATTAAAATTAAAATTAAAATTAAAATTAAAATTAAAATTAAAATTAAAATTAAAATTAAAATTAAAATTAAAATTAAAATTAAAATTAAAATTAAAATTAAAATTAAAATTAAAATTAAAATTAAAATTAAAATTAAAATTAAAATTAAAATTAAAATTAAAATTAAAATTAAAATTAAAATTAAAATTAAAATTAAAATTAAAATTAAAATTAAAATTAAAATTAAAATTAAAATTAAAATTAAAATTAAAATTAAAATTAAAATTAAAATTAAAATTAAAATTAAAATTAAAATTAAAATTAAAATTAAAATTAAAATTAAAATTAAAATTAAAATTAAAATTAAAATTAAAATTAAAATTAAAATTAAAATTAAAATTAAAATTAAAATTAAAATTAAAATTAAAATTAAAATTAAAATTAAAATTAAAATTAAAATTAAAATTAAAATTAAAATTAAAATTAAAATTAAAATTAAAATTAAAATTAAAATTAAAATTAAAATTAAAATTAAAATTAAAATTAAAATTAAAATTAAAATTAAAATTAAAATTAAAATTAAAATTAAAATTAAAATTAAAATTAAAATTAAAATTAAAATTAAAATTAAAATTAAAATTAAAATTAAAATTAAAATTAAAATTAAAATTAAAATTAAAATTAAAATTAAAATTAAAATTAAAATTAAAATTAAAATTAAAATTAAAATTAAAATTAAAATTAAAATTAAAATTAAAATTAAAATTAAAATTAAAATTAAAATTAAAATTAAAATTAAAATTAAAATTAAAATTAAAATTAAAATTAAAATTAAAATTAAAATTAAAATTAAAATTAAAATTAAAATTAAAATTAAAATTAAAATTAAAATTAAAATTAAAATTAAAATTAAAATTAAAATTAAAATTAAAATTAAAATTAAAATTAAAATTAAAATTAAAATTAAAATTAAAATTAAAATTAAAATTAAAATTAAAATTAAAATTAAAATTAAAATTAAAATTAAAATTAAAATTAAAATTAAAATTAAAATTAAAATTAAAATTAAAATTAAAATTAAAATTAAAATTAAAATTAAAATTAAAATTAAAATTAAAATTAAAATTAAAATTAAAATTAAAATTAAAATTAAAATTAAAATTAAAATTAAAATTAAAATTAAAATTAAAATTAAAATTAAAATTAAAATTAAAATTAAAATTAAAATTAAAATTAAAATTAAAATTAAAATTAAAATTAAAATTAAAATTAAAATTAAAATTAAAATTAAAATTAAAATTAAAATTAAAATTAAAATTAAAATTAAAATTAAAATTAAAATTAAAATTAAAATTAAAATTAAAATTAAAATTAAAATTAAAATTAAAATTAAAATTAAAATTAAAATTAAAATTAAAATTAAAATTAAAATTAAAATTAAAATTAAAATTAAAATTAAAATTAAAATTAAAATTAAAATTAAAATTAAAATTAAAATTAAAATTAAAATTAAAATTAAAATTAAAATTAAAATTAAAATTAAAATTAAAATTAAAATTAAAATTAAAATTAAAATTAAAATTAAAATTAAAATTAAAATTAAAATTAAAATTAAAATTAAAATTAAAATTAAAATTAAAATTAAAATTAAAATTAAAATTAAAATTAAAATTAAAATTAAAATTAAAATTAAAATTAAAATTAAAATTAAAATTAAAATTAAAATTAAAATTAAAATTAAAATTAAAATTAAAATTAAAATTAAAATTAAAATTAAAATTAAAATTAAAATTAAAATTAAAATTAAAATTAAAATTAAAATTAAAATTAAAATTAAAATTAAAATTAAAATTAAAATTAAAATTAAAATTAAAATTAAAATTAAAATTAAAATTAAAATTAAAATTAAAATTAAAATTAAAATTAAAATTAAAATTAAAATTAAAATTAAAATTAAAATTAAAATTAAAATTAAAATTAAAATTAAAATTAAAATTAAAATTAAAATTAAAATTAAAATTAAAATTAAAATTAAAATTAAAATTAAAATTAAAATTAAAATTAAAATTAAAATTAAAATTAAAATTAAAATTAAAATTAAAATTAAAATTAAAATTAAAATTAAAATTAAAATTAAAATTAAAATTAAAATTAAAATTAAAATTAAAATTAAAATTAAAATTAAAATTAAAATTAAAATTAAAATTAAAATTAAAATTAAAATTAAAATTAAAATTAAAATTAAAATTAAAATTAAAATTAAAATTAAAATTAAAATTAAAATTAAAATTAAAATTAAAATTAAAATTAAAATTAAAATTAAAATTAAAATTAAAATTAAAATTAAAATTAAAATTAAAATTAAAATTAAAATTAAAATTAAAATTAAAATTAAAATTAAAATTAAAATTAAAATTAAAATTAAAATTAAAATTAAAATTAAAATTAAAATTAAAATTAAAATTAAAATTAAAATTAAAATTAAAATTAAAATTAAAATTAAAATTAAAATTAAAATTAAAATTAAAATTAAAATTAAAATTAAAATTAAAATTAAAATTAAAATTAAAATTAAAATTAAAATTAAAATTAAAATTAAAATTAAAATTAAAATTAAAATTAAAATTAAAATTAAAATTAAAATTAAAATTAAAATTAAAATTAAAATTAAAATTAAAATTAAAATTAAAATTAAAATTAAAATTAAAATTAAAATTAAAATTAAAATTAAAATTAAAATTAAAATTAAAATTAAAATTAAAATTAAAATTAAAATTAAAATTAAAATTAAAATTAAAATTAAAATTAAAATTAAAATTAAAATTAAAATTAAAATTAAAATTAAAATTAAAATTAAAATTAAAATTAAAATTAAAATTAAAATTAAAATTAAAATTAAAATTAAAATTAAAATTAAAATTAAAATTAAAATTAAAATTAAAATTAAAATTAAAATTAAAATTAAAATTAAAATTAAAATTAAAATTAAAATTAAAATTAAAATTAAAATTAAAATTAAAATTAAAATTAAAATTAAAATTAAAATTAAAATTAAAATTAAAATTAAAATTAAAATTAAAATTAAAATTAAAATTAAAATTAAAATTAAAATTAAAATTAAAATTAAAATTAAAATTAAAATTAAAATTAAAAATTGGCCAAATAAATAAATAAAAAATTGCGTCAAAAAATACTTGTATTTTATCAGAAATACTTTTTTAAAATTACTTTAATTTATTTCATCAAAAAAGTACTTTAATCGTACAGCAAATTACTTTTCCTCTATTAAAAAGTACATTTATTGTGCAACAGTTACTTCTAATGCACAAAAAGACTTTTTTTCCAATAAATTGTTTAACAATTTAACGAAATGACGTTCTCAATGACGCTTGTATTATGTTTCGTTTGTATAATGTTGCTGCCTTTACCTGGTATTATTACACAGTACAACAAACGATTTTAGGACTTAATTCTGAGAACTGCACGTGAAAGTAGCCCCAAAAAGAAGATGTTCTGCATCATTCGATTTGTCAAGTTACATGGGTGTATTTTGTAGCAGTTACAATATAATTGTTGTTCTCCGTGGCGTATGATTTACGTGGAATATAACTTCTGATAATCATACGTCAAACACAAGAGCCTAAACCGTGACAAATTCCCTATACGATACTTACTAACTTCAAATCGATATTAAATTAGTATGGCATGTTAATTGACAAAACGAATGATGCAGAACTTCTTCTTTTTGAGGATACTTCCATTTGCAGTTCTTAAAATGGAGTCCCAAATCAATGAGCTGTAAAAAGTTGTACTGTGTTAGTCATTTTCGTCACTCCTATAGTATTTTATATCACAAGTTTTATACAGTTTTTCATTTAAATTCAAAAATTACTTGTTCTACTTTGGTTTTCTTCGGAAAATTGGTTTTTGTTTTTACAGAAATAAGCATCCTTTCACGGATTACTTTGTGTTCTCGGCTTCTGCTGCTATTTTCGACTACACGGCCTATTAATTTACCAATTTTTTTATTCTTCTTATTTCATTCAAATTTAGACCTTTACGATCCAAAAAAAAAAATCCGATACCTCGTCATATAAAAAAACATTTTTCATTAAGTGTTAAATATTAAACTTTTACTTATTTACCCTAAGCCTTTTTGAAGGGGACAAGAACATCATTTGGTTTGTTACTTATAATAATTATGTGTAACCTAAATCAAATTAATTTCACTTGAGTGACAAATCTTTTGGTATCTAAATGGTTGTTGGAGAGAAATAACCCCACTTTACATATAAAACACCTTTTAATATCTAACAATATTTCGTTTGCTGTGACGGACTTAAAAGAGGTCTACTTTTTTTTTTTTTACTTTGTAATAACGAGAAAATTATGTACTGTATTTATTCTTTATTTTTAATAATAATTTGTAACCAAAATTTGTATTTGAATCGAAAATATGACTTGTAAATGTATGAAATACAACACCCCTTATTTCCTTTCTTTATTCTGCCGATGTTATGTATCGCACAATAATAATAATAACTATGATGATACAGTAACAATATTTGTAATTATATCCTTTGCATAAGCTCTTGAGACAGCAAACAAAATTATATTGTGTAATCTTTTGATGTGTAGAAATTGAAATAAGTTCTCATGAGATTAAACCCCAAAAACTTATTTTCATTATAAAATGTTATTACTTTAAATCAACTCAACATTAAGAAGCCATACAAATGTTTCAAGGATGCGTTATTTCTGTGTGTAAATTCATTTTGTTATAAAATTGTTAAAGATTTCTGTTACGTTCTGGAGAAGAAAGCAACAAAATGTAATTAGTATTTTATTTATTAACTGAAACAGCAGACAGCATTGTAAGGATGTAAGGAAACCTTTGGTACATCTCCAAATTATTCACTGTGTTTTAGTGTAGTTAGATACGGAGTGTGTATTGTTCAGAATTTAAAAATAACCTCCATTAAGGGAAAGTTTACATTTCTCATTTGTATTTGGCTTCTATGGTGGTGTACGATACATTGAGTATCTCATATCTCTGTATATATGTGTTAGAGAATTTGTATTTTAAATTGTTTCTGTTATTTTCATACACAAATTTTACCTATTGACGTATTTTGTGGCCAGAGAAATGAAGTGAATTACACTGTGGAACATTTTCGGGGTTATTGTCTGGGGGATGAGAAATTCTAAGTTAGAGTGAAGGGACAAGGTCAGTATAGTAAAAATCAGGTTATCTTAATGTTTGTCCTCCTAATGAAACATTGATGATTTCTCATATTATTCTTCTTTAGCAGAATTGTAGAGAACGCCGAGTATTACTAAGCTGACCTAGTACCTACACCTGGATTTTATCCCCCCCCCCCCCCAAGATTCCTGTTGTTGTGTTATTAAACCATAAATTCACAATATAGGAATGCTGATGAGCGTATGAGTAATATAAAATCGTCATAAAATTAATATTACTTATACGTTGTACACACATATGGGACTAAATTCTAAGAACCGCACGTGAAAGTAGCCCCAAAAGGTAGAAGTTCTGCATCATTCGTTTTGCCAAGTTACATGCCATAATAATTTAATATCGATTTGAAGTTAGTAAGTATCGTATAGGAGAATTTGTCTCATTTTGGACTGTTTTGTTATATTGTTATATGGTGGCGTATGATTATCATAAGTAATATTCCACGTAAATTATACGCCACGGAGTACAACAGTTTTATTGTAACTGCTACAAACTAAACCCAGTTCAGAATCATTTGATGAATGGAAAAGTGAAACTGTTGCTTATGTAGGGAAACGTTATATGAATAGATTAAAGAAATTGTAATTCTTAATTTTATTTGTGTTAAATGTATTAATATATTGGATGAAATGAATTATGAATGAATTAAATGAAATGAATTGTTAAAGGAATTGAATTAATTAAATGAAGAGTTAGAGTAATGAATTGGATTGTAAACTGAATAATTGTATTAAGAGAATTGAATTGTAATACGTAATGAACCGAATGTAATTTGATAGTGTAAAGCCCCTGTTCTAAAAAGTTTATTGTAATTTGACAATGTAAAGGCCCCATTGGAAGGATCTTGTAAATGATAATGTCAAGAGTAGGGCCCAGGTGGCAACACTGTAATGAAAAGAAGGTGTAGTGGACGGCTTAGGGATGGGCTTCCGGCCTTCTCAATCCAACCGCCGCACTGAACACATCTCAATAATAAAGCAATGTAAGTTATCCCTCTTAACATCCCAAACACATACTTTGTTTTCTTTTTTCCCTTTATCTTTGGTTCCCCCCTTGTCAGTGAGTATCTCCACGTGCTGGAAATCCAGATCCCCTGGATTTCCTTGTAAAGAACCTAAGTTCGTCAAATAAACCAAACGGAACCTAAGTTCCCAACGAAAGATTAAACTAAAATATTCAATTTGTTTCAGCTAAATCGGACTAGTGATTCTCGCTCGAGTTATGCCAAACAAAAGTGCCTACAACGTGACAAGTTCCCCTATACGCTACTTACTAACTTCAAATCGATATTAACCTATTATGGCATGTAACTTGACAAAACGAATGATGCAGAACTACTTCTTTTTGGGGCTACTTTCACGTGCAGTTCTCACAATTGTATGTTGTACTGTGTTAATGGAAACTATTAATTTATGACTTAGCTAAAATTTTGGTGGGACATTTTGAACCCGACCCTCTCAGATTTTAATTAAATTTTGAATACCGGTTGATTTTACCTACAGAAACACAACCTCATTTTTAGAAAATACATTTTTTAAAACATGTGGGCGTGGCAAGGTATCGAAATAGTTGACAAAATGCCGGTAATAGGTACTTTTAAGCTGCCTGCGGACAGCCAGACAGAGGGATATGGCTCAAACGACTTAAAAAGTCATGAATCGAATCAGGTTCAAAAAAACATAGGGTAAAGTGACTCCTTCTATCTGTTACAGTTTTGGGTCGTATTAAATGATATCTATCCTCTTAGGGTGCCGCTAACGAAAATCTGCCATTCGCTACTTAAATAGTGTACATCGAAAAAAAGTTTCTATGTACACCGCTAATAACTATTGCACAACTATTGCAATACTCCACCACCCATAGAACTAGGACGTGGCCAAACAATCCTGCCGCCTACAATTACATTCATTCCACACAAACGCAATTCAACAAACAACTAAAGCTCTTTTAAGCAACAGTTTAAATTAATGTTTAGCATTTAAATATTTCATAATCTAGCCCAGCACTTGTTGCTAAGTTATCTATGATCGGCCTAAGTGCTAAGACAAGATTCATATCAATTTACCTGTTCACTGCATTATAATTACCAAAGGTTCCTGCACTCTCCCTCTCTTTACAAATGTTAAATCGCATAATAATGTAATCAACTTAAATTATTCGCAGCATTACTTTCAATTTTTGTCGTCCACACGCACATTTGCTTAGATATCTTCTTATGTACTAAGCTACTTATTATTGAGATTTATGACTCCCAGTGGAGGGGCATAGTCTTGAATGTGATTTTTACTAGAAAATATTTTGTATATATGTACGACTATGGCTAACTGTATGGACGATGAATATGTGTAGAGTAACTCGATTTGGTAAGACTTTCAATGATCAAAATGAAATATGCTGCAAAATGTAATTACAGGTTAGGGTAGTTGTGAAAATGCCAAATACACTTACTTACTTACTTAAGTGGCCAATTACAATTTACGAAACGTAGTTCATAAATTTGAGGCCTGAAGTAATAAAGAATCCCACACGCTTCGGTCTTCTGCGTGTGTTCTCCAGTTATTCCTACCAGATGATGGCACATCCCCTACCACTTGGTCCTTCCAACGGAGTTTGGGTCTCCCTGCTCTGCGCCGTACTTCAGGTTCGCCTTCAAACACCTTTCTCGCCTCTAACATAACATTCATCATCGTACTAGGCATCTTCTGGAGACGGCTTTGAGTACCCAAGTACGCTTCTCGCAGCCTGATCTAAGGAGTCGGCTATATTTTGCCACTGCGAGGTTATATTGTCAGGGGTTGGAGCATTCCGCAGCAGTTGAGTTAGGTGGTTGAAGTAGGCATCCGCTACCTCTGTGGTCCGCAGTCTACCGATGTCCTGCTTTCGTTGTGCCTGGTTACGTACGTTTTTCTCCATGCGTAGCCTTTTGCGTACCTTTACTGCGGTAAGGAAGTGATCGGAGTCAATGTTCGCACGCCTGATCACTTGTACGTCCAGAACACTCGATGCGTGCCTTCCATCGACTACCACGTGATCTATCTGATTCCTCGTTAATTGATCTGGAGATAACCATGTTAGCCTATGAATATTCTGAGGTCAAATCTAGTGCGTCTAGAAATCAATCAGTCTGATGCCATTGTTTGACGTTTCGGTGTGCAAACTGAATTTTCTGATGGTAGGTTCAAATTCGGTCTCCTTGCCTATTTTAGCATTAAAATGGCCTAGTGCAGTTTTGATGTCATGGCTCGAACTACGGTCATATACATGTTCTAGGCCCTCGTAGAACTCGTCTTTGGCTTCATCGCTTTTCTCTTCTGTCGGAGCATGGGCACATATAAGTGTTATGTGGAAAAACTTTGTTTTGACTCTTATGGTGGCTATACGTTCACACACCGAGTTGAACCTTG
This sequence comes from Muscina levida, assembly GCA_964034835.1. NCBI lineage: Eukaryota > Metazoa > Arthropoda > Insecta > Diptera > Muscidae > Muscina > Muscina levida. The sequence continues at coordinate 40,991,591 of OZ035883.1, forward strand.
AGACTAGGTGTCGCAGTCTCTTGCCAACCACAAATCCACATCCAAATTCGTGCTTGTCCGCATGGCCAATTAAGTAGATGTCGCAAGTCTTCATGCGCGAGCACCCGTGTCCCATCCACCGGATTTCCTGTAAAGCGGTTATGTCAGTCTTGTATTCTTCAAGGACTTCCGTCAGTTGGATGGAGGCACCTGGTCTATACAGTGTTCAAACATTCCAGATGCATATCCTCAAATCATGGTCCTTAATTCGTTTGCGGTGGTCGTCAACATTTTGGGGGTCCTTTTTATTCTTTTCTTACTTCTTTTCATTGCAATAGTTTAAACGTCAATGGCGGGTTGCAAGCCCAGCGCACCACGTCGCAATCATCTCTCATAACCACTTGTAATTCGGTTCCGTAATACAGTTCATTAGGTACAATTTATTTTAGCAATTTAAGTCCGATTATTTACTCGGTCGCCATGAAATACATACAAAACAAGCCACGCTATACAAAACCACATGTCTTACTATTACTTAAAATATATAACACACATGTGTGTATATATATATAAATTATAAGATTTAATCATCATCGTAATATCTGTAATTATTCCAAATAATCTTTTGGGGTATAACATAAATCCATAAGGATTACATGTAATGAAAAGGCCAACGGTAGACAGGTGCTAAAATATGTAACAACATTGTTGGTCATTGTACGGTTATTATGGCCGGTCACGCCTGGCGCCATAATGCAAGAGGAAAAGTTAAATCATATCACTACTATAATCTTGTTCATTACTCAAGAGTTATATGCCATGCACACACACACACACACACCACAGGACAGGGGGAGTAAGAGAATGAAATTAGTTTTTATAAGTGAAACTTTTCGTATGAAAACAACCAAAATTCCATTCAGTCTCATAGGTGATAAACGATGAATAATCACAATTTTGGGTGTTGCTATATATGTATTACGTAAAATTTCTAGTAGATTGGTGGCTAAGTCATGCGGAAACGAAATACATTGGATAAATTGAAAACAAACAAATAGAAAGCAAATAGTTCATAACGCACTGCGAAAAAACTTTTCAATTTTGTAAATGAAAACAGATGGTGATGATATTGGTGGCTCTTTGAACTATCTTCCATCTATATATATAAAAATGAAATGGTCCACGTATGTCATACCATCACTAGAGAACGGCTGGAGCGATTTGGCTGATTTTTTTTTTATTCGATTCGAAATTTTCCGTAGATTGTTTGTATTAAAAAAAATCAAATCCAGGTGGCGGTAGGGTGGATTTATATCGAAAATTTGAATGCATGTACCAATTCAACTGAAATTTAGAATGGATATTCGTTTGATCATGAGAAAACATTTTATGTACAAATGGACCCGGTAGGTGGCGCTGGGGTCGGTTTACAAACAGAATTTTAACGAATGGGCCAATTTAACTGAAATTCAGAATCTATATTTATTTGATCATTAGAAAAAATCATATGTACAAATGGACCCGGTAGATGGCGCTAGGGTGGATTTATATCGAAAATTTGAATGCATGTACCAATTTAACTGAAATTTAGTATTTATGTTTGTGGAACCTTGAATAAATTGGCCCAGTAGGTGTCGCTATGGTAGAATTATCATGAAAATTTTAACAAATTAAACAATTTGACTGAAATTTAGAATGTATATTTGTTTTATTATGAGATTTTTTTTGTATATATGGACCCGCAGTTGATTTGGCTGGGGTTGAATTATTTCGAGAATTTATATCGATTGTCCGATTTTACTTAAATTTAAATTATATGATTTTTTGGCATGAGAAAATTTTGAATGTATGTTTGGAACCAGTTGGCTGTGTTAAGCTTATGACACACTTAATATTTGGAATGTCATTTAGTCACTTTTTTAACATCATCTATATATATAAAAAAGATGTATATTTTAATGTCACCACTAATTGTAAAAACAGTTGACGCCATTTGTCCCAAAATTTCAGTGAAAGTTGGGAATTGGATGTAGATGGTCACCCAGACCGCAAAAAGGCTTAAAGAAGAATGACTAACTTTTATAATGACGCACTTCCTACAGAATTAGGGAGCTTCACAAAGTGGCTTTTCCCATTTCGAAATTTTAGGGGATAATAACGAAAATAGGAATAACTCTTGATATCACCCAGACCATACGGTTAATGGGGTTGCTGAGCCTAATGAAGGCATTTTTGGAAATTCGTACTCCTTAGGATAAAAAGGTACAATCACCCAGTACACCAACGCAGAGAGTTATATGTGTCAGTCAATCGGCTTAAAAATGTGGTTTTAGAATATATGCCTATCAATAAGTAAGTTTTCATCCCATCATGGACGACACTGCTGATCCGTTTTAGCAATTCTTATAATAATATATAATAATCTTTAAAATATATGAATAACAGAATTTGTCCGGGAAAACCTCGCCCTTTAAATTAAAATATTTTAGTGGTCAAAGAAATAAACCAATCGTTATTAGATTTCAACTACACTCAACATATTTTACAAAAATTTGGAGGCAGGACGAAGTCTGCCGGGCCAGCTAGTTTGATATAAATATAAAACAGAAATCTGATATAAATTGCTAAAAAATCACAAATTGCGGAAAGTGTTCCCTACGAAGGAATTTTTTTCGATACAACTGTAATATTATTTAAAATACAAAATTAAACAGTACTCAATTAAGTTTAATAAAACTGATAAAATTAATTTGGCTCAAACAATTTTTCTATTAAAAAAAAACATATTAATAAAACTTCAAAATTGACAAAAACTTTAAGTAAAGTTTTAATATAAAGTCACATCACCTGTGAACAGTATCAGACATGGGTCATGAAAATCAATGCACGCGTTCTTATTCACAATTTAGCAAATTCCATAGTTGTATACACCACAGAGCCGCAGGTAGAGTGCCGCTTCCATGACAGTGCAATTAAATGTTTGGCCATTATTAATCATTAAATAAATGTACGTTTTTATTTTTAGGCAACAGACATTTATATCATTCGCAGTAAATTCACACGAACCAAAATTACCAAGTTAGGTTCATATTGTTAGTGATAGTTACGAAGGTGGAAATGTAATATGAAATCATAATAAATTCAAATATAGGTAAGGCAATGATAAAGGAAGAACTGTTACGGGAAGTTAAAACATCTTTCTTATTAAATATAGTCCAACAAATTATTATAAATGATGAGACTGTATTCTACACGTATTTGTCTTAAGCAAAGCGACAATAAGTTCTTATTTGTAACTAAATAATAATTGTGGATTACTGACCACACTTATTGTTCTTACAATTAATATCATCGTTGTTAAAAGTAGTAACATAAAAGTTTTCTCGGGTTTTGGTATATCACCCGGACATTGTTGATCCTTAATCCATTTCACGGACAGCGCTTATATGCCGGGCGACAACATATGTTGGTTGAATTTTTCACTCTACATCAGCGTTATATATTGGCACTGACAACTGGATAGAATGAAATGGAGTAATGATACCGCAAACAGCTGATTTCACCGACATGCATTCATATAAGTTGAGAAAAGCAGCAGTTCCTTGTTTCTACTTTGCAAACTTTTAACTGACCGAATAATCACAATTCGCATCAATCCGACCTTAAGGCGGCAGAAGTAATCTTGTACGATTAACTTCTTTTTATATCCAGTGTTGCAGAAAATAGAGACTTTAAATGTGATAAAAAAAAGTAATGCATTACAACCTGCCACTATCATGTGGATGATCTTAGTTCGAGTATTGTCACAACCATTTACTTATATTTCGTTGACAGAATCCTATAAACAATTCGCGAGTAGCCTAGCCAATGTCTGGTAAAGGTTTCCAAAAGAAACCTCTGTAAATAACAATAAAATAAACTAAACTGTGTAAAGCTGTTACATATCTCATTCTATATTGCGAATGAAAGTTCTGAAAAGGACAATAAATATGGAGGATTGGCAGGTGGCGGATAGTTGAACGGCCTACAGATATGTATGATTTATAAATAGTTCCTGACCAAAGCGGTGGAGACCGAGGGCATACCATAAAAGGGTACATGTGCCTGATGACGTACCTATGACATGGCGAATCAGGGCTGCCATTAAATAAGCACTACACCACAAGGGGTATCCTCTAAAGAGGTGCAAATAGGAGGGTGATGTCTCCGTAGTTCCCCTAGTCAAACTAAATTTTTTTTTGGTAGCATCTGTTCTGGAAGTTCGCGAATAAGGATGTGTGACGTGTACTGCCACGCGGATAAGCATGAGTTTGGTTAAAGATTTGTGGTCGGCAAGAGACTAAGACACCTGGTTTACTCCTGTCAGGGAACGAATCGCCACCATAAGAGTGAAGGCATGCTGATATGTGCCCGTGTTCCCACGAAAGAGAAAAGTGACGAGGTCAAAGACGAATTCTATGCCTAACTTGAAGAAACATATGACCGTAGCCCGGGCCATGATGTTATAATCGTGCTGGGTAATTTTAATCCCAACAGTCGGAAAATTTAGTCTGCATGATGACATATCACCAACCGGAATCAGACTTATTGATTTCTCAGCAGCAAGGAACATGATAATTTGCAGCACACGATTTGAACACATAAACATTCACAAGACAACGTGGATATCTTCCGATCAATTTACAGAAATCAAATAGATCGCGTGGTAATCGATGGAAGGTAGTGCCTTAAACGTACGAGTGATTAGGGATGCGAACATCAACTCGGATCACCACCTCACTGCAGTGAAGGTACGTACTAGGCTAAGCATGGCGAAAACCCTGCGAAACCAGGCACAGAGAAAGCTGGACATCGCTAAGCTGTAGACCACGGAGATAGCCAACGCCTATTCTGACCAACTCACTCCACTACTTCGTGATGCTCCAACTCCCAAAAATAGTAGCGCGCAATGGCAATGTATTGCCCACTCGATAGAAAGGATCGCGCGGTCCGTACTAAGGTATGTAAAGCCCTTTAACGATAATGCCTGGTACGATGACGAATGCCGCAATGCCACCCGGGAACAAGATGCGGCATACAGGGCCAAACTGCAGCCAATAGCAACGCAAGCAGCTTATAAAAAGTACAGGGAGAAGAGGCGGGAGGTGACTCGAATCTTATGAGAAAAAATCAAGAGTTGAAGAAGCAGAATAATGTGAGCATTGAAGAAATCAGGAACGAAGGTGCAGTGTGCGATGTCCAATCTACAAATAAGGTGAACGTAGTGAGTGTAAAAACAACCGTGGAATTAGCCTCTTACCGCTTGCTTATAACGTCCTGTCTAGCATACTGTGTGAACGTCTAAAGCCAATTGTGGAAAACCTGATTGGACCTTATCAGTGCGGCTTTAGACCAGGCAAATCCACGACGGATCAGATATTTACACTACGGCAGATTCTGGAGAAATCCCATGAGAAGCAAATCGACACTTACCACCTCTTTGACGATTGCAAAGCTGCCTTCGATAGTCCCATCAGGCATCGACTATAAGAAGCCATGTCTGAGTTCGGTATTCCTGCGAAGATAATTCGTCTCTGCCGGTGTACCCTTACGAATACCAAATCCTCTGTTCGGATTGGCAAGGATCTATTTGCACCATTCGATACGACGAGAGGTCTTAGACAGGGTGATGGTTTGTCATGTATACTGTTCAACATAGTGATGTGGAAGGTGTTAAGGAAAGTAGCGGTTAACATGTCTGGCACCATATTTATTAAGAACCACATGCTGCGCGCATATGCCGATGACGTCATATTTTATCGGTCGGACGATGCGAGAGGTAACAACTGTCTTATCATCTGTTGAAAGAGAGTGAGCGAAAATGGGTTTGGCAGTGAATGAGGACAAGAAGAAGTTAATGGTATCATCGAACAAAGTGTCCACCCGCTGGGGACGCGGCGTGAACGATGAGAACTATTGCTTTAAGGTAGTGGATGAATTCATCTACTTCGGATCCGCCATGGACAAAAACAACAGTGTCAGCCTTGAAATAAAACGGAGAATAGTGCTCGCCAACAGGTGTTTCTTTGGACTACGCGAGCACTTCATAAACCCCACCCTATCTCGAACCACCAAAGTCCAACTGCAACAGGTACTAATTTTACAGGTCCTGTTGTATGCCTCCGAATCTTGGGTGCTTACACAGGCGGATGCAGTTCATATCGCGGTGTTTGAGAGAAAAATACTCCACAAAATATCGGATGAACCATGAGCTGTACGAGTTATACCACGACATTGATGTGGTCAAACGAATCAAAGTGCAACGATTACGCTGACTAGGTCATGTCGCGAGGATGGATGAGGAAACTCCGGCTCGAAAGGTATTCTAGCAAGGCATCGAAGGACAGCGAAAAAGAGAGAGGTCGTGACTACGTTGGAAGGACCAGGTGCAGGAATCACTGACGTTGCTTGGTAGGACTGACTGGAGACGGTCCGTACAAATCGAAGCGAATGAAAATGAAAATCTCTTATCATTCAGCCTCTGACTTAGACACTAAGATATAAATATATATGTTGTCAAGTTGTTTTAAAGGCTTATAATAATAATTATTTGCAATATATGGTAAGAAAAGTGATTCTAAATCAGAATTTCCATTTGAAATTCCGTATGAAGTCCAGCCTTACGCTTGATCATCTCCATTATGATATTAAAGAGATCGCATGACAGACGATAGAAAATGGCTCTGTTAGATTTTTGCCTTTTTTCACTAAAGACTTCGTGTCAGTCGGAGTCGTTCCGCAAACTCAGCCATAGATTTTAACAATTTCTGTCGTATTGGACTGTCGAATGCAGCTTTGTAGTCGATGAACTGATGGTAGGTGTCGATCTGCACTTCTTGTGTCTTTTCCATGATTTGTCTTAGTGTGAATATCTAGTCGGTCCTAGATTTACCAGGTCAAAAGCTACGCTGATAAGGTCCAATCAGGTTCGCCAGCATGGGCTTTAGTCTTTCACATAACACGCTAGACAGGACCTTGTAGGCGATGGGTAAAAGGCTAATCCCGCGATAATTGGTACACACTTGGATCGCCTTTCTTAAGCACACCACATAGAACAATCAGATTCCAATCATCGGGCATGCATTCCTTGAGCCAAATCGTGTTTATAAGCTGGTGCAGGCATGTTGCCAGCTCATCGTCGGCGGCTTTAAAAAGCTCTGCCGGTAGTCCATCGGCTCCCGCTGTTTTATTATTTTTAAGCCGTGCAATTGCCTGCTAATATAGTTTTGGCTCTGTGGTGGACAGTCTACTCCATCGTCGATAATTGGTATGATTTCTTCCTTTATGCTGCCTTCGGGAACGAGCAGAGAACGAAAGTGTTCCTGCCGTATTAGCAGCACACTCTAAATGTTATTGACCAGATTTCCGTGTCCGTAATTTTGGTAGAACTTTCGGGCTTCACCTCTATCCCTGTAATTTTCAATATCCTGGCTCTCTCTTTTCTTCCATAGACGCTTTTCCCGCCTGAGAGGCGGGAATGCTCCGTCACTGCGCGCGTTGCCATTGGCTGCAGTTTTGTCCTGTATGCAGCATCCTTATCTTCAGACATTTTCCGACATTCCTCATTGTACCAGGGCTTGTCTGAGCGTGGTTTTGCATAACCCAGTACGGTCGTTGCGGCAGTGGTCATAGATTTCGCAATATGCTGCCATTGGGTGTCGGCTACATGAGAATTAGGAAGTTTTGTTTGAGGTAATTGAGATAGTAGGTTGAAGTAGGCATTGGCTATCTCGGCGGCATGCATTTTTGTGATGTCTAGCTTCCTTTGCGTTTGGTTACGATCGATTTAGCACTATTTAATCGCGTGCATACCTTGGCTGCATCTAGGTGGTAATCCGAGTCAATATTTGCACCGCCCATCACAGGCACGTCCATAACGTTTGAGACATGCCTTTCATCAATTACCACGTGATCAATCTGGTTTCTTGTATTTTGATCGGGGCATATCCAGGTTTCCTTGTGTATATCTTTATGCGGGAATCTATTTCCATGTTTCTTGCCGACGCGAAGCTATCTAGTCTGAATCCGTTATCGGAGGAGATGTTGTGAAGACTGAATTTTCCGACTGCTGATTTGATCACTAAAAAAATCAATCACGTGCGCGTTTTTTGATCTTCGTAAGAGGAAATTTTGTTTGTAGCTAATATTTCGAACAGAAAAATATATCATAAAAATATGATTAAAATTAAATATGATTAAAAATATTATTGAATGTAGACTAGACCGGGTCACGAAAAAAAATTTCCAAAGTCGAGGGCAAATATTAAAGATCACCTCGAGACAACTTCAAAAAAAAAAATTTTTCCTCCCCCACCCCCCGGAAAAACAGCCAAAATCGTTTTTTTGTCACTGCTTTTTTGTTTGTGGTTCAATCGTAACTTTCAAGACATCGGTGTGTAGGTCTCGACGAGTACTACATTTGTCCTATAGATGTCGCTGACATACGACAACATCTTGTAATGATGGCCTCATTAAGAGCAATTTCTACCCCTAAAATTTAAAAATATTTTTTCCTAGGATTAAAGCCCTTTAAAAAACAAGAACATTTTGCTTTGGAAGTATACAGTTTTATTCAAAAACAAAAAAGTTACGTATGAAAAGATGTATTTACAGCATCAACACTAATATTTTTTCCTGTTGCTTGCATTATTACAGAAAATTATTGCATACTTCTTAGCGATATCGAAAAAAATGAAATACAAGTTATTGCATACTTTTTAGCGCAAACAGGGTTTTCAAACATGCGGATGAAGGTATTCAGTGTCACCAATATTCAAGAAACGAAATTATAAAGATACCTTATCCACAATGGAAGTATTAATAATAAAATATAGACATAACTTTGCACTTGTATTCTTCCCATTCAATTTGCAACACTGAACATTTGTGCGAAATGTAAGTGAATCAGCGCTTGGAAAGACTAATCACAATGGAAAATTTTTGCAAAACTTGAAAGTAGTGAACGGAACTTGATAATATTTGTAATTACATACATATCTTTGCTCTTTTTGGGATTTTATTTGTAATACAAATCATATTTCGTCGGTAACTAGATAAAAAATGAATTATCTCAAGGAAATATTTAAATTTTTTTTCGATGTCGTTAAGACTTATGCAACAATTTGAGTATGGAATCATTTTTATAAAAATTTTCCGTCAGCGCTAAAAAGTATGCAATAATTTGCTATAATAATGCAAACAACAGGAAAAAATATTAGTGTTGATGCTGTAAATACATATTTTCATACGTAACTTTTTTGTTTTTGAATAAAACTGTATACTTCCAAAGCAAAATGTTCTTGGTTTTTAAAGGGCTTTAATTATAGAAAAAAATATTTTTAAATTTTAGGGGTAGAAATTGCTCTAAATGAGGCCATCATTACAAGATGTTGTCGTATGTCAGCGACATCTATAGGACAAATGTAGTACTCGTCGAGACCTATACACCGATGTCTTGAATGTTACGATTGAACCACAAACAAAAAAGCAGTGATAAAAAAACGATTTTGGCTGTTTTTCCGGGGGGTGGGGGAGGAAAAAAAATTTTTTTTTGAAGTTGTCTCGAAGTGATCTTTAATATTTGCCCTCGACTTTGGAGAAAAAAAAATTTGTATAGGGGCCGACCCGGTCTAATGTAGACCAACCTGTATATGAAGATTTATGCATCGTTCCTATATTCGTGACTCTCTGAGTCAATATGGAGACTTGTCAAAATGTGCCAAATGTATACAAATAGTACAAAAAAGTAATATGAGTCTTTTTAAACAAAAGTAATTGCGGTTTTTACATGTTAATAGTAATAAGATTTTATATCGTTATTACTGACTAATACATATTTGTTAGTATAGGTCTATTGGTTGTTCTATGATACATAATATGTACCCTAATAAATAAAAACCGACACACAGGCACAAAATCAATATTGACCCAGTCAACCCTTTAGTTTCGCGTTCACATCACAATCGCATCGTAGCCAGACCATATGTTGTTATTTCCTTAAGTTCATGAGATTTTCTCGTTTAGTTTAAGTCTCAATATCATAAAAGTTCATAACGTGCACAAGTTTATAATCCTATTATGCAAATTATTTACCTCTTTCTTTTCTCTGTCCCACACAGGGCTACCGACCAATACCCTCGACGTTGATCCGCCCTTGGCGACCCATTTCAAAAGTAATGCTTCCCTGTGTCAATTGTCATTTTAGCAAATTTCTTAATAACGTATAGACTTATGTTAAAAGTCTTTTAACGGTTGTTTGTTAAAAGGACAAGCGTGCGCTTTGTTGTTTGGTGATTTGTTTTCCATAACTGCTACAGAGGAGCACAGTTGGTGTAACAAGTTTTGCTATAGATTATAGTATAACTGAAGTATGTAATATATTTTTAGGATGATATTATAGAGCAAAGCCAATTTCCGTTAAGACTCATGAGGGGACAATCTGTACATGTTGCTGTTATGAGATTTGTTTAATATTGGCTAAGCGAATCTAAGGGTTGACAATGTTGCTGTGCCTCTTAAATGGCGTTAAAGATGAGTTTTGTTGGATGTCGAATATTTGATAGTGTTGGTGGATAGTGCGTGGTGATGGATGACTAAAATGAGTGATTTCCCAATGATTGAAGGTGATACAATATAGCGGAGTAGTTGAAACATGAATGTTTTGTGAGGGACTATATCAATTAGTTAAGTTATTTGATTTTCTGCGAGAAATTTAATGTTTTCCTTGTTGCAGGAGGTGAGGTTGCAAATAAACTAAGCAAGATTTTGTTTATATAAATTTCAAAATTATTATTAAATTTTAACTTGATTTTTTGCGATTAAAATGACATTTCGATAGGTATTTTGAAAAATAAATAAATAAAATTAAATACTTACTTAAGTGGCCCATTACAACTTACGAACGTGGTTAATAAATTTGAGGCCTGAAGTATTAAAGAATTCCACACACTTCGGTCTTCTGCGCGCGTTCTCCAGTTAATTCTACCAGATGGTGGCACGTCGCCAACCACTTGATCCTTCCAACGAAGTTTGGATCTCCCTGCTCTGTGCCGTCCTTCAGGTTCGCCTTCAAACACCTTTATCGCTAGAGCATTTACATCCATTCTGACAACATGTCCCAGCCATCGAAGTCGTTGGAATCTGACTCTTTTAGCTACGTCGATGTCGTGGTACAGCTCATGGTTCATCCGATGGCGAAACTCGCCGTCGACACAGATAGGTCCATATATTTTTCGGAGTACTTTTCTCTTGAATACTCCCAGGTTCTGTATGTCCGTTGTCGTAAGCACCCGTGATTCGGCAGCATACAAAATAACGGGTAAGATAAGCACCTGGTAAAGCTGTTTCTTAGTATTCCGAGATAAGGTGGTGTTACTAAAGTACTGCCAAAGTCAGTAAAAACATCTACTGGCGATCAATTTTCCACTTGATTTCTTGGCTGACATTATTTTTCTTATTGATGGAAGATCCGAGGTAGGTAAATTCATCTATTACCTCAAAACAATAATTTTCAATGTTGACGGTGAGTCCCCATCGAGAGGACTCGTTGTTCGTCGAAATCATAATTTTTGTTTTGTCCTCGTTGACCGCTTATCCCATTTTCGCTGGCTTCTTTTCTAGCGATGAGAAAACTGCAGTAACATCCCGCAGATTGCAGCCAATGATGTCTATATCATCGGCATAGGCTAGTGGCATGTGGCTTTTGTTGAATATGGTGTCAGACATGTTGACACCAGCCGATCTTATCACATTCTCTATAATTATATTAAATAGTGTACAGGACAAGCTATCACCCTGCCTGAGACCTCTTTCCGTTTTGAATTGTTCACAGTGATGCTTAGCAATCATAACCAAGGATTTTCTGTTGTCTAAGGTACATCTGCAAAGTCGAATTAGCGTTGCAAAAGTATCAAACTCAGACATGGCCTTATATACTCTATTCCTTATCGGAGAGTCGAAGGCTGCTTTCTAGTCAACAAAGAGGTGGTAGGTGTCGATCTACTTATCATGAGTTTTTTCAGGAGCCGTCGTAGATTTACCAGGTCTAAAGCCGCACTGAAAAGGTCCAGTGATTTAGACGTTCACACAATATGCTCGAAAGGACCTTGTACGCAATTGGCAATAGGCATATTCCATGGTAGTTCTGACATTCACTACGGCCTACTTTTTTGTATATGGGATATAACAGACTGAGACTCTAATCACCGGGCATGCCCTCCTCTAGCCGGATGTTCTCCATGCGCTGATGCATGCTCCTAATCAGCTCCTCCCCGCCAGCCTAAAACAATTCAGCAGGTAGACCATCGGCTCCAGCAGCTTTGTTGTTTTTAAGGCAGAAGATTGCCACATGTATCTCACTCTGGCTCGGAGGTGGACAATTAATACCATCGTCATGGATTGGAGCGGGGTCTTCTGCAGTGGTGTCCGCATCCAGTAAATTTTTAAAATGATCTCTCCTTCAGAACGTTATCCGGGTCCGTCACTAGCTGACTATCGCTGTCCTTGCAGGAGGGCAACACTGTTCCACGCATTCTCGCCTTAATTCTGCGGTAGAATTTTCGGGCTTCCCCTCTACTTTGGAGCAACTCAGTGCACTCATCCTGTCTCTTCTTAAGATTCTTCTTTTTCCGTCTAAAAAGACTAGTTGCCTCTCGTCTCTTCTCCCTGTGCCGTACACGAACGGCTCGCGTTGCCATTAGCTGCAGTTTCGCCTGTATGCAGCATCCGTCTCTCTCGTGGCACTGCGACATTCCTCATCGTACCAGGCATCTTCTTAAAACGGCTTTGATTACCCAAGAACGCTTCTCGCAGTCCGCGGCAGTTGAGTTATGTGGTTGGAGTAGGCATCCGCTCCTCTGTGGTCCGCAGTTTACCGATTTCTAGCTTTCGTTGTGCCAAGTTACGTACTTTTTTCGCCATGCTTAGCCTTGTGCGTACCTTAACTGCGGTAAGGTAGTGATCGGAGTCAATATTCGCACCTCTGATCACTCGTACATCCAGGACACTCGATGCGTGCCTTCCATCGACTACCACGTGATCTATCTGATTCCTCGTCAATTGATCTGGAGATAACCATGTTACCTTATGAATATTTTTATGGTCAAATCTAGTGCTGCTAGTTCTAAGTTCTCGTAGAACTCGTCTTTGTCCTCATCGCATTTCTCTTCTGTCGGAGCATGGGCACATATAAGTGTTATGTGGGAAAACTTTCTTTTGACTCTTATGGTGGCTATACGTTCACACACCGGGTTTAACCGTGAGACTAGGTGTTGCAATCTCTTGCCAACGACAAATCCAACCACATGGGCACTATAGTAGATGTCGCACGTCTAAATGCGCGAGCACTCATGTCCCGTCCACCGGATTTCCTGTAAAACGGTTATGTCAGTCTTGTACACTTTGAGGACTTCTGCCAGTTGGGTGGAGGCACGTGATCTCTACAGTGTTCTAACATGCCTGGTTCATATCCTCAGATCATGGTCCTTAATTCGTTTGCGGTGGTCTTCACCAATTTGGGGGTCCATTTTATTCTTTTCCAACATCTTTTCATTGCAATAGCTCAAGCTTCGTTGGCAGTTTGCAAGCCCAGCCCACCACGTCGCAGTTTTCTCCTCCTGCCAGGATTTTATTACTGCCGCCCATTCTGGGTCAGACGCTGACCAGGATACCGCTCACTCTGAGCCGACGTGCCTGGGTTTTAGGTTTCGCCAATCACAGTTAGCTGTGCTCTGACGGGTGTCAAAGGCACGTTTCCAGGCGTCACCACTTAGAGGTACTCCGTCCGCAGTAGTACCACGAATACAGGGCTCTGTGAGTAGACTTAAAGTGCAATTGGCAAGCATTACTCTGGGTTTGGCATGTTAAACCGATCAGAAGCTTTACCTTGTATCACACTACCGACGGAAAATGAAATTGCGAAAATTAATTTAAATAAAAATATGACAGCATCTAGTTTAAGTATAATTTAGTTTGGGCTCTACAACGGTGCCAGCCAGCCCATAGTCCCGCGAGGCTGGCAACAATCGTATTTTTCACACAGACACTGAGTTTGAATCAAAGCAGTCAGTCTATGGTAAGTCTCTGCCTGAGGGTTGTGAATGCGACAACACGCACGCTTATTTCATATACACAACTAATAATATTTGTTTGTGCATTCCTTCGGTTTTGCTGACACTGCTCTGAAATCATGAGTTATTTATCGGTCATCCGGCCCAAATGTAACATTTGCAAAAAAAAAACCTTTTATTGCCACCATTTGCTATTTAATACCAAATAAATTGAAGCAGCTCTTTGCATTATTTTCTCAAAAATAATTATGCTCGAATTCCAAGAATAGGTGGTCGGAGTAGAGTGTAAAGTTATTTATAGGACCATTTGTCATATAATTTTTCTTTACATTTAAATGTTTTTTCTTTTTTAATACTCGTATACTGTTTCCCATTTCTATGGCCAATCAACACTTTCTTAACGGTCGTGGCGACAATAAAGGTTTCCACATCGCCTTTATTTGCTTTTGAATAAGTCAACGAAAATGTATTCAAAATTCCTTTATCACCACTTTTTTCCGCCTTTTTGTGAACACAACAATAAACATCTGTCTGAGGGTCTTTGTGTTATGCTTTGTGTTATGCTTTTTTTTGCATTTTCGTTCATTTCAGGTCCTTTCTTAATGGCAAACTGAGTGCCCGTCTGTTTTGTATGACGATCCCACGTTTCAGTGTGTAAATAAGACATTTGTCATATAAAATGACAAAACAGACGAATACAAAAATGCCATTATGGATCCTTTGTTTGTCATTTGAACGAGGATTGCTCGATTTGTGTAAAATTTTGTTTGTTGTTGCCACAAAATACAAAACTCGTTTAAATTCAAGGTTATTATGATTGTCAGCCGCTGCAGGAGGTGCTACTTTTTCGTCCTTTTTTTAAAGGTATTTTGGGACACTAAATAAAAGGATTTAGTTTTGGACAAAAAATCTATTTATCATCTGTTTTTGATTTGTTTGCAAATTTTGTTTGTTTGCTTTGTAAAGTAATGTCAACACCAACAACAAGTAAAAGTTTGAAATAGTTAAATCAAAAAAAAAAACTGTACCTAATTAGTAATTAAATACATATTATATTAACAGTTTTTTTTTTTTACAAATCGTCCTTTTTTCGTAAAAACGTTAAAATTTTAGCCACATTACTATGTTTCATAACATGTTCTAGAATACGTGGAATTTTACCTTGGATACATGTAGTGTGTAAAATAAAAATTACAAAAAATATTTTCATATCGCTTTGCAGCAAATTATTTAACGAACTTTTCAATTGTTGTTATAATAACACCACCAAAAAAACATGAAAAATAACAAACAAACAGGATCATGTCAAAATGTTAATGAGATTTATGTTGCTACTGGAAATCCCAGCAGTTTAAAGTTTTAATTAGGTTTTTATAAAAAAATAAACTCAAAGGTGGCTGAGGTGTCTGTAGGATGCGGCAGAAAGTAATTTTAATGAACTGACAATGCAATCTCAGCCAGTTTAAGATAATGTTGTTATCATAACCAAAGAGATAGTCATGGCGGACATGGAATAAAAATGGGAAATTACTAAAAACATTAAAAATAATAAAAACATTAAAACCAATAAAAATATTGCAAATATTAAAAAGTTTAAAAATATTAAAAATATTAAAAGTATTGAAAATTCTAAAAATATTAAAAATTTTAAAAATATAAAAAATATTAGTTTATATTTATTAGATTTTTCTAAATGGGCTTTCAAGGTCCTTCTCCTTAAATATGAATAAAAGATTGTTTATTTCATTTTCCTCCGACGTTTCGCTGGCATTTCCCAGCTTCTTCAGGGATTTTTTATTGATCTGGTAACGATAAACAATCAAATAGAGCACTTACTTCAGTCCATGAATTTAAACATTATAAAAATATTAAACTTACATTCAATCTTTCGTCAAAATTCACATTTAAAAACAGTTATTGTATATGTTTTTAACGACATAAAACATTAACTTAAAAATAAATAAGAAACAATCACAAAAATAAAAAATATCACAGTTTAAAGTTTTCTTAATGTTTAGTATCACAGCTGAACCTTATTACTAACTTATAGCTATAATGTAGTTGGCATTGGTGCTGTCCTTGTCTTCTTTTCTATTTATTGCACTACTTGATTTTTGTTGAATTCGTAAGCTCTCTAACGTGAATCTCTTGTTTACATTCCTCTCCTTGTCTAATATTTTAACATCTGTAAAATTTGCGCTGTGTCCACTCTCTGTGCAGTGTTGTGCCAAATAATTAAAATATAGATAATATTAAAAATATAAAATTATGAAAATATAAAAATATAAAAATATAAAAATAAAAAAATTTTAAAATATAAAAATAAAAAAATAAAAAAATATAAAAATATAAAAATATAAAAATATAAAAATATAAAAATATAAAAATATAAAAATATAAAAATATAAAAATATAAAAATATAAAAATATAAAAATATAAAAATATAAAAATATAAAAATATAAAAATATAAAAATATAAAAATATAAAAATATAAAAATATAAAAATATAAAAATATAAAAATATAAAAATATAAAAATATAAAAATATAAAAATATAAAAATATAAAAATATACAAATATACAAATATAAAAATATAAAAAATATTACAAGTATTAGAAATATTAAAAGTCTAAAAAGTATAAAAAATATTAGAAGTATTAAAATATTAAAAAATTAAAAAAAATTAAAAATATTTAAAATATTCAAAATATTCAAAATATTCAAAATATTAAAAATATAAAAAATATTAAAAATATTTAAAGTATTAAAAATATTCAAAATATTAAAAATATTAAAAATATTAAAAATATTAAAAATATTAAAAATATTAAAAATATTAAAAATATTAAAACTAGCTGACCCGGCAAACGTTGTTCTGCCATACAACTTCGTACCCTGCGAACCTTGTCTCGCTCCAAAGTTAACGCCTTCATATAAGCTCCAGGGTAATATTAATACAGATAGTTAAAATTTTAATGTAATTTATTTGAATTTATTCGAAATTAGTGAAGAGCGATCTGATAAACAATGTATTTCGATTTGTTTTCCGGCGCAAAAACAAACATTGAAGACGGTTTGCCGACACGCGAACAGGAAACGTACAGCTGACCGTTCGAAAAGCAGGGGAATTCGAGATTGATCCCACAAACTTCCAACAATTGGCTTTGCGATTTATTGATTGTCATCACAAAAGCCAATCGAATGGTTTATTTAATTCGCTTGAATTCGAAAGGACGATTTATTTTTCCATTCGAAAAGTCATTTTTGAATAATTATCCGAAATTTTCCATATTAACATCGTCCAAAATTATCAAATCAAACATTAAAATAAAAAATTTCGTCGAAAAAGAAAATTAAATTTTTATTTAATTTTTCCGTAATTTTCCAACAAACATTTTTCCATTCGAAAAGGCACTACGGAACAATGGCTTACAAAATTTTATACGAAAATTCAATTTGCGATTTTCATCAAATCAAGTAATATAATGCAAAATTTCAGTGAAAAAATCCAAGTTTTTCAAGCTTTTCCGGAATTTTCCTAGTTTTCCACCAAGAATTTTTCTATTTTTCCATTCGAAAAGTCGTTTCGGAATAATTATCCAAAATGCAAAATTTCGTCGAAAAAAAATTAAAATTTAAATTTTTTTTAATTTTTCCGTAATTTTTTTAATTTTTCAACAAAATCTTTCTATTTTTCGATTCGAAAATCCATTCCGTAAGAATTCCATACAAAAAGGCAGTTTTCGAGTTTCCCTATATTCCGACTTTTCCCCAAATTTTCTTTCACATAAACATTCTCCTGGCAATTACGAACAACTGAAAAAAATATTGAGCAAAATCGGCCCAGCCGTTCTCAATTGATGAATGACTATATGAATTACTATTACACCATTTTTATATATATAGAAATTATTTATCCCGTTAAATTTTCCGGAATTTTCCGAGTATTTCGCAAATAATTTTCTATTTTTGCATTCGAAAAGCCATTTCGTAACAATTGCACACAAACTGGGACAACGTTCTTTCATGATAAATTACTATACATTTTTAACACTATATTTCACAATAATCCGAAATTTGTCAGCAACACAACAAATTTTTCACCTTTACGTCGTCTGAAATCATTAAATCAAGCGATACAATGGAAGATTTCGTCGAAGGCATCCAAATCTTTCGATTTTTTTCTGGAATTTTCCGAGTTTTCCACCAAGAATTTTTCTATTTTTCAATTTCAAAAGTCATAACTGTTCGAAATTGTTCACATTTACATCGCCAAAAATTACAAAAACACGATAAGATGCAAAATTTTGTCGAAAAAAAAGAATTTTTTTTTGGAATTTTCCAACTAAAACTTTCTATTTTTCTATTCGAAAACCGACAAAAATTTAATATGCGATTTACCTCAAATCAGGCGATGAAATGCAAAATTTTGCCGAAAAATGCAAGTTTATCGATTTTTTTTGGAATTTTTCGAGTTTTCCACCGAGAATTTATTTATTTTTCCATTCGGAAATTCATTTCGGAATAATTATCTGAAATTTTTCGCAAGTTTCTTCGTTCAAAACTATCAAATCGTACAACAAAAAGCTAAATTTCGTCGAAAAATAGTATTAAAATTTATCGAATTTTTCCGCAATTTTCCGAATTTTCCAACAAAATTTTTTTATTTTTCCATTCGAAAAATTATTTGTAACAATTGCACACAAAATTCCATACAAAAAAAGCAAATTTTCGGTTTTTCCAATTTTCCGGCTTTTCCGGAGGGTTTTCCAAAAATTTTCATTCGTAAAAACCTACTCCTGACAATTACGAATAACTGAAAAAAAAATTGAGCCAAATCGGTCCAACCGTTCTCGAGTTTTGCGCTTAGCAACACATTTAGCGACTTATTTTTATAATATAGATTAAAAATATTAAAAATATTAAAAATATTGAAAATATTAAAAATATTAAAAATATTAAAAATATTAAAAATATTAAAAATATTAAAAATATTTTATTTATTGTTGATCTGTAAAGAATTATGATATTGTCATAGTTCGGCTTGAGATCAGTTCTATTGGCAATTATTTATTATTGCCAATAGGTTTTAATCAAGAGTTTGTGAAATGTATTATGTTGACAGCAGGTTAGGCGTATGCCGTCATTTCGACATTAACCACAATGTCTTGTCGTGATAGAGGAGAAGGCACAGCAAAGGGCGCTGACGAGACATTGTGGTTAATGTCGAGCAAGGATAACACTTTGCCCCTTTTTATCCCAAGGAGTACGAATTTCCACAAATCCCTTCATTTGGCTCAACAACGCTATTTACCGTTTGCCCTGGGTGATAGCAACAGTTTTTCTCATTTTCGTGTTTGTCTCCTAAAAGTTCGAAATACGTAAAACCACTTTGTGAAGATCTCTAATTCTATATGAAGTGCGCCAATATAAATTTACGCCATTCTACTTTAAGCCCTTTTGCGGTCTGGGTGGCCATCTACAGCCTATCCCCAACTTCCACTGAAATTTTGGTACAAATCGGTTCAACCTTTTTCGCAATTAGTGATGACATCAAAATGTACATCTATTTTTATATATAGACCTTAATAATTTTGAAGTTAAAAAAAATGTTTATATATAATGTAATCAATGTAATGTAAAACAAAAATTTCTCACACATTTTAAGTTTGAGTAAAATCGAACAAACGATGTAAATTTTCAAAATGATTCAACTCCAGCCATTTATAGAAATAAAAATTTCTCATAAAAAAAGAAATATACATTCGTAATTTCGGTCAAACTGTTTGATTTGTAAAATTTTCATTATAATTCCACAAAAACGTTGTTCTCATCATCACACAAATATACATACTAAATTTCATTTAAATTGGGCAATTTTTTATATTTTGATTAAAAACCTACCTTTCGATATAAATACACCTCAGCGCCATCTACCGGGTCCACTTTTACATAAAATTGTTTCTCATAATCAAACAAAAATGAATTCTAAATTTCAGTAATGGGTTTAAATACGTGGACCGTTTCATTTTTATATATATAGATAATAACCAGTAAGAAAGTTTCAGTCGGGTAACCGACTTTCATATGTATACCCTCACCCTCAGTAAGACATACAATTTGTTAATATATTGATATTATTACCCGGTTTCTAAAGTGTGCGGAGTGGTACATTTGTATGGAAGGGATGAGAAGGGGCATAGCTAGACTTCCAATTTTTTCTCCAAAACTATATCCCCATTTAGTTTTACTAAATACAGAAATTGGGACGATCGCGTTGGGTATTTTGATATTATTACTCCATCTCTAAAGTGGGCGGAATGGTACATTTGTTTGGGAGGTACCAGAACGTTTTACTAAATACAGAATTTGGAACGATCGCGTTGGGTATTTTGATATTATTACTCGATTTCTAAAGTGGGCGAAACGGTACATTTGCGTGTAGCCCATTTTCAATACGCTAAGTAGTTTTTGGGAATATTAACTTGTGCAAAGTTTCAAAACATTTGGTTTCGTCTTTCGAAAGTTATCGTTCTTACCAGCCGGACAGCCAGGCAGACAGACGGACATGACTTAATTGATTTAAAAAGCCATGAATCGAATATGGTTCAAAGAAACTTGGGGTCTAAATTGACTCCTTCTATGTGTTACACATTTGGGTCGTATAAAATTATATATACCCTCCTACCAGTAAGGTGAGAATATACAAATATTAAAAAAATGTAAAAAACATATATATAAAAATATTTACCACAGAATCCCTTTTTTCGTTTGTTTTTCCCTTCCTCCTCTTACCGTCTTAATTGTTAAACATTTTTCCACTTCTCACTTCTCTGCCAATATATTTCATTACCAACACTAATATTTCATTTGTTTCCCAAAAAAAAAAACTTTCAAATGAAATACTAACTTAAAACCGTTATTATTAATATATAAATAACAATTAATTGTTGATCTATCTTAAAAGCTTTTGGGAAAAGTTTACCCTAAATAAAACCCCCGAATAATTTATTGCAGTCTGAAACTAAACTTTGCAGTTTTTTTTTACGGTACTCGCACATGAACTTGATTTATACTAGACTTCTCAGCCCTAACTTCTCAACAGCTAGCCAGAATTTTTGTATATTCTACTCACGTTGCAAGCCAAACGAGAAACAGAGAAATAACAAAAGGAAAAAAAACAAATGCTCAACGAGAACGGAATTTTATTACTACGTACTCATCACTTTGTTTTTATTTCCTCTGCAACATCTTGGCCATCTGCATGCAAGAGAGTATCACTGTGTGCCACAGTATCTCTGTGTGCCACAGCAGAAAGTGTAAGCCTTACCCAACGCCTGTTCACCATGTGCTTGTGGAATTTTCCAACATCCCGTTGTTCATGTCACTGCGTTGAGGCCTGTAGCAATGGAGGGGGGTGCGGGGGTATGTCATTGCGCCTTGGTAGCAAATATCATCATTGATTCCGTATTATTGCAAATCTCTTTACTTGACTTTGGTTGCAAATGTAAATGGCGTAAATAATTTCGTTATATACTCTCGAGTGTATGCGGCTTTTGCCTTCAAGCTCTCTAGTCGCTTTAAATATCTCATCCCGATATGTTTGGGGGATCCTCTGTAAGCTATTCATAGCATGTGTGTGAGCTTTTTGCACACGTAATTTTTACCAACAGTATTATTGCATTGGTGTACAATATAATTATTTTGCAATTCAGTAAAGTTTATTGGATTGTGGCTGGTGCGCGTGAACACGTAAATATTTGTAAATCTATGGGGTTTTAGACGATGTGAGCTGGTTATTTTTGCATAATTTTATTACAAGTATTCTCATACATATCTTTAGGGAGTAAGAAAATGGTTGTCTATTTTTGTGACTTGTGGATTGCATATATAATTTACTTAAAGGTGATTTACTATAGCCCAACGGCAGTTGCAGTTACATAAAGGTGGCATACACTTTAACTGTATTCTATCATATCCTACCAATAGCAATAGAAACAAATTTAGTACACTGTGTCTAAACTTACATACGAAATTTTCTCATGACTTATTCAATTTTCGTAGGATCAGATCATAAATATAAATTGTCACAGTTAGTCCACTGCAGCGCCACCTATCGGGTGTATTTGTATATAAGAAAAATCATTAACAATTAACATCAATAATCACTGTCTGCCTTTTTATCAAACAATTATTTTCGGTTCCTAATTATTATTTAAATATGTTTGTAAATTTTGTATTTTAATATTGGTTTTCTCTTTTTTTTTCTCTAGAAAATTCAACCTCTTGAATTTGGTTACAACGACTAATCCATTATTAAAGGTAAGTCAAAAAACGCTATATACGTTGCTATAATTTTTCCTATGTAGACTGTGTCTGTGCTTATTGTGGTCTCTGACAAGTCAGTCAAATTGTTATAAGAAATAATTGAAGTTCATTTACGATTACTACAAAAGCTTTTTTTTTTAATTTCAGTTTCATTATTTTTCTCTATATGTTAATTTAAGAAGAAATTTCATATCATGCATCAGAAGATTAGAATTTCGCCGTTGGCTGAATCTAAGTAAACGTTATACGAAATTATCACACAATCTCTACTAAAGTCACTCAGTGATAAAAATTTTACATACAAATTCATATGAAAAATGAAGCGACATTCTTTCCTTTGCAATAAAGCTGAAGCTCATATGAATATGAAACAAAAATTACATAAATTATTTATATTAAAGTATAAGCAACATTGTCCCACACACACACACACAATTCCTACAGGAAATAATGATATACAATGGAATTTGCAAAAGTTATGTAATTTGCAGTAGAATTTAATTAAGTTGAAGTACATTTGTCTATTATTAGATTGGTCGTACTTAATGTTTGTGACGGAGACGGATGTAGAGTAATTTTTTAGAATGTTTATTATGCTTTTTACTTATTTGCATGTACAAGTGCGGAAATGAGATTGTACTTATTATGGTATAGTGGGTTGAGCAACGCAATGACACAGCACATGGAACAGGGCTGGATAGTAATGTTAAGCAAAGACATGGTTTTATACCGGAGAATATATATTGCACAACATTAATAGTTGATAACACACTATTACCCGTTAATGTGATTAAAGCGGGATATTATTGTGTACAGGAAAAGGTGATTCATTTAGAAGTTTGTTTTTTAGTTTCAAATAATTAAATAACAGTAAAATCGGATGACGAAATCTTTACTACTATAGGAAAGACCAATCTCTGGCATTTTTTTTTATAAGATATTTTTGTTCATACATTGGCCACGACTACGCCGTAGGCGGTCCAACTTTCAGTCAGTATTTTCAGCATTGCCACCGGCATTTAACGAATTACGTGAGTAATGTTAGCTTGAATCGTGGTTGGCTTATCAAAGTAGACTATTGATTTTACATAACTCTTAAGAGAAAATTCAGGTATGGGATATCATATCGGTTGTCAGGTCCGAAACGTGAAATTAGGTGCTTAACAAAGTGATTTCTTAATTACGTCATAGTATCTCTTACTAAGTATATCGTAGCACTGTCTGGCTAAAACTAGAAATCGCCAAAGCAGGTGCATATAACTTATCCAACGGTATAGCTCGCCATTGACGGTAATGTGTTGTGCTGCCTTATTTTTAACTAGTAACGTAATTATCTTCGGCTCATGTATGAGCTGTATGAGCTGTCGACGTAGTCAAGCGCGTTCAAATAGACCGAATGGCTTGGACACGTTGTACGAATGGACGAAAACGCTCCGGCTCGAAAAGTCTTCGTCAATAAACTCGATGGGCGGCGCAGGAAGGGGCGACCAAAACTCCGATGGATGGACCAGGTGAAAGAGCTGTTGACTAAGCTTGGCGTGACGAACTATCTACGGAGCGCAAAAGACCGAAGCGCTTGGAATACTTTTCTACGTGCGGCTACTGATGGATAAATTTCTGTTGTTGCTGCCATTACAGAAGAAGAAGAAGAATGCCGAAGCTCAGATACCTTTCACCATTTTTAAAACTCGTGATTAAAGTAGATATTTGCACTACGTACAAAACTTGTATGAGAGTTGGGCGTTAATCTTAGCCTGCCACGTCCATATTTAGTCAATAATTTTTTATGGAAATGTCAAATACTGAGTCGGAATTTTTGACCTGAGAATATTGTTATGCAATTTTTAACAACCAGGGGGGGTGGGGGTTGTTTTGTATAGGAGCTGGGTGTTGTTTTCGTCCGATTTTGCTAATCTTAAAACTTAAATTTCGCTTAGAGATTAAAAGTTTGTATACCAAATTTTAGCTCAATAGCTTTTAAATTAAGTCTATAATCGTGTGGCCAGACGGACACCCCAAAAAAAAGAGGGACTTGGTATGGATGGTGGAAGGAGTTTTTGCACGATCTTGTTCATGTGAGGTCTTAATCCCTGCTTGAGAGATAGAAGCTTGCAAACCAAATTTCAAATTGATGGCTATTGAAATAGGGCTGTGATAGCGGACAGAGTCCACAAGGACAGACAGAGTCGCAGTGTAGGCCTTACCCATGGTGTGCCAAACACAATGGGCATATTACAGTGCGATTGCCATCGACCCCCTGGGACGGCCAAAGCAAGTTTGAACCATCTAGGAATAGGAGTCGACAATTTCGCGAGCAAGCTACCGCAATTGTCGGCTCTTCTTCCAGCCAGAAGCTACCAAATTGGGTATGTTAGTATGGAGCATACCCCCCTTTGCCCAAGGTGAGGCCTATCTAAACACCTCCGCTACTTAATGGCTTGTAGTACCCGGTTGTAATGCAACTCCACACCGAGCACGAAGACTCTACCAGCGATTTCGGTTTTAACCACAGTCTGCGTCATGCTCCTACAAGGGGGCCTACAACCAACGATCAGGCGGGAAACTATGTCCCGGGGCTTCTGATCCCCACGCTACCTATAACACTCACCGGTTAGAGTTTCGTACTTAAGCTACTACCAATTTGCGATTTGATGAACCATGCTTCACAGGATTGGTCGCTTTTCGCTGATAGCAGACATGGAATTTTTACATATCCTTAGGCGCCGATATTTGTATTCCGGCACCCCTGATAGTTGGAAACGATTTGGTACTCAATACAGGCATGCAGTACTCTCACCGGTGGGAGACGGGAAGAACTCCAAACCCCTTCCGACCGTGAACGGCTAGGGCTGTTTGCACCCCCACTAAGATCAGAGGATCTGTGATGACTGGGCGGAATCTGGAAACCTGACTCCGGAACTCCCAGCCACATGTGGTACCAGATAAACCACTGGTGCACAGACAGACAGACACCTTTAAAAAGGGTTGTATTTGTATGAACGGTGGGAGTGGTTTTTATCTGAAAAAGCTCTTATTTGAACTTAACCTGCATTTAGAGGATGAACGCTCGTGTACCAAATGTCAGCTCGATAGCTCTTCAACTACTGCTGCAATCTCGGGGTCAGACAGACGGACACCCCCGAAAAGAGGGAGTTTGCATGTGTAGGGGAAGTAGATTTTGCCCGATCTTTCTCCTTTTAGAACTTAACCTTCTTTTAGAGGAAAGAAGTTTTTATTCCATATTTCAGTACGATAGCTCTTAAACTACAACTGTAATCTCGGACAGACGGACACCCCCAAAAACGGGATAGTTTAAATGAGATGATAGAGTAGTTTTAGTACGATCTTGTTCATTATAAAGTTTAACCTCCGCTTAAGGAATAGAAGCTTGATTACCAAAAATCAGTTCGACTTTGGCTATAATCGTGCGGCAGAAGGACAGCCACCTCTAAAAGCTCCGAACATACTGATATTGTCACTCCTCAAGGCTGTGAGTCTCTTTATGAAGAATTGTTTAACACTGCAGAATTTATAACATGTTATTTATAACATAAATAATATAACAGATTGGCATGACTTATGCGTGATCTACAAAATAACTAAAATAACTAAAAATAAAACCTCTAAATGAATCACTTTTTGTATTGAAATCTCTGGATAACATACTAATATTGTTACTACATAAGCATATGAGTCTTTCTGTAATGACTTTTCAGAAAATACTGTAAGATGACAGCTTGGTATCAGTCACACGTGATCTTTAAAAAAAAAACACAAACCAAAAAACAATGTTGAATGAATCACATGTTTTTCTATAGAAAGCTCCGGTTAACATACTGATACTGACACTCCTTAAGCCAATTAGTCTTTCAGTGACGAGTTTTTCAATAATACGGGATAAAAGTGAGGTAGCAGTTTGACAACAGTCACGCGTGATCTGTATAAAAATCCACATTGGAAAAGAATAGTCTTCATGAATCACACTTTTATTATTAAAAGCTCTGAACATACTGTTATTGTCACTTTTAACGACTGTGAGTCTCTCTATGACAAATTGTCACACCATAAATAATACATGTAAGATGACAGATGGGCACAAGTCATGCGTGATGTATAAAAACACGTAACTGGAAATACAACCTCTTAATGAATCACAAACATACTGGTAGTGTCACTGCTTAAGCCTATGAGTCTTTCGGCAAATACTTTTCAGACAATACTGTGAGATGACTGCTTGGTATCAGTCACATGTGATCTGTAAAAAAAACACACAAATCAAAAAAAAAACCTTTTAAATGAGTCATGTGTTTTTTCTATTAAAAGCTGTGGATAGCTTACTAAAATTTTTGCACCTTAATTAAAAATGTCTTTTAGTGACGAATTGTCCACAAATACAGAATTCAAATAAGATGACAGGTTGGAACCAGTCACGAGTGATCTTTAGAAACCATGGAATTTGAATTACACTTTTTTGTATTAAATTCTCCAGATAACATACTGATATTATCACCGCTTAAGCCTCTAAGTCTTTCCATGACGTATTGTCTAAGAAATACTGAATAAAATTAACGTGACAGTCTGGCAACAGTCGCGCATGATCAGTACAAAACACATAAATGAAAAAGACTCTAAATTAAACACAATTTTTTGTATTGAGTGCTTTGGATAACATACTGATGTGTCACTCTTTAAGCCTGATCTGTAAAAAGTCTTTACATGACGAATTGTCCAACAATACTGAATAAAGGAAAGGTGACAGTTAAACAACAGTCACGTGTGATATGTAAGGAACTTCTTCTTTAGTGGCAGCAACAACAGAAAAGTATTCCAAGCGTCTTTTGCGCTTCGTAGATAGTTTGTCCCACTAAGCTTGATAACAGCTCTTTCATCTGGTCCATCCATCGCAGTTTTGGTCGTCCCTCCTGCGTCACCAATCGAGTTTATTGCCGAAGACTTTTCGTGCCGGAGAGTTTTCGTCCATTCGTACAACGTATCCAAGCCGGCACATGCGGCCTATTTGAACGCGCTTGACTATGTCGATGTCGTTGTACAGCTTATACAGCTCATGATTTATTCGGCGACGGTACTTGTCGTTAACGATGATGGGTCCAAATATTGTGCGAAGTATTTTTCTCTCGAAAACTCCCAGAATAGATTGATCCACCTGCGTCATTACCTAGAATTCTGCGCTGTAGAGTAAGACAGGTAGGATCAGAGTCTGTTAGAGTTGGATCTTTGTTCTTCGAGAGAGCGCTTTATCATTAAAACGCTTGCTCAGCGCATAGTAGCAGCGGTTTGCTGTCAATACTCGTCTTTTGATTTCGAGGCTGACATTATTATTTTTTGTTTATGGCGGATCCAAGGTAGACAAAATCATCTACCACTTCAAAGTTATAGTTGTCAACGTTCACGCAGCGTCCCAAAAGAGTAAACTCTTTGTTCGTTGAAACAAAGAACTTGGTTTTGTCCTCGTTTATCACCAGACCCACTTCAACCGACTGCTTTTCAATGCTCGACAAAGCCGCAGTAACATCTCGCAATCCACGTCCAATGATATCTATATCATCGGCATACGCGAGCAACGTGTAGCTTTTGTTAAAGATGGTGCCAGTTGTGGCTACTGCTGCCTTCCGCATGATCATCTCCATTATGATGTTAAAGAAATCGCAGGACAGACTATGGCCTTGTCTTAAGCCTCGCTTGGTAGAAAATGGCTCTGACAGATTTTTGCCAATTTTCACTGAAGACTTCGTGTTATTCAGTGTCATCCCGCAGAATCGAATTGGCTTCGCGGGGATAACAAACTCAGCCACAGCATCCAACAATTTCTGCCGTATCGGACTGTCGAATGCAGCTTTGTAATCGATAAATAGATTGTAGGTATCGTCGGCATTTCTTAAGTCCTTTCCAGGATTTGTTGTAGTGTGAATATCTAGTAGGTGGTGGATTTACCAGGTCTAAAGCCACACTGATAAGGTCCAATCAGGTTCGCCAGGACCTTGTATGCGATGGGTAAAAGGCTAATCCCGCGATTTTTGCCACACACCAGGATCGCCTTTCTTAAGCACGGGACTAGGACACTCAAATTCCAATCATCGGGCATGCACTCCCTGAGCAAAATCGTGTTTATGAGCTGGTGCATGCATATTACCAGGTCATCTCCGCAGGCTTTAAAAAGCTCTGCCGGCAGTCCATCGGCTCCCGCAGCTTTGTTATTTTTAAGCCGTGCAATTGCCGTGCTAATCTCGTTTTAGTTCGGTGGTGGACAGTCTTCTCCATCATCGATCGATGATGGTGCGTTTTCGTCACTTATCCTGCCTTCGGGAACGATTAAAGATTGAAAGTGTTCCCTCCACATTTGCAGCACACGCTGAGTGTCCGTGACCAGATTTCCGTCTATGTCGTTGCAGGTTCGACAGAAGGGGCTTTTGTCGTTCACATAACACACTAGACAGGACCCTGTATGCGACAGGTAAGTAAGAGGCGATAATTGGTACACACACTTGGATCGCCTTTCTTAAGCACAGGTCATAGGACAGTCAAATTCCAATTAGCGGGCATGTATTTCTTGAGCCAAATCGTGTTTATAAGCTATTGCATGCACATTGTCAACTCATCGCCATCGTCGATGATTGGTGTGATTTCGTCACTTGTGCTGCCTTCGGGAACGAGTAGAGATCGAGAGTGTTCCCTCCATATTTGCAGCACATTCTGAATGTTAGTGGTCAGATTTCCGTCTCAGTCCTTACATGTGAGGATCCCTGGTCTAATACCTTTGCTTTTTACCTTTTGGTAGAACTTTCGTCCTTCACCTCTATCCCTGTTATTGTTGATATCCTGGCTCTCTCTTTTCTTCCATAGTAGCTTTTTTCGCCTGAAAAGGAGTGTCATCTTCCTCCTCTTCTCATTCTAATGCTGCGTCACTGCACGTGTTTCCATTGGCTGTAGTTTTGCCTTGTGTGCAGTATCGACATTTCGCGACATTCCTCATCATACGATGGCTTGTCTGAGCGTGCTTTTTCATAGCCCGGTACGGTCGTTGTGGCAGTGGTCATAGAATTCGCAATATGCTGCCATTGGGTGTCCGGAACATCAAAATAAGGGGGCTTGGTTCGAAGTAATTGAGAGAGTTGGTTGGAGTAGGCATTTTATATCTCGGTGTTATGCAGCTTTGTGATGTCTACCTGTTAAGAACACATAATTAAAAAACCTCAAATTTTCAATCCTTAGGCCGATAAGAGGCCTCACGGTGATGTGACTGTATTACAAATGAATTCTGGCTACTCACTAATGAAATCCCAGCTTTCTGACGATGCCCACAGGTAATAGGAACAATGCAGTTGGGGCTTGCCGTGGCTTGATGATTAGAATACGCGAATATTATGCTGGTGATCCATGGTTGATATCCTGTTTCAGTCATGAACAAATTCCTTCATCTGTATAGTGTCGCAGTATAGTGTCGAGCCAATCGGCATGTCAAGTACGAGCTTCTCAAACAGCTGACATTCGCATACGTCCATAAACAGATAGATGCCGTTTGTTGTGAGTCCAAAATTAAAAAGCATTTTTATTTAAAATAACCCCAGAAGCTTCCCCTACTTCATACACGGTGTGTAAAGTGATATTATTTTTTTGCAGTGTTTAAAGAAAATATATATATTAGTATCAAGTATCAGCGTTCAATTTCCATTTAAATTTTGCCATTATATAACTGTGTAATATAATTCACTTCCACTTTAACTGTCCGCAAATTTTCATTACTTAACTTAAGCTTGCACAAAGTTACACTGACATGTCAATGAATTTCGTTGTAATGAAATCATAAATTCAATTTGTGGCCGATAAAAATATTCATTCATGTGTTTGGAACTACGCCCGAATTTATGCAACATTGTTATAAAGGCGCCAAAAAGTTTGTAGGCTAAAATAAAATGGTTGGAAATATGTATTTTATTCAGCCATAACATTTGGGTCATTTATCACTCGATTGTGCTGTTGTCGAACTATTGGGGTAGTGCTTTTAAATGTTGTGTGTGTGTGCACTACACACACATAGATGTGTTTATTTAAGTCATAATCTTGTATTTATTTAGTACGTTCGTAATTATTTGTTTAGGTTTGATTTATGATTTCATTTGCATTTGTTTATTCTGTGAGCGCATAAAGCTACATATCCAGGCAATTATTAACATTTCAAACTATATAAATATTTCAATTATTCAGAGATAATAAATGAAATATTTTTTTAAACTAAAGTGAATGAAAGAACGAAACAACAATGTTATTAAAGGCGATTTAAGAGACTTTGTAATGTTAGGGAAAGTGTGAATAAAAATATAACTTATTTTAACTCGATGAGTTGCAATTCTGCATTTAACGGCAATTTAAATTGTATGTAAAATAATAATAGCATATTGTACTCCATTAGAGTGTAGTATTCACTTTACAAACACTTCTGAACTACGTCGATAAAAAAAAAAGTTTGTTAATGTTTTATTTAATTTAATTTTATTATATTTTGTATCATATTTCCGTTCCATACCGCCATATCAGCCCTTGTGTCTTTTAACATATTCATTGTCAGTTAATTTACTGTAATTTCTGTGGTATACATTATTTTAATTCACTCGTTGCATCACTCATACGCACTAGCGCCCAGAGCATTGCTATGCTTTATATATTTCGTATAGAAAGAGGCATTACAACAACAAGCAATAACATTTCTCTTGCATTAGGTCGTTTGCGCGAAGCAGTTGTGCGGTTGGCGCTGCTTTTATAATATTCATGTAAATTATATCATTTGCATAAATCATTTCAATGGATTGTGATGAATTTTATACAGTTCAGAGATGATTGTGATCACCTCACAAAGCTAAACGGAGAAGGATGAAAGATTGAGGTACTGAAAAGTACAGAGAAGTTTGCCACAGCTATGATGCCTTTTTGGGATTTTGCTAAACTTTGTGAACTGCCTTCACATGTATAATATGGTGTAGAGAACGATACTGCTTACAGTTATTTAGGTTGATTTGCATTGAATGAGTAATTGAAAATTGAAATAAGATATGATTTGTATATATCCTAAAATATTTAACCCCAAAATAATTTGTTATTTACTACAAAGCTGGTAGAGAATGATGGTCATGGAGCACAGAGGCTAAGGACATTGCGGCCCATACTAACTAATGGAAAGGGAGACATCATTTCGATAAGAAATTCCTTACTTGTTCACTGGTTACAGACTCTTGGATTGACGGATTCAATGTAGGAAAATTTATCCACGGGTGGATTAGTTATGGATTGGATGTAATCTGGGGAAATGCAGATGTCTATCATCGTCGACTGTCCGACCTCTGTTATATACCAGACGGGAATAAAGGGTGGGTAAATTTAAAGGGCAGATGTTGAGTTTGAATAAAACACAAATTATTTAGGATATTATTGTCATTTCTTTTAATTTTGATAATATTGGTATTGTTCAATTATTTATGGAACAAAATATCAACCAAATGGCCGCCAAACTAAATTTCTAAATTTTCGATGACGCTGAGGCATAATTGAGGTTCTATGCCGTTAACGTGCCGAATTATCTCATATTTTAGCTCTTGAATTATTGCTGGCTTATCGACGTACACCTTTTCTTTCAAATAATGCAGGCTGAATTTACTTATTGTAATACCGACACATCAGACAACGGATTTAGGCTGGTTAGCTTTGCAGCGGAAAGGAACATGGTAGTAATTGGAACCTGATCCCAGCACAAAGATATCCACAAGGCAACTTGGCTATCCCCCGATCAAAACACCAAAACTCAAATTGATCATGTAGTAATTGATGGCAGGCATGCATCTAGTGTCATGGAAGTGCCTGTTATCTGTGGTGAAAAATGGCGCTCAGACGAATCCTGGTACCATGCAGAAAGTCGCATAGCGTCTGAGGAACAGGATGCTGCTTAAAGGGCAACGCTACAGCCAATTTTAACTCGTTAGGGAACGGCACAAGGAGAAAGTAAAACAGGCGTGACAGCTATTTAAGCGAAAAAAAACGCCAGATGAAGGAACGGGAAAACGAGGATATAGAGCGATTCAGGGCTGGAGGTGAGGCCCGAAAATTTAACCAGAAAGTAAAAACAGAAGAGTACGGAAATGGACTTCCCTCCTGTCAGGACAAGGTTGGAAATCTGGTCACAGATACGCAGCGTGTGCTGCATATATGGAGAGAATACTTCCAGCAACTTACTTAATTTCCCTTTAAACCCCATGAATGAGGTATGGGATAGCTTCTAGCGTTGTTGTGAATTAACACGCTTTCTATTTTTAGATTCACAACTAACGGCATCTACTTGTTTATCGACGAATGCAAACGTCACTGTTTGAGTAGCTCTTACTAGACACACCGATTGACTCGACACTAATACTGCGAAGTTGCTGTCGACAACATTCGAGGGGGAGCCGACAATGAAAGAACAATTTATTTATTTTTTTCTTTTTTAAGATGACTGGAGCCAGGAGTTGAACCAGTGATCTCCCGCATGGTAGTCGCGTGTTCTAACCACTATGCCACGGCCAGTCCCATTTCCAGCAACTGCTGGTTCCAGAAGGCAGCGCACGTGATGGTATTAGATTGCCAACCACCACGTCAAGCCGAGGTAAGAAGAGCAATATCGCGGCTGAAGAACAATAAAGCAGTCGGTACCGACAGATTTCCGGCAGAGCTCTTCAAGTGCGGTGGTGAGGAGATGTTAACGAACATGGCTTTAAGAGGAGTGCATGCCCGATGATTGGAACCTAAGCGTATTATGTCCTGTGCTGAAAAAAAGTGATCCAAGTGTGTGCTCCAACTACCGCGGGATCAGCCTTTTACGCATCGTATATAAGGTCATGTCGAGTGTGTTATGTGAAAGACTAAAGCCAGTGTTATGCAACCTGATGGGGCCTTATCAGTGTGGCGTTAGACCTGGTAAATCAACAGCTGACATAATATTCACACTTCGGCTAATCCTGGAAAAGACCCAAAAGAAACAGATCGACAAGTACTGTTGCGGCAGCAACGTAAACTTTATGTTATGTCAGTAACAAGGCCTTAGAATAATAACAAAACGATATTTTTAAACGATAGCATCAACATAATGCAAATTGGGCTTGTTTTATTATCTATAAAAGAAATACATGAAATGTAAAACTTAAATTAAAACAGCGATTACAGATAACTACAAAAAAGCTTACTCTATTCTATCCTCGTTCTCGGATTAATATAAAATGGAGATCGCTGAAATTAGCGCAACCAAGCGATTACCGCTATACATACATTGCAGCGGTTACTCACAGGGTAGATAAAATAAACAAAAAAA
Organism: Muscina levida; assembly: GCA_964034835.1. Lineage (NCBI taxonomy): Eukaryota > Metazoa > Arthropoda > Insecta > Diptera > Muscidae > Muscina > Muscina levida. The sequence continues at coordinate 41,025,356 of OZ035883.1, forward strand.
TTCAACTCTGAGTTTAGTAATATTATTAAATAACGGTCAACATTTCAAATATCAATTGTTAGGATTTAATTCTTAACATCCCGGCCCCCGTGTGTCGATCCGGGAGACTCACCACCAACGTCAAGCACTGCCAACTTCGATGCTGGCCGTCTTAGCTTTCCAATTGCTGTTCTTACCACCGCCGAGCGAACCTGCCCATCAGCTGCCGGGAAAACCTCCTCAACCAAACCTCGTTTCCATTGCCCACGCGTTTCATTGTCATCGCATATTATGACCACATCACCAATCTGGATAGGTTTAACTGGCTGGTGCCACTTTGTCCGTCGGGTTAACTCTGGGAGATACTCCAGTATCCATCTCTTCCAAAATGTTTGTTTCAACTGTTGTAGTATTTGCCATTGCTTTTTTAGACAAACCTTCTCGGGCACACCTGGTGTTTGCAGTATATTTGGACATCCAATCAAGAAATGATTAGGCGTTAAGGGTTCAGATCCAGAGTTCTCGATTGGAAGATGTGTTAGTGGTCGTGAATTTATTAAATTTTCTGCTTCTATCAGAAGGCTGTTAAATGTTTCAACCTGAGGAGCCCTTTCCTTTAATGTGAAAATTAACACATTCTTAACCGAACGCACCATTCGTTCCCATGCGCCGCCTGCCGATGGATTTGCCGGTGTGTTAAACAACCACTCTATTCCACGATGTGCACACTCGTTCACCAATTTTGCTTCATCGAAAATAAATTTCTCCTTGCTTGCCCCTACAAAGTTGGTGCCCCTGTCGCTTCTTATCCGTAGAGGTAGGCCTCTTCGGTTAATAAAGTTCCTTATACACAGTATCACCGCGTCCGTCGACAAATCCTTTGCGATCTCAAGGTGGATTGCCCTTATCGTTAAACAGGTGAAGATAGATACCCATCTTTTTTCACGTCGTCGGCCCACAGAAACAAAAAATGGGCCAATGTAGTCTACGCCAGTATATGAAAATGCTCTTACATAGGGGGTAAGTCTATCCTCTGGGAGTTGCCCCATTAATGGTGGTCTTGGTGCAGCAAACATATTCTTACAGACTTGACAATTTGCTTTAGTGGTTCTTACTAATTTCGCAGACATGGTATCCAAAACTTTATCCTGATTGCAGCGCAAATTGATTCTTGGTTCTGGTGTCTAAAATTTTCATGGTATTGTTTAACAATGAGCGTCGTCAGTATGTGCTTCTTAGGCAATACAATTGGTTCCTTTGTACTACGAGCAACACAAGTGGCATTGTTGATGCGGCCAGACAAACGTATTACGCCATCTTTGCCCAAAAACGGAGTAAGTTTAAAAATCTGGCTAGATTTAGATACAGGTTTGTTCATCCGCAAATGTTCATACTCCTTATAGAAAATGTTACGTTGAACAATTTTGCACAAATATTCCGTCGTTTCGTCAATCTCTCTACTACTTAATTGTGGTTTGTGTGCCACTTTAACTTTCTCTTGAACCGCGCCATACGATTTAAAAAGTTTCACTGCACGCAAAACCCAACACATTACTCTGACTAATTTATTAAAACTCGAATACCTTTCGAATGGAATAACTGAATCTTCGTTTATGGTAAAAATAAATTTCGATCTTTTCTCCAATTGACACTCGGGTTCCTCAAGATCGCTTGGGAGTTCTGGCCAACTTCTCTTCTCATCGCTAAGAAATACTGGACCATTTAACCAAGAGGATGTTGAGTACGCACATGAAAAATTCTGTGATCTCGTTCCTTCATCTGCGGGATTTAATGCACCAGGCACCCATCGCCATTGTGTCACCTCCGATGATTCCAAAATCTCAGCGATACGGTGGGCAACAAACTGTTTATAGGTTCTACAGTCAGAGTGAATCCATTTTATAACCGTCTTTGAGTCTGACCAAAACGTTATGGCTCCTGGTTTTATGTCGTGACAGGATATTATTGACTCCTTTATTCTTACTCCAAGCACAGCGGCCTGCAGCTCAAGGCGCGGAATGGAAAGTGGCTTTAGCGGCGCGCACCTGGATTTTCCCATAATAAAGACGACGTCTACAGCACCATTGTAATATATCCTCCAATAGGCAACAGCTGCGAATGCCACCTCACTTGCGTCCACAAAAATGTGTAGCTCAACCACAGTCTCGGCAAAAAAAAGATTGGGTCCATAACATCTAGCAACTTTAACTTGATGTATATTGTAGAGACTCCTGTACCATTCGTACCATTTCGCGTAAATCTCATCTGGAATGGGCGAGTCCCAGCCAATATTGCTCCTCCACAACTCCTGCAGCAGAATCTTAGATTTTATAACAACGTTTGCCAGAAAACCGATGGGGTCAAATATTGACATTGTCAGACTCAACATCTCACTTTTCGTAGGCTTTCTATCTCCGCTTAAAACCCCTTTTGGAACTTTTGTGAACTTCAATACAAAGCAAAAACAATCGTCGGACTGTCTCCACCGCATTCCCAAAACCTTTTCAGTACTGGTTTCATTTTGACATAAATCCGCCAAAACTACGTCTTCATTCACGAATTCTCCTTTATTAACAGCAGCCAAAACTTCTCTCGAATTCGACACGAAACCTCTTAGTTCGAAACCGGCCTGGAGATGAATATTAACGACGTCTTTTGTGATGGTAATGGCCTTCTCCACATTATCGAAACTGCAAACGTAGTCATCGACGTAGTGGCTATCGACAATTGCCCGATAGGCTTCAGGGTGGATATCTTTGTAAGCATCAGCATTAATATTTTTAACATATTGAGCAGAGCATGGTGAACTAACAGACCCAAATATCATTACCTGCATAACGTATTCATCTGGCGGCCTATTAGAATGGTCGTCTCGCCACAAAAACCGTTGAGCAGTCTGATCTTCTTCCCGAATTCTGACACGGTGAAACATTTCTTTAATGTCGGCGCAAACTCCTATTTTTCCTTGGCGAAATCTGAACAATATTGACAATAGTGACTTGGGTTGGTATTTACTGGGACCCTTCATCAGCCTTGAGTTAAAAGATTCGCCGTCCGCACATGCGGCAGCATCAAAAACAAGACGTTTTTTGTTCTCTTTATTTGCATTCGTAACAACAAAATGCGGCAGATACCAAGTACGGTTATTTTTAACAGCAACTTCTTCTGGCGATAATTTTCTGGCATACGATTTAGCGACGTACTCATTTATTTTTGTTGTATACCATTCGGCTAAACTTTCGTCTTTCTTCATTCTGGCTTCCATGTTATACATACGTTTTAGAGCCATTGCATAGCTTTCCTTAGGTTCAAAATCGTCACGCTTCCATAGAAGACCAGTTTCGAATTGGCATCCTATTTTCTTTGTAGTTCTACGAAGTATTTCTTCAGCTCTTATGTCATCGTGTGATACCACTGGTTCCAATATTTTGATACCCAAATTTTCCAGTGTAAAATAATCTAAAACTTGTTTATGAATATTATTTAAAATATTCGCATCGATTTTACATACTCTAGCTTCAATCGAGTCTTCGTTTGATCCAAATATTATATTACCCAAACTTGTTTGATGTAAGGCAAAACATCCGTCTAAATTAAAAACTTTAGATGGGCGAACGAGATTTGTGTGGGGTAGACCTATCAATAATTTTGGCCGAGCGTTTAAATAATCTTCGATATCGATTTCATTCAGAATAGGAAATCTTCTTCTTAATTTACTTAACTGCAGATTTTGCGGAAGCAATTTCAAATTCTTTGTAGTCCACACATTCTTCATTTGGAAACTGGGATTATTCGCATTAATGCCATTGATCTCCAAATTCACCTTTCTCGAATCTTCGTTACTTGTCTTACCGCCTATCCAACAGAGGCATAAGTTATTTGGCATCCCTTTTAGACCGATTGTATTTGCAACTTCATCTTCCAAAAGGGTTATTTTCGATCCTTCATCTATAAAAGCCACAATTTTTATTTTACCTTTAGGACCTGTCAATTCTACTGGCAAATATTTAAATAACGTTCCCTTGTCCAAAGAATCCTCGACTATCGTATGCACAGAACTGTCATTATTATCTTCATGCACTTCTCTCTCGGTGTTGTTGTTGTCTTCACGGGCAACTGTATTGTTATGTTGACATTCAGCTGTGTTGTTTTTATTTGTTTTACCTTCGTGTAATAATCGATTGTGACATTTAGCACATTTTGACAACCCACACTGACGTCTGTTCTTGCATTTCATAGAATTATGGCCGGGGCGAAAACAACCAAAACAAAGGTGATTACTTTTTACAAATTGCCATCTTTCATTTGTTGGAATTCCTTTAAATTTTCCGCAATGGAACAATTGATGATCTTGGTGGCACATAAGACATTTGGTGAGTCGATTGTCTCCAGCTACGATCGCAAACGATGGATTGGTTTTTTCCTTTCCAGTGTGTGTAACCTCATTTTTACTGGTGTCCGCTTCAAAAGAAAGGGAAATATATGTCGCAACTTCCTGCAACCATAGGCTAAAATCGTGCACACTGGGATACGGTCCAAGATGAATTGTCGAGTGTTTTGTCCATTCTTCTCGTTTCCGGAGCGGCAACTTACCAACCAATTCATCCAAGAGTGTAGGATTACTCATGTGAGCTGTTGCATTTGCATTTATCAAGAATGCAGATAAATTTGACACCATGGTACTGAAATTGACCATTTCATAAATTTTCCTTTCAGATATCGGGGGAAAGTCGCGAACCTTGCAAATCTGGCTGCGTATTAATACTTGAGGACGACCATAATAAAATTCAAGTGTACTGACAACCTGGTTCACACTGTCGGGGTGAATTAAAAATGCCTCCACTTTGGCTCTGGCAGCCCCTTTTAAACATTTTTGTAAACGAATTAAATTTTCCAAATTAGAATAACTATAATTTGCTGTGGTTTCCCTATAGGCTACAATGAACATAGGCCATTGTTCGGGATGGCCGGAAAATAGGGGTAAGTCGTGGAGTTTGCAAAGTTGTCGGCAATCGTTCGCAGGTTGTAGCTCGTGCGCGTTAGAGGAGACAATATTCGGATGTGGAGGCAAGTATGCCGATGTAACTGGTGGTATTCGCGACTGAACGGGCGTATACATTTGCGTAGAGCGTTGTTGCAAAACTGCAAGTGAAGTCGGCAAAAATGGTACGGTAGTTGACGGTACAAATGACTGTGCAGCGGAGTAGGGTAGGGCAAAGAGATTTGGGCAGATTGGTGTGTGGCAGAGTAGGGCAAAGAGGTGAAGGCAGATTGGTTTGTTGGAATCGTGTACTCACATATATTAATTTTTTGTTGTTGCATCGGCGTGGTTGCAACGGCTGGCGGTACGGTGGCTGCAGTTGACGAAACATTCTCCAAATATGGCACAGCGGGCAGTTGTGTTGCTGTAGGCATTACAGCTGATGATGTTGACTTTGTGGAAGCACCCAATAATAGTTTAAAAGAATTCTTCAGTTCTAGAATCTCTTTCTTCAGTTCAGCAACAGATGGCTCGGTTTTCTCAATCATTGTCTTCTCATTGTCATTGTCACTATCGGCTGGAGAAGCATCGGTGTTGTTTCCACCGTCTGTAGACATATTCCCTTGGAGTAAGCGTTTGCTACGGCGTAGCATTTATTTGAATCCGATAATAGAATAATAAAAAATGTTGCGGCAGCAACGTAAACTTTATGTTATGTCAGTAACAAGGCCTTAGAATAATAACAAAACGATATTTTTAAACGATAGCATCAACATAATGCAAATTGGGCTTGTTTTATTATCTATAAAAGAAATACATGAAATGTAAAACTTAAATTAAAACAGCGATTACAGATAACTACAAAAAAGCTTACTCTATTCTATCCTCGTTCTCGGATTAATATAAAATGGAGATCGCTGAAATTAGCGCAACCAAGCGATTACCGCTATACATACATTGCAGCGGTTACTCACAGGGTAGATAAAATAAACAAAAAAATTCAACTCTGAGTTTAGTAATATTATTAAATAACGGTCAACATTTCAAATATCAATTGTTAGGATTTAATTCTTAACAAGTACCATCTTTTCGTCGACTATAAAGCTGCCTTCGACAGCCCAATACGTCAGAAAGTACTCGAAGCCATGGCTGAGTTTGGTATTCCAACAAAGCTGATACGCCTTGGGGGAATGACGCTGACTGATACGATGTCTTCAGTGAAGATTGACAAGGACCTTACGGAACCATTCTACACCAGACGATGCCTAAAACAAGGCGACGGCCTATCGTGTGACCTCTTCAACATAGTGATGGAGATGATAATGAGGAAAGCTGCAGCAAACACGAGTTGCACGATATTCAACAAAAGCCACATGCTACTCACTTAAGCTGATGACGTAGATATACAGGAGACATATACATTTTAGGTATACAGGAGGAATCAGCGAAAATGGGTCTAACAGCGAGCGAGGACAAAACGAAGTTATTAGAACAAAGAATCTACTCGTTTGGGAAACTGCGTGAACGTTGACAACTATAATTTCGAGGTGGTAGATAATTTTATCTACGTAGGCTCCGCCATCAACAAAAGAAATTATTTCAGCCTCGAAATCCGGAGAAATTGCTAATAAATGCTATTACGGATTAAGGAAGCCTTTCAATGACAGAGCCCTCTCCGTTGAAAAGACTATGTTACTGAGAACCTTACAGAACTTGGTGTGACTAACTGCAGAAAAACCGCAGAAGATAGAGGCGCTTATAATATTTTTCTTCGTGCGGTATATAATCCAGTGGGATTGCAAATAAGTGCCAGCTAAGTTCGAGCTGTACGCGCATGCATTGGTGTTTTTACATCTCCTACAGACCCGGTTTGCTCAAATTTTTCCACGATTTTTCCGATTAGACGCACGAAGTGCACGATATGCATTTTGATTTGAAGACCCATTGCCATAATAAGCCTAAATAACTTTAACGCGTTGCTCGATTGTGTATCTTTCCATGTTTCGAATTGAGTCAGTCTGAAATTGCGAAATGTCAAATGAAATGCAAAAAATAACTTGACGTTTATGTGTGGTTCACATTCAACACTGGCCCTTACAATTTAACCCTCTACTTACTGATAGTAAAGCGACCCCTAATCATTTTTTTCCTTCTAACATTATTCCCAAACATATCTCCCCCCATCTTCACCCCCTATGAAGGCTTCCATATAAAAATCATTTTTATAAAATTTGCCAATATTTTTGCAACCCCAACAGTTTCTTAGATCATATCATATCCCCTACCACCATTCTTGACATATTTTTAGGGAAATATTATTTTGTGAAGAATTTAGTCGTTTTGGTCATTTTAAGTACATTTTGTATGAGAGACCCTTAGAGGGAGTTAGAAGGGTAATACTAGTGGGAGTCGGTCATACATTTTGCCCATTCTAGGAGGCACAATGGGAGTGGTAGGAGATGATTTAAAAATATATATTAAAATTTTATATATTCAACCTTAAGGGTTAAAGATAGAGGGTAGATCTGTTTTGAGAAACTGTGAGGGTTGCAAAAATTTTAGGGGTCGTTCGGACATTTGACTCCTCTAGGGGCACCTTTCGGTCCTACATTTGACTTCTCTGGGGGTACCTTTAGGGCAGTTAGGAGGAAATTTTATAAAAATTTAATTTTTTTATTAGAGCCTCCTTAGGTGAATATGGGAGGTAGGTATGTTAAAAAATGTTAGGAAGGAAAAATTTCTGGGGGTCGGTTATACATTGTACCCCTCTAGGAGAGATTCGGGGGGAAGTGTCGGGGCTTGGATTTTGGACTTTTTCCCTGATACAAAAAGTTTCTCCTTAAATACCGGGGGTTCGATTTTTATTTTAGACCCACGGTTTCTTGGGAAAATTATCCTAGAATTCATCGCAGATTACGATTTTGATAACCACTTGGTGAATTTTTACGCTTCATACAAATTGACCCACTTTAGTGTACACCACTTCGAGATAAGTTTAAAAATATCTGTAATGTAGCGAGACATTCGAAGGTTTTCCTCCTCCTCGGGCGGAGTTTACGGTCTAATTTATCTTCCTCTCACAAGGGGTGGAAACAGCAAATTTCGGGGAAACTCAACCTCATTGCTAAGGAAGGATGGGTGAGAGAATCCATTTGTACGGCGACCAAACAAATTTGGCCTACAATGGATATAAAGAGGACACGATTTGTGCTGAAACTGTCTAGAATCCATCTGAGAAACATCATAGCTGTAAAAGCCGTTCACTGGCGGGTTAATCAACACGCTAAAGGATTCTCTACAACGATTTTTGTAGAAGCTGCAATGATGATGAAGAAGAGGAGCATCTTCTAAGTCACTGCCCTACGTTTGGTGACCTGAGATATGAAGAGCTTGGTCATCGGGCACTTCTGGGCAATACCTGTCTATCAGATGGCGATTTAAGGAACATCCATACCCTCATAAGAGTAACGAAATGGCTTGAGAGCGACAATGACCGAACAGAATATGAATATTTTGTGCGAAAAAATTTGGAAATGGTATCATAATGGGACGCAGCTGCCGAATTAACCTAACCTAATCTACCGCCAGGATTGACATTTAGATGCTGTAAAAATTTTGGGAATATCGTTTTGGAGGTGTTGCCCTCAATGAGACACGATCAAAGAAAAACACCAAACGGATTATAGCGCCACCCGCTACAGGGTTAAAATGTGGATACAAACCATATATGAACCTACACCACTCTATATCTATAAAAAATAAGTTACGTTGTGTTATTATTTGTTTCCAATATTTCCCATATACGAAATTTTTCATGACACAGTACAATACATGATTTTAGGACTCAATTCAGAGAACTACACGTGAAAGTAGCCCCAAAAAGAAGATGTTGTGAATTATTCGTTTTGTCAAGTTACATGCCATAAAAATTTAATATCGATTTGAAGTTGGTAAGTATCGTATAGGGATATTTGTCACGTTTTACGCTCTTTTGTTGTATTGTTATCTGGTGCCGTATGATTATCTTAAGTAATATTCCACTTAAATCATACGCCACGGAGTACAACAGTTTTAGGGTAACTGCTACAAAACAAAACCCAATTCAAAATCATTTGATGAATGGAAAAATGAAACTGTTGCTTATGTAGGGAAACTTTATATGAACAGATTAAGAGAATTGTAATCCTTAATTTTTTTTCCAGCTAAATCTCGAGTTCTCGAGTTATGTCAAACAAAAGACCATTAAATGTGACAAATTCTCCTATACGATACTTACTAACTTCAAATCGATATTAAATTATTATAGCATGTAACTTAACAAAACGAATGATGCAGAACTTCTTCTTTTTTGGGTTACTTTCACGTGCAGTTTTCAGAATTGAGTCCCAAATCGATAAGCTGAAAAAACTGACTCCAATCTGACAAACAAATTTTATCATGTCCAAACATACATACATATTGACATCGAATATTAAATTATTTAATTGGAATTTGTTTTATTTTAAAAAGTATGGCTCACGCCATTGAAGATGCATAACTCACAAATTTTTGATTGTACAATAATATTAGTATTTTTTAAATTTTTTGTTATCATCTACGTTGCACATTTTCACAAAAATTGCAATTCATTTCCCCATTATATTTGAAATAACGTTTAAATTCTCTAAATATAGCGTTGCGTTCACTCAAATGTGTGCTAATTAAATAAATTGTATATGTATGTTGTTTATCATATGCAAATTTGATGTGGCAATCACAATTTTGTCAAAACCGCCTTTCATTTTGATTCGAATGCAAATGACACTGGTAAAAAATTTATATGACTTAATAAAATTTATATAACTGGTAGAAGAGTGTGTGTTTTTTTTGGCAAAAAATAAAATTACATTTCATATCATACAGTACTCTTGATGTACTTTCGTTTATCCTTCAGTTAATTCAAATTTGGTTAGAGCAAGAGTGAGAGGAAGAGAGGGAGCAAGTGTGAGCTCACTTGAATTTGTGGTGTTATACATCTGGTTAGACATATTCCATTAGGGTTATTTGGATTTTGGTTTTTTGTTGCCACACACACACATACAGACACACCGACTCCTCTTTAAGACACTTGAGATTGTTGTCAGCATAAAATTGAAGCAAATTGTATTGCTTGTAAGTGGGCAATGTAGCCAAATGTGTAACAGCCGAAATTTCAATGAGGTATAACGCATAATATTACACGGCAAGAAAGCTAATCTAAATTTATTGCTGTCCGGGTTGTCATTTGCCGGGGAGTAAGTAAAATAATGCAGGAAAATTGATAAAATTTATAAGCAAAATATTTTTTTTTGTTATTTAAAAGACCTTGAGTACTGTCATTTTGTTATTTTAAGGATTTTGGACACTGTTAATGTCCTTAATAAAGTTTCGATAGTTTCTCAATACAATTGCGGGTTACTTACTTACTTAGCTGGCACTTCTTTCTAATTCTATTGGATTATATAAGACACGTATAAATATGTTGTAAGCACTTCGATCTTCTGCGCATCTTCTCCACTTAATCACACCAAGTTCTGCAAGGTTCTCAGTAACCTGGTCTTTTCAACGAAGTTTTGGCCTTCTTCTTCTGCACTCTTCATCGTGTTCATTGTCGAAGACTTTTCGAGCTGGAGCAATTTCGTCCACGCGTACAACACGACCTAGCCAACGCAACCGCTGCACCTTAATGCACCTGACCACGTCAATATAAGTGTACAGCTCGTACAGCTTATGATTCAAACGACGCCGATACTCTCCGTTAACGATGATGGGCCCATATATTTTACGGAGTATTTTTCTCTCGAATACCACCAGAACCGATTCATCCGCTTGTGTCATAACCCAGGATTCTGAGCCATAAATTAAGACAGGTAGAACCAGTATATGGTATAGCTGGATTTAGTTCCTCGAGAGAGGGCTCTGTCATTGAATCGCTTGCTTAGTTCGTAGTAGCATTTATTAGCAAGCAGGATTCTTATCCGGATTACGACACTGACATTATTTATTTTGTTGATGGTGCAGCCTAGGTAGAAAAAACGAGCAGATTCTTTGTTCCTTGAAACTAATAACTTCGTTTTGTCCTCGTTCACCATTGCACCCATTTTCGCTGATTCCTTTTGTATACTTGAGAAGGCTGCAGTCACATCCCGCAGTTTTCGATCGATGTGTACGTCTTCAGCATACGTGAGTAGCATGTGGCTTTTGTTGAATATCGTGCCAATCGTGTTTACTGCAGCATTCCCTCCTTATCATATCCATCACTATGTTGAATACGTCCCACGAGAGGCCGTCGCCTTGTTTTAGTCCTCGTCTGCTATAGAATGGCTCCGTAAGGTCCTTGCTAAACTTCACTGAAGGCTTCGTGTCAGTCAGCGTCATTCCGCAAAGGCGTATCAGCTTCGCTGAAATACCAAACTTAGCCATGGCTTCAAGTTATTTCTGCCGTATCGGGCTGTCGAAGGCAGCTTTATAGTCCACGAAAAGATGGTATGTGTTGATGTGTTTCTCTTGTGTCCTTTCCAAGACTTGCCGAAGTGTGTATATCTGATCTGTTGTTGATTAACCAGGTCTAAAGCCACACTAATAAAGTCCGATCTAGTTGGATAACACTGGCTTTAGTCTTTCACATAGCACACTCGACATGACCTTATATGCGATGGGTAAAAGGCTGATCACGCGGTAGTTGGAGCACACACTTGGATCACCTTTTTTCAGCACAGGTCATAATACGCTTAGGTTCCAATCGTCGGGCAGCACTCGTTAAGCCAAACTGTGCGAAGGAGATGGTGATGGAGATGGTGTATGCTCGTTATCAGCTCCTCGCCACCGGTCTTGAAGAGCTCTGCCAGAAATCCGTCGGCACCGGCTGCTTTACTGTTTTTCTGCCGCGATATTGCTCTTCTTACCTCGGCTTGACTTGATAGTGGGTAATCTAAGCCGTCGTCGACAATTGGCATGATAACTTCACGTGCGCTACCTTTTGGAACCAGTAGTTGCTGGAAGTGTTCTTTTCATATATGCAGCACACTCTACGTATCTGTAAACAGATTTCCATCTTTGTTCCAACAGGAGGGGAGCCCATTACCGTAGCCTTTTGCTTTTACTTTCTTGTAAAATTTTCGGGCCTCACCTCTGTCGCTGTGTCGCTCTATATCCTTGTTCCCCCGTTCCTTCATCTCGCCTTTTTTAGTGTCTCCTTGTGCCGTTCCGTAACTGCACGAGTAACAAATGGCTGTTACGTTGCCCTATTAGCATCATTCTGTTCCTCAGACGCTATGTGACATTCTTCATCGTACCAGGGTTCTTCGTTTTTCATATCCTAGCACCGTTCTAGCAGCGGTTGTCATGTAAGGCGCAATATGCTGCCACTGTGTATCGGGAACGTCAGAAGTAGTGGTGTTGTGTCATAGTAGTTGGGAGTGCTGGTTGGAGTAGGTAGTGGCTATCTCTGGAGTTTGCAGCTTCGCGATGTCCAGCTTTGTTTGTGTTTGGTTACGTGCGTTTTTCGCTCTGCTCAATCTTGTATGAACCTTGGCTGCAACCAAGTAATGATCCAAGCCAATAGTAGCACCACGAATCACATGCATGTCCATGGCATTAGATGCATGCCTGCCATCAATTACCACATGATCAATTTGATTTTACGTGTTTCGATCGAGGGATAGCTAAGTTGCCTTGTGGATTTTTTTGTGCTGGAATCTAGTTCCATTCACTGCCATGTTCCTTCCCGCTGCGTAGCTAACCAGCCTAAACCCGTTGTCTGACGTGTTGGTATGCAGGCTGAATTTACCGATCAATGGACCAAGAACATCTTCACTTCCTATTTTTGCTTTAAAGTCTCCCAGAACAGTTGTTATGTCGTGGCCAGGTCAGCGGCGGTATGTTTCCTCTAGGCGCTTTTTAATCAGCATCAGCGTCTTCATCTTCCGTCGGGGTATGAGCTCAAATCAGCGTGATGTAGAAATATTTCGCCACGATGGGGATTGTGGCTATTCGATCACTAACAGGATTGAACCGCGAGACAAGATGTCTGAGTCTCTCGCCGACTACAAATCCACATCCAAATTCGTGCTTTTCGGCATTGCAGCTGTCATGTAGATATCGCAATTTTTACGTCGCGAGCACCCTTGCCCTATCATTCTCACCTCCTGGATGGCGGTGATGCCAGCCTTATATATTTTGAGGACAGCCGCCAGTCAGATAGTGACACCTTCTCTATAGAAAGTCGGGACGTTCCAGGTACATATCCTTAAATCATGGTCCTTATTACGTTTGCGGGGGTCGTCAACATTTCGGGATTTCCGTTTCTTACTTTTTCTCTCTCGTGGTTTCATAGCCAGTGAAAGACTCAATCAAAACATGAGATTGCGTCGCTTACTATCTGCCGCATTTCATGATAAAGAAATATCACGAATAACGTTGCCCAGGAAGAAGGTTGTGAGTCGGCTTGAAATGAAATATTCACTTTATATCCTTTAAGGCACGGGGGTTACATTTTTAAAATCTTAAGTGTAAACTTTTCTCAAAAATTATGAGGATTTTTGTGCTCTTTAAAGGAAACGGATAAACAATTATGTCAAATCCTACAAATTAGTATGCAGCCACTCCTGTACGTAGCATTATCTACAACTTACCCATCTTAATATAATCCACAAAAACTACTCTAGCACATCCATTGTGAAAATTCCAAAGAAACCCTTTCCTTTGCAACTACTTATATATATAAATTATTCACTTCACAGCAACATTTACTTTCGACACCATTTTCATTTAGATCATTTGCATTACTAATCTGTGCGATGCAGTGCTTATGCATACGTGATTAGTACAATGAAAGCATTTATATTTTACAGCCAATTAAGCAAATGTACCACCACCCACTCCCTTTAAACTATCATTAAAGTAGCTGCGCATAGTTTTTAAAATGTAGGATGTTTTGTTGCTGGCCCCTTCTAAAAATTTCTAAACTGATTTCCAAGAAAACTACTAGAAATCTTGTTCATAATATTATTTGTAGCTCATTTTAAGTAGTTTACTTATAAAAGTTCTCAAACACTTTTGCATTGCTACATCTTACATGCCACCTGCTTGCTCTGTATCGTGTTCGTTTCTTTTGTTCATGCAATGGAAAACAACCCGACACTCAGATTAATAATGTGATGCAACGAAACTAGTTGCAGAACTTTGTGGTATAAATCCTGGCATACTGGTGTCTTTCTTTCTCAACGACGACTGGTTGATACTTACTTGTCATTTGCAAGTTTTGATAGCACCCAAAGCTTCTTTCACTTCTGTGCACACTGTAGTATTTTTAAGTTTTAGTCTGATGTCTTCTGCTGTTAAGTGCGAAACGTTAAGAATTTGGCATGATTTATGCAAGAGAAGGATTTTTATTAAAGGAAAAATATTTGCATGAAATATTGCAGGTACAATTTTATGCACGCTTTTGTGGTGTTCTTAAGCAAAATCGTCTTAAAGGAGGTTGTGCGATATGAAAATATATTTTGTATTGAAATCTGTAGAAGTTGTAAAGTACTTTACTATATAAAGAATAGTATTTGTCTCATATGCGTACCATAGAAGGGGTGTTTAAAAAATTTACAGATATTGTGTGTTCTAACCATCATACCACGGCCGGACAGCTGGCTACTAACCGGTTATTACAGCTATGATGTTTCTTAACAGGTTTAACACTCTGTACTCTGTATACTGGTGGTAGGCCAAATCTGTTTGGTCGCTGTGCATGCTATGATTGCGATATGTTCTTTGAATAAGTAGTTTTATATCAACTGTTTTCCAACATATGGATATTTGTTAAGCTCAAAGTGATCATTTATTAAAGACAACAATGGGGGTCTACAAATGTTGTTCTCGCGTTATTATAAATAAACACGCTTTCTTTTTATAGACTCACAACATAGTTGGTTGCTGCCCCATAGTTTTTAATTCGCTCAGTAGCTAAGCATAACGAGTCAAATCCATAGTTTTGTTTTAGCAAACAAAAATTGTCTGTGCAGGAAAAAATTACAAAAAAAAAAGAATACAACTTGTCAGCATTTGGTTGTGTTGTCATACATAGACCACATCTTAGCACAGAAAATAATCGTATTTCGTCTCAAGATGTCTAGCGATTCCTCTCTCTGTCACCTGCAATTCTTTCATCGGCGGCTCCTTCTGTGGAGTCGAAAGCAACTTCGCAGTAGAAATCTAATAAAAGTTTCTCAAACAGCTAATTTTCGGATTCGATAGAATCTTAATACAACATAATAGTTCTTTTATGTTATTGATAGAGCAAAAGTACTTTTTGGTACAATAAAAAGTACGTTTAATTGTGGATACAACTTATGTACTTTTTGGTAAAAGTACCTGTTGATACAATATGAGTACTTTTTGGTACACCGAACGTACTTTTTAGTAGAATAAAAGCGCTTTTTTGTATAATTATAGTACTCATTGGTTCAAAAAAGTACCTTTAGGTTTAATCAAAGTACTTTTTTATTAAATATAATTACTTCTTGATACAATAAAAGTACTTGTTGGTTCAATTAAAGTACTTTTTGGTACAATAAAATTACATTATGGTTCAATTAAAGTACTTTTTTATACTTCTTGATACAATAAATGTACCTGGTGGTACAATAAAATACTTTTATATAAAATAAAGGTACTTGCTGGCACAATTAAAACACTTTCTGGTACAGTTAGAGTACTCTTTGGTACAATAAAAGTACTTTTTGGTACTATAAAAGTACTTTTTTGAAACAGAAAGTAGATTTTGGTGCAATAAAAGTACTCTTTGAGACAATAAAATTACTTTTTGGTACAATGAAAAGACTTTTTAGTACAATTAAATAATTTTTTTGCACAATAAAATTACTTCTTAACACATTAAAAGTACATTTTAGTACAATAGAAATACTTTTTGGTTCAATAAATGTACTCTTTGGTACAATAAAAGTATTTTTTGGTTAAATTACAGTACATTTTGGCACAATTTAAGCACTCTGTCGTATATTTAAAGTCCTTTTTTAAACATTTAAATTGCTTTTTGGCACAATTAAAGTACCGTTTGATACAAAAAGTACTTTTTGGTACAACTATAGTACATTTGGTAACAATAAGAGTACTCTTTTAAAGGATAAAGTACATTTGTGTGCAATAGAAATACTTTTTGGTTCAATAAAAGTACTTTTTTGGACAATGAAACAATTTTTGGTAGCATTAAAGTACTGTATTGAACAATAAAAAAACATTTTGGTACAATTACAGTAATTTTTTGAACATTGAAATTACTTCGTTGGACAAATAAAGTACTTTTAGATGCAATAAAAGTACTTATTTGTACAATTGAAGTACATTTTTGTACAATAGAATTACTTTTTGGTACAATACAAATATTCTTTGATACAATAAAAAAACATTTAGGTACAATTAAAGTACTTTTTTGTACAATAAAATTCCTTTTTAATACGTTTAAAGTACTTTTTGATACAATAAAGGTACACTTTGTTACAATAAAAGTAAATTAGATAACTCTTTAGAAGGATAAAAGTGCTTCTTGGGCACAGTAAAAGTAAATTTTGGTACAATTAAATTACATTTGTGTACAATAGAAATACTTTTTGGTACAATAAAAATACTCTTTGGTACAATAAAACAACTTTTTGGTATCATTATTGTACTTTATTGTACAATAAAAGAACATTTTGGAACAAATTAAATAATTTTTTAAGAATAAAATTACTTTTTGGCACAATTAAAGTACTTTTTTTGCATTTTGATACAAAAAAAGTACTCCGCTACAATTAAAGTACTTCTTGATACAATAAAAGGACTCTTTGGTACTATTAATATAATTACTTTTTGCTACAAAAAAAATACTCTTTGATACAATAGACGTACTTATTGGTACAATATAACGGATTATTGTTACATGGAAAGGAATTCTTGGCAGTACGGCATAAAACATATCCGATAGAAGCCAGAGTGTGGCTATGAAGGTAATATTAATAAAAACTCTCTACACATTAATTCACAAACCAATTCATAATTGCAGCAGTTAGTCTTTAGGCAAATAATTATATATTTCGCATACGATAAATTTGATCACAAGAAAAATGAGAATGTCACATACGATAAAATATATTTCGAATTATCTGCGTAACTATAGAGGTTACAGTTGAATTCACAAAGTTCTTTGTTAGTGATATTAGAAAAATTATGTAACAAAAAGTCAAATTAGAAAGCAAAACCTATGTACGATTATTTCGCCCATAGGGGTCGACATATTAGTAATTTATATTCAGTTAGAAGTTTTCTTATTTAAATTTTAAACAAATCTAACATAGATTTGGAATTTATTTCAAGTTCAAGATCAGTATTTTTTGAAAGAAGTTCATAGCAGAATGATATTCTCAAAATGCCAGGCAGTCTGTACTGCTGTTACGGATCCAGCCACGGATCCTGGTCAGCATACTTTGATCCCGCTGAGGTTTTTTTCTGTCCTTACAGTCCAACTGCAGAACAAGTAGTAGGGCAATACGTTTTTAATCTAAATTTTTTATTAATTTACTTAATTTACTACTTTTTTACTAATAAAATTTCCCAAGCTGGACAATGACAACAAAGGAAAAGCAGAAGAACAATTGACAGGACTTTAAGGAAATATTTGACATTTAACTAAATAATTAATTTCAATGGATGGTCGATAGGAAATTATGGAAAAGGGGCCTAACGCTATCGTGCCCAAATTCTGTATTTAGTAAAGCTCAAGCAGGATAAAGTTGTTTGGAGAGAAAAATCTAGAAGTCTACACACGCCCCTTCTGGTACGTCCCATACAAATGTACCATTCTGCCCACTTTAGAAATCGAGTATTAATATCAATATACTAGAAAATTTTACGTTTTACTGAGGGTGAGGGTTTATGTAAATCGGGTTGCCCGACTGAAACATTCTTACTGGTTTATTCCTGCTTCCGGCCCTATTCTGCTTTCAACCATTGCTTAGATTTTCTGGTATAGCTCAAGAACCATTAATCATATCATTGTATAGAACGCCAAACCATTTGGGGGTTTTACTATACTAAACTAGTATTTTAACCCAGACTTGGAACTTCTTAACTTCTCCTCCCACCAATTTGGATGTTGCACGGTGTTGTTTAACCATAAATTTAAAATATTGATGTGATGTGCGTATGATTCATATATAACCCGCATAATATTAATATTACTCATACCACGTACATGTACCCCAATAGAATTGAAACTATATTTAACCATTGTTTGAATATAACGATTATATGACAATAAATGTACTTCTAAATAATTGATTTTAATCTATAGTATGAAACCTCAACCTTCTTCCACTTTTCTCCAAATGATACAAACACGATGTTCCTTTAGAGTCAAACAACTGACATCGTTAATTGCTTATTGCAATATTTGAAATTGAACTTTGATGAAAGAGTTATTATATCACACTCCAGATAAATGCGCAGTTTTTGACAACGACATGATGGAAATGATTTCCCCAACTCCCCATTCCCCTCTTCAAATACAACACTTTACTTGTCGTCAAAAATATAAATTTGTATTGGTGTAAATGAGAGAAAACGAAACGAAAGTAATACAACTTCACTTGATTGATTTGAAATTGCAATAAAAGAATCCATAAATGCAGTGCAATGGAAATACACTGAATGAATAGGAAAAAAATCTTATACATCATATAAAGAAGAAGCAATCGTTTAGTATTAAATTGCATGTAAAATGTAATGAAAAATTCATAGAAATAGAGTAAGAAAAAAATTAATGTAATGCACGTGCAACTTTGTGTTTAAGAAGGGGACATGCGATGTATGTATATATAAGATGCTTGATGGAGGAAGTTCATTATTATCACATTTATATGTATGTTTGTTATGTAAATATAATGTATCAAATTGACTAAGGGGATTTTTATGACCTGTAAGGATGTGTTTACGAATGAATTCAAAAATGGTGGTATCACTCACCTAAAAGAAGTTATTTCTCATAATATATTGTGGTACTGTCCAAGCAGCTAAATACTTCCGGTCTTAGACCATATATTCCCCGGGCAATGACTTTAAAGCACCCGCTTAGAAGTTAGAAGGCGAAAGGTTGAGTAACCTAATCGGCATGCTACAACCGATGCGTCTTAGGAAGTAGGTAACAGAAGTTACTGAAGCTCAATACAGGCTCTCTTAGTGGCTTTGGCATCCCCAAGAAACTAGGATCGGGAGCGGTGGCCTAATAAGCCACTCTCCTTAAACTAATTTATTATGAAAACACGAAGAAAAGAAAAAACAAGTACCCCCCCTAAATGTTGACGACCTCCGCAAACGATAAAAGGACCATGATTTAAAGATATGCACCTGGAATGTCCGAACTCTTTACAGAGATGGTGCCTCTATCCAACTGGCGGATGTCCTCGACAAATACAAGGCTGACATCACCGCCATACAGGAAGTGAGATGAACGGAACAGGGATGCACACGACGGAAGAACTGTGACATCTTTTACAGCTGCCATGCAGAAAGACACGAATTTGGATGTGGTTTCATAGTCGGCAAGAGACTTCGACACCTGGTCTCGCGGTTTAACCCTGTAAGTGACCGTATAGCAACCATTCGCATACGGGCGAAATATTTTTACATTACGCTGATTTGTGTACACGCCCCGACGGAAGACAAAGACCGCTGGCCTGTACATGACATTAAAATTGTTCTGGGAGATTTTAATGCTAAAATAGGAACGGATGATGCTCTTGGTTCAGCAGTCGGAAAATGCAATCTACACAACAACACCCCCGATAACGGATTCAGACTGGTAAGTTTCGCGTCGGCAAGAAACATGGTTGTGAGTGGAACCAGATTCCCGCATAAAGATATCTACAAGGCAACCTGGATATCTCCCGATCATAATACAAGAAATCATATTGATCACGTGGTAATTGATGGAAGGCATGTCTCAAGCGTTATGGACGTCGTGTGATACGCGGTGCAAATATGTACTCGGATTACCATCTAGTTACTGCCAAGGTACGCACACGATTATGCAGTATTAAAAACACTCGTTATCAAACGAAAAGGAAGCTAGACATCCCAAAGCTGCATACCACTGATATAGCCAATGCCTACTCCAACCAACTCTCTCAATTACTCCATACAAATCCCCTTAGTCCTGATGTTCCCGGTATGCAGTGGCAGCATATTGCGAATTCTATGACCGCTGCCGCAACAACCGTACTGGGTTATGAAAAACCACGCTCAGACAAGCCCTGGTACGATGATGAATGTCGCGAAATGTCTGAGGAAATGGATGCTGCACACAAGGCAAAACTGCAGCCAATGGCGACGCGTGTGGTGACGGAGCGTTATAAACATCAACACCGCCTGTTCAGACGGAAAAAGCGTCGGTGAAAGAAAAGAGAGAGCCAGGATATCGAAAACTACAGGGATAGAGGTGAGACCCGAAAGTTCTACCAAAACGGTTAAAAGTAAAGGTTTTCGAACGGGGATCCCCACCTGTAGGGACAGAGACGGATATCTGGTCACGGACACTAAGAGTGTGCTGCAAATATGGAGGGAACACTTTCAATCTCTTCTCGTTCCCGAAGGCAGCATAAGTGACGAAATCGCACCAATCATCGAAGATGGAGTAGACTGTCCACCACCGAGCCAAAACGAGATCAGCACGGCAATTGCGAGGCTTGAAAATAACAAAGCTGCAGGAGCCGATGGGCTGCCGGCAGAGCTTTTTAAAACCGGCGGCGATGATCAGGTAATAGCATGCACCAGCTCATAAACACGATTTGACTCAGGGAGTGCATGCCTGATGATTGGAATCTGAGTCTCCTATGTCCCATGCTTAAGAAAGGCGATCCTAGTGTGTGTGCCAACTATCGCGGGATTAGCCATTTACCCATCGCTTACAAGGTCCTGTCTAGTGTGTTATGTGAAAGACTAAAGCCCATTCTGGCGAACCTAATTGGACCTTATCAGTGTGGCTTTAGACCTGGTAAATCCACCACCTACAAGATATTCACACTACAACAAATCCTGGAAAGGACTTAAGAAATGCCGATCGATATCTACCATCTATTTATCGATTACAAAGCTGCATTCGACAGTCCGATACGGCAGAAATTGTTGGATGCTGTGGCTGAGTTTGTTATCCCCGCGAAGCCAATTCGATTCTGCGGGATGACACTGACCGACACGAAGTCTTCAGTGAAAATTGG
The DNA here is from genome assembly GCA_964034835.1 of Muscina levida. Classification (NCBI taxonomy): domain Eukaryota; kingdom Metazoa; phylum Arthropoda; class Insecta; order Diptera; family Muscidae; genus Muscina; species Muscina levida. The sequence goes on from OZ035883.1 coordinate 41,046,596, forward strand.
CAAAAATCTGTCAGAGCCATTTTCTACCAAGCGAGACCTTGGACAAGGTGAAAGTCTGTCCTGCGATCTCTTTAACATCGTAATGGAGATGATCATTCGGAAAGCAGCAGTAAACAGGAATGGCACCATATTTAACAAAAGCCAACATGTTGCTCGCGTATGCTGATGATATAGATATTATTGGACGTGGATTGCGAGATGTTACTGCGGCTTTTTCACGCATTGACGTGGGTCTGGTGATAAACAATGACAAACCCAAGTTATTTGTTTCAACGAACAAAGAGTGCACTCGTCTGGCACGCTACGTGAACGTTGACAACTATAACTTTGAAGTGGTAGATGATTTTGTCTACCTTGGCTCCGCCATAAACAAAATAATAACGTCAGCCTCGAAATCAAAAGACGAGTATTGATTGCAAACCGCTGCTACTATGCGCTAAGCAAGCGATTTAAAGACAAAGCGCTCTCTCGAAGAACAAAGATCCAGCTCTACCAGACTCTGGTCCTACCTGTCTTCCTCTACAGCGCAGAATCCTGGGTGATGACACAAGCGGATCAATCTATTCTGAGAGTCTCCGAGAGAAAAATACTCCGCAAAATATTTGGACCCATCATCGTGAACGGCGAGTACCGTCGTCGAATGAATCATGAGCTGTATGAGCTGTACAAAGAGTCAAGCGCGTTCAAATAGACCGAATTCGCTGGCTTGGACACGTTGTACGAATGTACGAAAACGCTCCGGCTCGAAAAGTCTTCGGCAATAAACTCGGTGGGTGGCGCAGGAGGGGGCGACCAAAACTCCGATGGATGGACCAGGTGACGGAACTGTTAAATAAGCTTGGTATGACGAACTATCTACGGAGCGCAAAGGACCGAAGCGCTTGGAATGCTTTTCTACGTTAGGCTACTGATAAATGAATTTCTGTTGTTGTTGCCAGTAAAGAAGAAGTGGAAGTCTGCTACAGAATAAAATGAGAAATAGTCAATGGCTCTTGAGTTATAAAAAATTAAGCGAACAAACTAAAAGATAGGTAACAAATATAAAAGGTCATAACCAGTAATATAGTTTCAGTCAGAACACCCGACTTGTTGTACATTTGTATAGGAGGTACCGGAAGGTGCATGGCTAGACTTTTAGATTTTTCTGTCCAATACTTTATGATGTTATAGCTTAACGAAATATAGAATTTGAGCACGATTGAGTTGGGTGTATTGATATTATTATTCCATCTCTAAAGTGGGCGGAGTGATACATTTGTATGGGAGGTACCAGAAGGGGTGTGGCTAGACTTCCAGTTTTTCTCTCCAAACCTTTATCCTGCTACAGTTTTACTGAATACAGAGTTTGGCCACGGTCGAGTTGGGCGTATTGATAATATTACTCCATCGTGGTTCATTCGATGACAAAACTCGTCGTTAACGATGACGGGTCCAAGTATTTTGCGAATTATGTTTTACTCGAAGACTTCCAGAATAGATTGATCCGCTTGTGTCATTACCTAGGATTCTGCACTGTAAAGTCAGACAGATAGCATCAGAGTCTGGTAGAGTTGGATCTTTGTTCTTTGAGAGAGGGCTTTATCATTAAATCTCTTGCTTAGCGCATAGTAGCAGCGGTTTGCTATCAATACTTGTCTTTTGATTTCCAGTCTGACATTATTATTTTTGTTTATGGCCGAGCCAAGGTAAACAAAATCATCTACCATTTCAAAGTTATAGTTGTCAACGTTCACACAGCGTCTCAGACGAGTGGACTCTTTGTTCGTTGAAACAAATAAATTGGTTTTGTCCTCATTTATCGCCAGACCCACTTCCGCCGACTTTTCTTTCGAGCTTTTCAATGCTCGAAACGACTTAAAAAGTCATGAATAATGTGATTCCTTCTATGTGTTACACTTTTGGGTTGTATCAAATGATATATACCCTCCTACCCGTAGGATGAGGGTATTAAAAGTTGGTCCTGAGAATGCCAGTTTTACTGTACTGGCCTAATACTTTCACCCTGACTTAAAATTTCTCCTCCCCAGACAATGCCCTCAAAAATGTTCCACAGTATAATATGTTGCCAATTTTTTATTACGTATACGTAATAAATTCAAATTAATATAAAGTATACGCCATATGTATAAAATAAAAATTAAAGTTGTACATGAAAATTTAAGGAAACTCATCAACGTATTCTATGTCATTATCGATTCTGTCTTGTGTGGCATACAATTAATGATTCCTGATAATTTTGCCACTGCTGACTTACATTGCGATTAAACAGACTGAAAATGGTAAGTGCAAACAAGCTGTCACATTATGCTGGTCAGACGTTTAAGGCCTTTGGCATGTAATTCCATGTAATGCAACACGACGGACTGATTACATTAAACGATAATATACTTAAGCTGAAGCCATAGTACTTCGCAGTGCTCTATTCCATACTAGTAGTAGAGAGAGCGAAGACCTCTTGTGGCACAGTAACACACAAAATTTAACGGGAAACTTCCAACTATGTTTTGGGTTTACCAACACAGCAATAAAAATTATTATTAATTTCATTAGAATTTCACTTAACAGTTCTATAAGAACTTCGTATATAATGGCATTACCGTTAGAGTTTAGCAAATATGTATAGTGGTATTTTAAACTAGTTTCCGTATCCTACAACATTATGTGGTAGAGGTTACTATAAGTTGGGATTTATATTAGAATGCTTATGCATAAGGAAATATGATGTATCACAATAAAGAATTTTAATTCGCCAATTGAGTAAAATTTACCCATATTGAGGGGATAAAAACTATTCAATGTATGTATTTGATTACAAATTCTACTTTTGTCATCGTTCAAGTTATATAGAAGTAAAAAAAAAATCAATTCCCATGAATTGTGTTGTGTTATTCTTGTTGCGTTCAAGTTATTATATTGCATCTCATAAATCAATCAATCAATTTGCTTCAATTGCTAATGTTTTATTGTATATCGCTTAATACAAGAATTGCCGTCACTAAAATTTGTGTACTGAAACCGTTAAATTGTATCGTTGCCCTTCCCTTAGCTTTAGCATGCTGACATAAGGAAGCTCAACAACGTAATTAGCACCATCATTGGCTTTCATCATCGTCAGTATTATCAATGTTATACCACAACGATGACTCTTGGGAAAAGTAATATTTCCTGATAAATTTGCAACTTATATCTAGACTTTATATCAAATGGCAACCATAAGAACTGGAAGTAGCAGGAGGGAGTGCAGATGTGATTAACTAATTTCTAGAAATTTCAATAACCGTAACTGCTGGATTAAATAGCTATCGATGCAGACAACAACTTGTAATCGTTTCTGTTATATATGTGGTCGTCAGGGTATTGTTTGTGTTCTTTGCAGATTTCCAGCATTGTGACAGGTTATTGCATACAACTTATCGTGGTGGAATTAAATTAAGTTTCTTCTCTTTTTTGCAGTAAACAAAAGGTAGTATAGATACAAGCCAACGAACTGCAATTTTTATCTTGTAACGTTATAATGCTGCAATTTTTATTTTGTAACCTTATAATGCTTTCAGAAAGGCCTGCAAGAGTCAAGAGCCCCGCATATATAAGTTTGGTTTAATAGTGAATATGAAAGTATAAAACCGCGTTCCCCTCATGTCATTATATGTGAGCAGTAGGTGCTTTGGCTGTCGACCCTATATCGTTTAAATAACGAAAATATGGTAAACTGCTACTGAATTGACAGAAAATTTTCAAGTAGTCCGAGGAGGGACATTTTTATCAAAAACAGTGCCAGGAAGCCCAAAGTTTCGCTAGCACAACAACAATCGTAGTTTTCAAACTGATACGATCGGTAGTTCACACGTACGCAAAGCTGATGTTTGATTCAAAGCAGTTTGTCTAGGGTCAGTCATTGTGTCGAATGTTGTCTGGAATCGTATGTGAAAGCGCGCAATCTTCTATGAGAGTTAATAAAACCGATACCTTTCCGATCTTTTATTATTCAGAAATTGTGTAAAACAGTCACCAGCAACACTTTTTCCCTCTGTAATTTCGGTTTAGTTTGCAGATACCTAAAATTTTGTTAACAGGGTGCCGTGCAATAAAGCCCAATCGAATGGGAAATAAGGCCATATGGCTTCATTACCACAGAAGGTGTGAAATAAAGCCATTATAGCATTATTTCACCTTTGAAATTTTTTGAATAAAACGTATCTACACCATTTCCAATTGATTTTTCAAAAGTTCTTTTATTTTGTTAAAAAGTTTTTTATTGTCCCCAAAAAAAATTTTATAATTGTAAAGAAGAGTACTTTTATTGTTTCAGAAGGTACTCTAGTTGCACCAAAAAGTACTTTAATTGTATCAAAATTTACTTTTTTTTACTAAAAAGTAGTTTTCTTTGTACCAAAAAGTACTTTTATTGTAACAAAAAAAATTATTGTAATAAGAAGTACTTTGATTATATCAAATCTTACTTTTCATCAAAACGTACTTTAATAGCATCTAAAAGTACTTAAACAAAATCAAAAAGTACTTTTATTGCACCAAAAAGTACTTTTATTGTACCAGAAAAAACTTTTTTTTTGCCACAAGTACTTTTATTTAGCTTAAAGATATTTTTATTGTACCAAAAGTACTTACATTGCACCGAAAAGTTTTTAAAAATTTACTTTAATTGTTCCAAAAAATACTTAATTTTCCTAAAAGTACTTTTATTTTTGCAAAAAGTACTTTTTTTGCACCAAAAATACTTTTATTGCTCCAAAAGTACTTTTATTGTAATACAAAGTACCAAACAGTATTTCTACTGTACCGAACAGTACTTTAATTGTACCAAAAAGTACTTTAATTGTACCAAAAAGTATTTCAGCTTTGCCAAATATTACTTTTATCGTGTCAAAACTTGCTTTTATTGCATCCGAAGTACTTTTGTTGTTATACAAAGTAAAGGTTGGTTAAATTTTAAGGGCCGATGTTGATTTGAAATAAAACACAACTTATTTAAGAAATTATTGGCATTTCTTTTTATTATGATAATATTGTTATGGTTCAATTATGTATGAAACAAAATATCAGACCTCCATCCGATGGTCAACATTTTCGATGAAGCTTAGGCATAATTGAGGTTCTATGCCGTTAATGTGCCAAATTATCTCATCCTTTAGCTCTTGAATTGTTGCTGGCTTATCGACGTACACATTTTTTTCAAATAACCCAAAAGAAAGAAGTCCAACGGTGTCAAATCACATGATCTTGGTGGTCAATTGACATCGCCACCACATGAGATAACACGGCCATTGAATTTGTCGCGCAAAAGAGCCATTGTTTGGCTAGCTGTATGGCAGGTGGCACCGTGCTGTTGAAACCAAATATCATCCACATCCGTATCTTCCAATTCGGCCATAAAAAAATCGTTATCATCTCACGATACCGAACACCATTCACAGTAACTGCCTGAAAAAATACGGCTAAATGATGCCGCCAGCCCATAAACCGCACAAAACAGGCACTCTTTGTGGGTGCATTGGTTTTTCGACAATCACACTTGGATTATCAAATGCGGCTATTCTGCTTATTGACGAGTCCACTGATATCAAAATGTGAAGATGATTTTCTTCGGAAATTGATCATCCACTGTTGCCATTTCTTGCCACCATTGTGACCATTGACGACGTTTGGAATGGTCAAGAGGCTTTAGTTCTTCAGTCAATTACACCTTGTAAGTTTGTAAATGCAAGTCCTAATGCATAATGTTCATCAACGACGAGCGTGAGAGGTGCAATTGTTGGGCACGACGACGAGTTGAGGTGGACAGCTCTTTAGCCACACAATCACGAACAACAGCAGTATTTTCAGCAGTACGAGCTTCTCACATCTCCTACAGACCCGGTTCGCTCAAATTTTTCCACATTTGGACGACATGAAGTGGACGATATGCATTTCATGTGAACTTGACACATTCACATTCAACATCAGCCCTTACAATTTAACCACCCTTTACTTTCATTAAGTACTTTCGTGGTGCCCAAAAGTTATTTAATTTTGACAGAAAGTACATCCACATTGCTGAAAAGTATTTTTATTATAAAATCAGCCAATGTTAAATTTTTGGTGATCTATCCAAATCCCATGTAATTACGGCATTAATTTTGCTTATATTACTGCTTCAAACTATGCTCTCTTTTTTTTGGGGGGAACATCATTGACAACCATAAGAATTTCTTTAACATATTCTAAGTCAAGTGACAAAGAAAGTCTCCAGTCATTCTACTGTAAAGAAGAACACAATAAACACCGTCACATCATACTTTAATGAAAAGTAAAAATAAAAACATACACAGCCAACATTTTTTTATATTTTCATTCAACAACTACAATACTTTATAACAAACAGCTTTATTTTGGCGCAACTTCAAAATACAAAAGCCTTTTTATAAAACACACACACCGTATAAATCATATATCTCACCCGCAACGCCTTGTCGTCGACACCGGTAATGTCGTAAGTCATTTTTATTTCATTTTTGCCCTAAGACACAACACGTTTAGGACATTTATGTAAATTGTGAGAGTGTGTGTGTGATAAAAAAAAAATAAATATCTTCATCCGCTATTTTGAATTTTTATGGAATAAACCATTAGTAGAGCCGTAGGTACATTATCAAAGAGTGCTCTACATACATATGAACGAGCAGCATAATTTGAGCAACATAAAAACTCTTGTGAAAAGTTATAAATTAATTCTTTGTCTACTGTGTGTGTTCTTAACATTTGCTTAGATATGTGTTGGTTGTCTCGGTATCAGTGTTAAATGTGGGCATATGTTAGCACTACGTCATATCGGAGGGACAACATCCAGGGAAGGGGATAGGAATTATTTTAAAATTTATGGAAATCTTTTTGAGGGGAAAATAATAATAACAGACAAAGAAAGAATAGTATTACTTTAAGATGAATGGTAACGATCTAAGGCTTAGGGACTTAGGGGAAAGTTCGCTCTTTTCTATTTAGTGCCTTACTTTTCTTCCTTTTGTAGTGCAGAAATATGATATGGGAGAGATTTTTGCATTTAAGTAAGTTAACATGATTCTATTCTACGGTACCCATAGTTTATCGACGAATCCGACTGGCAGCTTTACACAGAAACATTTTACAAAGACATGCCGCTTTACTCGACTACTCAGAAGTTGTTGTGCACAACATACTAGCTGCTTACTTACTTACTTAAGTGGCCCATTACAACTTACAAACATGGTTCATAAGTTTGAGGCCTGAAGTACTAAAGAATTCCACACGCTTCGGTCTTATGCGTGTGTTCTCCAGTTAGTCCTACCAGATGGTGGCACGTCGCCTTCCACTTGGTCTTTCCAACGGAGTTTGGGTCTCCCTGCTCTGCGCCGTCCTTCAGGTTCGCCTTCAAACACCTTTCTCGCTGGAGCATTTACATCCATCCTGGCAACATGACCCAGCCATCGTAGTCGTTGCATTCTGACTCTTTTAGCTACGTCGATGTCGTGGTAAAGCTCATACAGCTCATGGTTCATCCGATGGCGAAACTCGCCGTCGACACAGATAGGTCCATACATTTTTCGGAGTACTTTTCTCTCGAATACTCCCAGGTTTTGTATGTTCGTTGTCATAAGCACCCATGATTCGGCAGCATACAAAAGAACGGGTAAGATTAGCACCTGGTAAAGCTGTTTCTTAGTATTTCGAGATAAGGTGGTATTACTAAAGTGCTGCCGAAGTCCGTAAAAACATCTATTGGCTAGCACTATTCTCCGCTTAATTTCTTGGCTGACATTATTTTTCATATTGACGGAAGATCCGAGGTAGGTAAACTCATCTACTACCTCAAAACAATAATTTTCAATGTTGACGCCGCGTCCCCATCGAGAGGACTCTTTGTTCGTTGAAATCATTATTTTTGTTTTGTCCTCGTTGACCGCTAAACCCATTTTTGCCGACTCCTTTTCTAGGGATGAGAAGACTGCAGTAACGTCCCGCAGATTTCGGCCAATGATATCTATATCATCGGCGTAGGCTAGTGGCATGTGGCTTTTGTGGAATATGGTGCCAGACATGTTGACACCAGCCTTTCTCATCACCTTCTCCATAACTATATTAAATAGTGTACAGGACAGGCTATCGCCCTGCCTGAGACCTTTTTCCGTGTTGAATGGTTCAGACTGATCTTTACCAATCTTAATCGAGGATTTGGTGTTGTCCAGGGTACATCTGCAAATTCGAATTAGCTTTGCAGGAATACCAAACTAAGACATGGCTTCATATAGCCTATTCCTTATTGGAGAGTCGAAGGCAGCTTTGTAGTCGACAAAGAGGTGGTAGGTGTCGATCTGCTTTTCATGGGGTTTTCCAGGATTCGTCGTAAGGTGAATATTTGATCCGTCTAGATTTGCCAGGTCTAAAGCTGCACTGATATGGTCCAATTAGTTTTTCTACAATGGGCTTTAGACGTTCACACAATATGCTTGAAAGGACCTTGTACGCAATTGGTAAAAGGCTTATTCCACGATAGTTCTTACATTCACTACGAACTCCTTTCTTGTATATGGGACATAACAGACTGAGACTCCAACCCCCGGGTATGCTCTCCTCTTGCCAGATGTTCTCCATGAGCTGATGCATGCTCCTAATCAGTTCCTCCCCGCCAGCCTTAAACAATTCAGCAGGGAGACCATCGGCTCCAGCAGCTTTGTTGTTTTTAAGACGGGAGATGGCCATACGTATCTCGCTCTGGCTCGGAGATGGACAGTTAATACCATCGTCATGGATTGGAGCGGTGTCTTCTGGAGTGGTGTCAGTATCCAGTAAATTTCTAAAGTGATCTCTCCTTATCTTCAGAACGTTATCCGGGTCCGTCACTAGCTGACCATCGCTGTCCTTGCAGGAGGGCAACCCTGTTCCACGCATTCTAGCTTTAACTCTCTTGTAGAATTTTCGGACTTCCCCTCTACTTCGGAGCAACTCAGTGCACTCATCCTGCCTCTTCTTCAGCTCCTTCTTTTTTCTTCTAAAAAGACGAGTTGCCTCTGGTCTCTTCTCCCTGTGCCGTTCACGAACAGCTCGCGTTGTCATTGGCTGCAGTTTTGCCCTATATGCAGCATTCGTCTCTCTCGTGGCATTGCGACATTCATCATCGTACCAGGCATCTTCTTGAGACGGCTTTGAGTACCCAAGTACGCTTCTCGCAGTCCGTTCTATGGAGTCGGCTATATATTGACACTGCGAGGTTATATTATCAGGGGTTGGAGCATTCCGCAGCAGTTGATTTAGGTGGTTGGAGTAGGCGTCCGCTACCTCTGTGGTCCGCAGTTTACCGATGTCCAGCTTTCGTTGTGCCTGGTTACGTATGTTTTTCGCCATGCTTAGCCTAGTGCGTACCTTAACTGCGGTAAGGAAGTGATCGGAGTCAGTGTTCGCACCCCTAATCACTCGTACGTCCAGAACACTCGATGCGTGCCTTCCATCGACTACCACATGATCAATCTGATTCCTCGTCAATTGATCTGGAGATAACCATGTTGCCTTATGAATATTTTTATGGTCAAATCTAGTGCTGCTAACTACCATATTTCTTGCCGCAGAGAAATCAATCAGTCTGATGCCATTGTTAGACGTTTCGGTGTGCAAACTGAATTTTCCGGAGGTAGGCTCAAATGCGGTATCCCTGCCTATTTTAGCATTAAAATCGCCTAGTACAATTTTGATGTCATGGCTGGGGCTACGGTCATATACATTTTCTACGCTCTTGTGGAATTCGTCTTTGTCCTCATCGCTTTTCTCTTCTGTGGGAGCATGGGCACATATAAGTGTTATGTGGAAAAACTTTGTTTTGACTCTTATGGTGGCTATACGTTCACACACCGGGTTGAAGCTTGAGACTAGGTGTCGCAGTCTCTTGCCAACCACAAATCCACAACCAAACTCGTGCTTGTCCGCATGGCCACTGTAGTAGATGTCGCACGTCTTCATGCGCGAGCACCCGTGTCTCGTCCACCGGATTTCCTGTAAAGCGTTTATGTCAGCCTTGTATTTTTCGAGGACTTCCGTCAGTTGGATGGAGGCACCTGGTCTATACAGGGTTGTAACATTCCAGGTGCATATCCTCAAATCATGGTCCTTAATTCGTTTGCGGTGGTCGTCAACATTTTGGGGGGTCCGTTTTATTCTTATCTTACTTCTTTTCATTGCAATCGGTTATACGGCAGTGTCGGGTTGCAAGCCCAGCGCGCCACGTCGCAGTGTTCTCCTCCTGCCAGGATTTTATTGCAGCCTCCCATTCTGGGTCAGACGCCGACCAGGGTACCGCTCACTCTGAGCTGACGTGCCTGGGTTTAAGGTTTCGCCCCTCACAGTTAGCCGTGCTCTGACGGGTGTCAGAAGCACGTTTCCAGGCGTCACCGAATACGGAGCTCTGTGAGTAGACTTGAAGTGCAATTGGCAAGGATCACTCTGGGTTTGCCAAGTTAAACCGATCACACTCCCGCTGCTACTGAAGTAAATATGCCACATGTTGTTAAATCCCTCAAATGAAGTTACCTATGTATGTTTTAATTTCAAACTTTTGCTTTGGTATATATTATCTATAAAGTATTTTCCAGATATAAGAAAATATAATTGTTATTATGGCTATCTGCCATTTGTTGCTATCTATAGCTTGTTGACCTTCTACAATATACTAGATATTTTTTTTCAATTAATAAATTTTTGCACTTTTTTAGCTTCAGCTTAAATTTCAAACTCTTTGTGCCACGTGTTTCCTAGTATTCAAAAAATTACATATTTCTTCCCATGGCTTATCTACCCCAACTTATCACTGTCGCCCTTATGTCGTTCATTTAGGAGTCATAGTCATCATAGCCATATTTAAAAGAACAGCAATTTTGCAATGGCATATGTTGTGGGCGGTTGTAATTGAGAACGATACAGATGAGGAGGAACTTATGGGCATCCCTGTGGCATGGTAATGGAGAATGAGCAACAATATTTTGCCAATCTAGCAAACATCAAGGACTGACATTTGTGCTAAAAAGGAAATACAGCATTTGCGTTGAATCACTTCGCATATGTGAGATGATGCATACTATTTTACGCATCATCGTCTACGGCAATGGCTATGACTATGGATATGACAGCAGTTCACTTACTCACATAGGACTTTCAATGTGAAGCGTTTGTATGCGTGTAGGAAGAAGAGAACAGAGATACCTGTGTAGGTGGTGGGTAATGAAATACTTTGTACCAAGTTGGCAATGAACTTAAACGATAGAGTTTATTCAATGACATCGTATGCAACTTGTGTGGGGGAGTAAATTTTAATAACGAATTTATAATGCTTAATGTGGACGATTTTTTTTTGTGATATATCAAGTTTGAGGAATTTGAGAAAGAAAGTACAACTTTTATTAGAGAGTTGAAGCAATAGAAGTTAGTATTCGAAGTAAATCCGGATTTACTTTTACATGATGGATTTTATTATAGTTTTATGTAGGAGGGACATTTAGTACATGTTAAAATAATAACTAAAATAAAAATTATAAGTCAGTGGTGCAAAAGTTTTCCCTTGTCAATAAAAATATAAGCGGTTGAGAATAGAGTAAGGGAGAAGGTTATGACATAGATTTATTCTATGGCTTTACAGATACTAAATAATATATAACAAAAGTAGAAAAACAACAACAATTTTGTATATTTTTACAATTTGCTAATAACAACATTTTAAGATCGGTGGGGGAATTCCTAATTTGAATCCCGGAATCCCTCTTTGGAGATCCCAAAGCAGCTTTTAACGTCTGATAGGTCACGTGTTCCCAGGGCAATGGGACTGACCACAAGTCACTGAAGCTCAACACAATACCATTCTTAGCGGCTTCGGCATCCCCAAAAAACTAGGATAGGGCTCGGTTATGTTATGGACGTGCGTGTGATGCGCAATGCAAAAATAAACTCAGATCACCACGTAGTTGCAGCCAAGGTAAGCACGCGTTTAAGCAGCATAAAACGCAAAGTTAGACGTGACAAAGCTGCATACCACCGAGATCGCCAATGCCTTCTCCAACCAACCCTCTCAATTTCATCAATCAAACCCTCATATTCTGATGATCACGACACACAGTAGCAGCATATTGCGAACAAGGCAAAACTGCAGCCAATGGCAAGGCGTGCGGTGACGGAACGATAAAAAGAGAAGGGGAGGAAGATGAAACGCCACCTCAAGCAGATGAAGCGTCTATGTAAGAAAAGAGAGAGCCAGCATATCGAAAATTCCAGCGATGGAGGTGAGGCCCAAAAGTTCTACCACAAGGTAAAAAGCAAAGGTTTTGGAACATAGATCCCCACCTGTTAAGACAGAGATGGAAATATGGTGACGAACACGCAGAGTGTGCTGCAAATATGGAGGGAACATTTTTAAACTCTGTTCGTTCCCGAAGGCAACATAAGTGACGAAAACAGACAAATCATCGACAAAGGAGAAGATTGTCCACTACGGATTAAAAATAAAATCCGCTCGGCAAAAAAACGGCTTAAAACCACTAAAGCTGCAGTTGCTGTACCAGCTTATAATGCTCATGCCCGATTATTAGAATCTGAGCGGTCTATGTCCTGTGCTTAAGCAATGCTATGTGTGTGTGCACTAAATATCGCGGGATCAGCCTTTTACCCATCGCATATATAGTCGTGTATAGTGTGTTATGTAAAAGACTAATACGTCTTTGAGAGATGACACCGACACCGTGTGATTCCTGGCTGCAGTCATCTACATTTTTTCATTTCATTGCCGGCCCCCTCGATGTTGTAGACAGCAACTTGGCAGTATAAGTTTTGATATCTAGTAAAAGCTTCCCAAATAGTGAGGTTTGCATTCGTCGATAAACAATTAGGTGCCGTTTGTTGTGAATCTAAAATAGAAAGCGCGTTAATTCACAACAACGCGAGAGACATTCCATAAGGAAAATTAAGTTTAAGTGTAGTATGCCATGCGACAGAATACGACAAGCCAGCGCATTCGTTGTACGAATAGACGAAAATGCTCCGGCTCGAAAAGTCTTCGGCAATAAATGCGTTGGGCGGCGCAGGAGGGGGCGACTAAAATTCGATGGGTGGATCCGGTGAGGGAGCTGTTATCATAATTTGGTGCAACAAAATGTCTATGGAAGTGCGACTACTGATGGATAAATTTCTGTTGTTGCTGCCATATAAGCAGAAGAATACGTTAAAATATTTTTAACAATTTTAAAATTTTTACATATTTTCAATACTTTTTGATATTTGTAAAATGTTGAATTTTTTGGTATTTTAATATTTTGAATATTTTAAAGAATTCTCATATTTTTTATGTTTTTAAAATTTTTGATATTTGTGATATTTTTAATATATAATATGTAATATTTGTAATATTGTTAATATTTTTAATAGTTTTGATATTTGTAATATTTTTAATATTTAAAATATTTTAAATATTTTTAATATTTTAAACATTTTTAATATTTTAAATATTTTTAATATTTTAAATATTTTTAATGTTTTCAATGTTTTTAATGTTTTTAATGTTTTTAATATTTTTAATATTTTTAATATTTTTTATGTTTTTGAAATATTTGATATTTGTAATATTTTTAATATATTTAATATTTGTAATATTGTTAACATTTTTAATATATTTAATGTTTAATATTTTTAATATTTTTATTATTTTTAATACTTTTAATATTGTTAATTTTGTTGTTAATTGTTAATAAACATTTGTAATACTTTTAATATTTTTATTTTCTTTATTATTTTTTATATTTTTAATATTTTTAATATTTTAAATATTTTTCATATTTTTAATATTTTTATTATTTTTATTTATTTAAAACATTTTTAATACTTTTAATATTTTTAATATTTTTACTATGTTAAACATTTATAATACTTTTAATATTTTTACTATTTTTGTTATTTTTAATATTTTTAATACATTTAGTATTTTAAACGTTTTTCATATTTTTAACATTTTAAATATTTTTATTATTTTTAATATTTTTAATATTTTTAATATTTTTAATATTTTTAATATTTTTAATATTTTTAATATTTTTAATATTTTTAATATTTTTAATATTTTAAACTGTTTGTTTGTTAGTTTTAGTCGATCGTGTTTTATATATTAAATTTACGTTAAAACTTATTGTCTTTCTTTGACATAGAAAAATTTAAAGTAATCTTAGTTTACCAACAACAAACCTTGTAAAGAAGCTTAAGCTTTGAGGTAAAAAGGGGAATCGTGGGGAAAGAATTTCCTCCATTTCTCATGTTAGAATATTAATGGTCCAATTCAAACTATAATTGGTGCTGGACATTTTCGGCTGATATCTACTTCGCATGTACATGTTTGACATAATTGTAGATATATATACAGCTAATTATGTACCATTGTGCATCAGTTCGTCACAAAGGGGTCTGAAGATGAACTCGTCATGGAGTTCGAAACGCGTCATCCTAGTGAGAGTGACACACTGAATTTGACCAAAAATATCAAACAATAAAAACCCTTTTCTGATCGTAAGCCGAATTTGATGCATCATTTGATACACTTTAACGTAAATTTAATTATATTTAATATTTTTTATATTTTTAATATTTTTAATACGTTTAATATTTCAAATACTAATGAGTTTGGTTTCATTGTTCGGTTCAAGATCTTTTCTATTATTGCTAATAGAATTTGTTTTACAAGAGTTGTGTGAAATGGATTATGTTGACAGCTGGCAAGGCAGATAGCTATTTCGATGGTTGCCAAACCATCATCATCAGTGCCGTTTGCTGTGCCTTCTCCACTCATTATCACAACCTTAAGTGTTAAAAGCTTCAAGCAATCAATGTGAAGCTCACACACACCGGTGCGAAAATGGTATCAACGAAGATAATATTATTAATAGTTTTTATATTTTTTATATTTTTAATATTTTTAATATTTTTAATATTATTAATATTTTTAATATTTTTAATATTTTTAATATTTTTAATATTTTTAATATTATTAATGTTTTTAAAATTTTTAATATTTTTAATATTTTAAACATTTTTAATATTTTAATATTTTTAATATTTTTAAAATTTCTAATATTTTTAATATTTTGAATATTTTAAAAATTTTTAATATCTTTAATATTTGTAATTTTTTTAATATTTTTAAACTAAATAAAAACTTTAAACTTACAACTTCAGCACCAACCTTCCATTTAACACCTCTTTAGTTTTAAGGCCGAATCGGCTTTAATCTGCTACTGTTCTGCCGACAAGACAATCTCTTATGACATATAAATCATCTTTGTAGTTTTTTTTTGGTTGGTGCAAATGCCCCAACACAGACCTTTGTGAGTATCATCGCTTCATCGCCAGCAAAGTGCCTAAGTTGTCTGAATAATTTTGTATTTTATCATCATCTTCATCGACCGAAATTAAATGTCAAGATAAGAACTTAAAAAAAAACAAAAAAGTATTACAATTGCAGTTATAATAAAAATAGATTATACGTGGGAACATAAAAACGATGACATTTTAAGTTAGAAAATATGTTATGCCGCATGTGTTCATGCGAATAAAAATGGTTATATCTTGGTTGAGAGAAAAACAAACAAATTGCGATAACGTTACAAAAAAGGGGCTGCCAACTAATGACAACAATATTCAGCAGCAGCAAAAACTTATGACAAATAAAAGAGAACATATTTCGTTGTTGTTTTGTTTTTGTGGAAAAGTTTGAAAATGTTTGCTAAAAATAAACCACAAAAAGGTACCACCGATTGATGATCACGATAAAGTAGCAGGTTGGGAAGAAAAACTAAAACAGAACAAAATGCACTCAAGTGTAGTAATATTAAGGACATGGGCATGTGATTTAGGTTGCCACTGATAGGGTTTGATATACGTTTCCGGTTGATTTAGACAGTTTGCTTGATGCCTATTGTATCAAGGGGTTTGCCATTGGTTTTTTTTATTTGTTTGAAATGCAGCTAAGATATATTTTCTTTTAAACCATTAAAGTAACACTTTATTCATATTTCTTTCTTTATATGTTTCTTCTCATTCTTTTCTTTTTTTTTTGGTTGTTTGCCTGAGTTTCTTACAAATAATTCTCATTGTTGTAAATTGTTATCTGGCGTAAATGAAAAATGATTGAAATTGTCTGGTCTGATGCCAACAAGTCAAGGCAAAATTGTTTACGCACTTTGTTTTGTGTTGTTTGGTACAAAGTGACAAGAACACTACCAACGCTTAATTGTGGGTAAAGTTAAGTTTTGTTCAGCATTCCGTTGTGGTGCGACAATCCTCATCTCTCTCACCCTATCCCTCTCTTTATTCTTTGGCTCAAGTTGCTTACTCTTTTAATACTTTAAGTGGCAGTGGTGTGACTAACGTCTTTCGAGGAAAACCAAAGAAAAAGTAATTAAGGCATGACACTGAACAAGAGGCGGTAAATGAAGACCTCCTCGATGGAGGAGGTTATGATAGTGCCAGTGATAAATATGTCGTTAAAGTTTATAGTTTGTGTAGAGTGGGATTGTGATGAAATGCAATGGATAGCACAATCAACTGGCATAATTACGTTTGCAAATTGAATCTATGAGAATTTACATAAACAACCGCCAGTAATGCAACAATTTCTATCGCGAAACTGCAGTGATTGAGGTCTGGTTCTGATGGGTTTGGATGGCGGATGATATAAAGAATAAGCAGTGCGGCGTTTAATTCATGAAGCAATGAATGGCAGAGCTAGGCAGCATGCAGACTACCTCATATATTAGCAAACTGTTACGCAACATGCTAATGAAGAAAACTATCACCTCAAGGCCTGGAAATCGCATCAGAAAATCAAAATTTGTAAAATTTTTAATAATTTTAATAATCTTGATTTTTTTAATATTTGGAGTAATTTTAATATTTTTAACATTGTCAATATTTTTAATAATTTTAATATTTTTAAAATTTGTAATATTTTCAATATTTTCAATATTTTTAATATTTTTAATATTTTTAATATTTTTAATATTTTTAATATTTTTAATATTTTTAATATTTTTAATCTTTTTAATATTTGGAGTAATTTTAATATTTTAAATATTTTTAGTATTTTTAATACTTCTAATATTTTTAATATTTGTAATATTTCTAATATTTCTAATATTTTTAATATTTTTAATATTTTTAATATTTGTAATATTTGTAATATTTTTAATATTTTTAATATTTTTAATATTTTTAATATTTTTAATATTTTTAATATTTTTAATATTTTTAATATTTTTAATATTTTTAATATTTTTAATATTTTTAATATTTTTAATATTTTTAATATTTTTAATATTTTTAATATTTTTAATATTTTTAATATTTTTAATATTTTTAATATTTTTAATATTTTTAATATTTTTAATATTTTAAATATTTTAATATCTTTAATATTTTAAACATTTTTAATATTTCTAATATTTTTAGCATCTATATATATAAAAATGAAATGGTCCACGTATGTCATACCATCACTTGAGAACGGCTGGAGCGATTTGGCTGATTTTTTTTTATTCGATTCGGAATTTTTCGTAGATTGTTTGTGTTGAAAAGAATCAAATCCAGGTGGCGCTAGGGTGGATTTATATCGAAAATTTGAATGCATGTACCAATTCAACTGAAATTTAGAATGGATATTCGCTTGATCATGAGGAAACATTTTATGTACAAATGGACCCGGTAGGTTGCGCTGGGGTCGGTTTACAATCAAAATTTTTAAAGAAAGGGCCAATTTAACCGAAATTCAGAATCTATGTTTGTTTGATCATTAGAAATAATCGTATGTACAAATGGACCCGGTAGATGGCGCTAGGGTGGATTTATAGCGAAAATTTGAATGCATGTACCAATTTAACTGAAATTTAGTGTTTATGTTTGTGGAACCTTGAGAAAAAAATTTTTGTATAAATTGACCCGGTAGGTGTCGCTATGGTGGAATTATAATGAAAATTTTAACGAATTAAACAATTTGACTGAAATTTTGAATGTATATTTGTTTTATTATGAGAATTTTTTTTGTATATATGGACCCGCAGTTGATTTGGCTGGGGTTGAATTATTTAGAAAATTTATATCGATTGTCCAATTTTACTTAAACTTAAAATATATGATTTTTTTGGCATGAGAAAATTTTGAATGTATGCTTGGACCCAGTTGCCGGTGTTTAGCTTATGATACACTTAAGTTTTGGAATGTCATTTAGTCAATTTTTTTAACATCATAGTTATTCAGAAGTCTATATATATAAAAAAGATGTACATTTTGATGTCACCACTAATTGTGAAAACGGTTGACCCCATTTGTGCCAAAATTTCAGTGAAAGTTAAGGATTGGCTGTAGATGGTCACCCAGACCGCAAAAAGGATTAAAGAAGAATGACTAACTAGGAATAACTGTTGATATCACCCAGACCATACGGTTAATGGGGTTGCTGAGCCTAATGAAGGCGTTTTTGGAAATTCGTACTCCTTAGGATAAAAAGGTACAATCACCCAGTACACCAACGCAGAAAGTTCTATGTCAGTCAATCGGCTTAAAAATTTGGTTTTAGAATATATGCCTATCTATAAGTAAGTTTTCATCACATCATGGACGACACTACTGATCCGTTTTAGCAATTCTTATAATAATATATAATAATCTTTAAGATATATGAAGAACAGAATTTGTCCGGGAAACCTCGCCCTTTAAATTGAAATATTTTAGATGTCAAAGGAATAAACCAATCGGTATTAGATTTCAACTACACTCAGGATATTTTACCAAAATTGTGGAATTATAATGAAAATTGTAAGGAATGGACACGGTGATGTGAATTTAGTGAATATTTTTATTAAAACTTTTCGATTGTAATATAGTTTAATAGTCAAGTATGAATCTCCAAAACGTGTGTACGCGCACAAATCCGAACGACTGCACCAAATTTTCAAAATTGATGGAACGTACGAAAAGGTTTATTAAACCCCTTATTATGGAAAATATATGAGTAAGTGAGGTAAACGAAAGAAGTCCTTCTGTAAGGTGCCGGCGTCAAATGTAGTTGTTTGGCCCATAGAAATGAGACGAATGCATAGAAAAGATTTACCACTGCATTTCTGAATATTCCGGCTAAAATTTTATTTTTGAGTAGTGGACGGAATACGCGTTTGCAAAATGGTGAGGTTTATCTACAGAGCAGACAAATTCAAGATGATGATGATAATATAGAAACGATATGTTTATTTTGATTAGTAGGGGAGGGAAGGTAGTGTGATACAAATGTATTATGGTCGTGATGAAAGAAATTTTGATACATAGGTAGTACTTACCAATACTCGATCTGAGGACAAAGAGATCATAGCAAAAGTTTTGTTTTGTTTTCCCTATCTTTCTTAATAATCATATTTATTTCTGTGTATGTCACTAAACTTATCTTTTACGGCCTGACGGATGTTGATACAACTTTTTCTGATAAAAAGAGTTAGTATTATTAGATCTGAACTTCTTTAGCCTTCACTACCATCTACTTCGTGTAAACTTTTAAAAACATTTAACATTTGAGATTCAGATATAAAATATGGCAAGTGTGTATGAGGCTTCAGTTCTTAGACCACTTTCCCTTAGGACATATTTTATTTGTGTCCATAGAGCTTGGTACAACTCTTTCTTATGCCAATAACTTTGCTGGCAGGACGAAGTTTGCCGGATCAGCTAGTTTATAATATTTTCAATATTGCTAATGTGTAAGTTCGTCTCACATTCTGCACAGATAAACAAAACAAGAGCTATAACTAAAAACAAAAACGTCTATGCTTATCGACATCACAAAAACAAAACGATTTTGGCACCCGCAGCTTATAACAACAAGAGTAGCATACAGAGTCGGTGTGGATGCTGTTACAACAACACAACACATACGCTTTGGCGCTACTTTCCTTTAATCGTTCTACATTGTGGTTTTAAAAATATGAGGAATATGTTATAAATATCATAAAAAAAAGTAGCTAGACGAATAAATGAGCATGTGGCTAAGCTTCCTCACACGTCCTGCAACAATTAACAAAAAAAATATACCTCAGCAGCATTGACAACATTTATATTGAAATAAAACAAAGTAAAACTAGTAAGGCTATTTTATCTTCGGCTATGCCGAATCTCAAATACCCTTCACAATTTGTACAAATGTTTATCAAACTAGTTATTTGCACTACAACTATATTTTATTAATTTTGTACCGCACAATTGTTTGTATGAGATACTGGACGGTACTTTCAGTCGATCACATTCATTTTTTGTTAGTAATTTTTTTTTCGATCGATCTTGTTGATCTAATAGCCAAACCTCTACTAAGAGGATAGAAGTTTGCATACCAAATTTAAGGTCGATAGCTTTTGAGCTATGGCTAAAATCGCCGGGATAGGCGGACGGTCATCTTTATACCTACTCAATATATATGTTGTCATAGTATGACCTCTTTATGGACGTTGCAAACCACCAAAAGTTAAGATGAATGTTGTAAACAAACCACATATTAATATTTCTATATTGTAAAATTTATATTATAAATTTAAATAGTTAAAAGTTAATATTTACATTGTTTTCACGTCATCATACTATATTTCTAATTAAAAGACCCAATTTCAAGCAATAACAATAAATTGTCTTAACAATATTAACTTAACCGATATCTTCTCATTTTGTTTGTAGTTGAACATTCTTCTTATCTTTTCTTTGGTTTATTTTTATCTTCAGTGACGAGTTGACGGCTTGTCTCGGGCGTTTGACTTAAGTATCTTGTCACTTGTGTTTACACTTGTGTCTGTTGCCATCACCGTTAAGAAATAAGCTCACTGGGTTCACATGCGAAATGTCAGCTTTAACCTGTTGATGGCTACTTAATAATTTGTTGCACTAACATTACTCGATGAAGTGGCGAGTAGCAAATTGTTGCAATGATATATATGAATACCTAAGGATTCCCAAGAGCAAAAAGAGGAAACTGATGAAAACTATTATACTATAGTGATAGTAGAACTTTTTGTAGTTCTGTTTTTGGCTGTGGATTTATTTGTGCACACTAACAACTTAGTCTTCTTTTACATGATTTAAAGAATTATGTTTCATGGCTAACCTGGGTAATAAAGTGTGATTCATTTAAAGCCTTGTGTTCAAATTTGAAATAAATCACTTAATAGTAAATTTATGTCGGAAAATTTACAATGCTTTGAAAGAATGGTCTCCGACATTTACTTTTTATTCATAACTTAATCAACAATATGAACGCGACAACGCCGTAGGTGTTCGAGTCATATGGGTTTTCAAGCGCCGAATCTTGGCCAGCTTTTAGATGAAGATTTTTGGCATTATATAGCCGACTATGTCAAAGATCAGTTCGTTTGTAAAAATGGTGATAAAACGAGTTATTTGCACTTGACTTAAATTTTATTAATTTTTGTGCCGCAAACAAAGGACAGTTTATATGAGAGGTGGACGTTACTTTTCGCCGACCACATACGTTTTTTGTGAGTAGTTTTATTTCGATCTAAGTCATCTTAGAACATAACCTCGGCTTAGAGATTAGAAGCTTGCATACCAAATTTCTGTATGTTGGCTCTTATACGACTGCTGTAATCACAGGTTGATACAGAAGGACCACCCCAAAAAGGAGGGGTTTTTTGGGAGGTGGGAGTATTATTTGTCCGATCTTTCTTATCTTTTAACTTAACCTTCTCTTAGAGATTAGAAGCTTTCGTACCAAATTTCAGCTCGATAGCTATTAAACAGCGGTTTTAATCGCAGGGACATACAGACGGAAACCCCCAAAATGGGGTAGTTTAAATGAGAGCTGGAAGAAGATTTGTCCGATTTTGCTTATATAAGAACTTAACCTCCGCATAGAGGAAAGAAGAATCCATACCAAATTTCAGCTTAATAGCTCTTAAAATCATGTCATGGGGACAGACAAACGCACACAAAGGGGGAGGTTGTGTGGTTTGTGAATGGAGTTGATAGTAGTGGTCACGGAACGTCGACTGTGCAACCAGATGCCAGATGATGAGAAGTGTAAAAAACACATTCATATTAACAAAAAGGTGATTTTCATAATGAAGCTAAATTATTAAGGGACGTTATGAGAGTGGAAATTTTTCCACAAAAAAATTTTCAAACGATGCTAGATAGAAATGCAGTCACAGTTTGACGTAATTGACGGGTGATCTATCAAAAAAACACAACTATGTGTAAAGCCTCTAAATGAATCACTCTATATATGTGCATTTGGTGCATCAATCCGCACTTTTGCATCAATACTTAATTACAATGCTATAAAATTTTATTTAAAAAACTTAAGGTGAGTGTCCTTTGTAGTCGTTGGGACCGGTCGTAGTATGATCGCAGTTAGGACATGCGACTGTCAAGATAAACTCATATCTCGGTATGACTTATGACTTATGACTTATGACTTATGCCTTATGCCTTATGCCTTATGCCTTATGCCTTATGCCTTATGACTTATGACTTATGACTTATGCCTTATGCCTTATGCCTTATGACTTATGCCTTATGCCTTATGCCTTATGCCTTATGCCTTATGACTTATGACTTATGACTTATGACTTATGACTTATGACTTATGACTTATGACTTATGCCTTATGCCTTATGCCTTATGCCTTATGCCTTATACCTTATGCCTTATGCCTTATGCCTTATGCCTTATGCCTTATGCCTTATGCCTTATGCCTTATGCCTTATGCCTTATGCCTTATGCCTTATGCCTTATGCCTTATGCCTTATGCCTTATGCCTTATGCCTTATGCCTTATGCCTTATGCCTTATGCCTTATGCCTTATGCCTTATGCCTTATGCCTTATGCCTTATGCCTTATGCCTTATGCCTTATGCCTTATGCCTTATGCCTTATGCCTTATGCCTTATGCCTTATGCCTTATGCCTTATGCCTTATGCCTTATGCCTTATGCCTTATGCCTTATGCCTTATGCCTTATGCCTTATGCCTTATGCCTTATGCCTTATGCCTTATGCCTTATGCCTTATGCCTTATGCCTTATGCCTTATGCCTTATGCCTTATGCCTTATGCCTTATGCCTTATGCCTTATGCCTTATGCCTTATGCCTTATGCCTTATGCCTTATGCCTTATGCCTTATGCCTTATGCCTTATGCCTTATGCCTTATGCCTTATGCCTTATGCCTTATGCCTTATGCCTTATGCCTTATGCCTTATGCCTTATGCCTTATGCCTTATGCCTTATGCCTTATGCCTTATGCCTTATGCCTTATGCCTTATGCCTTATGCCTTATGCCTTATGCCTTATGCCTTATGCCTTATGCCTTATGCCTTATGCCTTATGCCTTATGCCTTATGCCTTATGCCTTATGCCTTATGCCTTATGCCTTATGCCTTATGCCTTATGCCTAGTGATGGCACGATTAATCGAAAAATTAGTAATAATCGATTATTTTCTTTCAATTAACGATTTAATTGTATCGTGAATTCTATTTCGATTAATTGCATTAATCGATTATTCCAAATAATAATCGACTGACATCCAGGAACAAAAAAGATTCGTCGCCAGACGCCAAATGTTTTCATTGAGCTTTGACGGCTGACGACGAAAGACCTAAAACTGCAACCCTAGTTATTAAAAGCATTGGGAGCGGCAGTGAAACGTCTTCTGCTGGTGATGCTGAATTTGATTTATGGGCGAAGAAGGAAGGACAATGATTCAACACTTCCTCAAGATGAACTAAGCTTCTTTGTCAATGCTTCAGTACTAGAATTAAAGCGCAATGTAATAGACGCATGGGAAGAAATGAAATCGGTCTACCCTAAGCTGTACTCTCTTGCACAAAAATATTGCTTTTTGATTGGTACATCTGTACCATCAGAGCGGCTTTTTTTCCAAAGCGGGTGCAATTGTAACGGAAAAACGGAACAGATCAACCACAAAACGGCTATCAAAGCTCCTATTTTTTAATTCTGTACTAAACAAATAAATTCTTTTTTATTAAATTGAATAAACAGAAAAATTAATTAAATTATTTTTTTTATTAACGATAATTTTCAATTTTAGGTGAAAATATCGAATTATCGATTAATCGATTAATTGTTTCCAATTAATCGCGATTAATTATTTGTCGTTTAGATTAATCATATGATTAATTAATCGATTATTCTTTTTTAATTGCCATCACTACTTATGCCTTATGCCTTATGCCTTATGCCTTATGCCTTATGCCTTATGCCTTATGCCTTATGCCTTATGCCTTATGCCTTATGCCTTATGCCTTATGCCTTATGCCTTATGCCTTATGCCTTATGCCTTATGCCTTATGCCTTATGCCTTATGCCTTATGCCTTATGCCTTATGCCTTATGCCTTATGCCTTATGCCTTATGCCTTATGCCTTATGCCTTATGCCTTATGCCTTATGCCTTATGCCTTATGCCTTATGCCTTATGCCTTATGCCTTATGCCTTATGACTTATAACTTATGACTTATGACTTATGACTTATGACTTATGACTTATGACTTATGACTTATGACTTGTGAATTATGACTTGTGACTTATGACTTATGACTTGTGACTTGTGACTTGTGACTTGTGACTTGTGACTTGTGACTTGTGACTTGTGACTTGTGACTTGTGACTTGTGACTTGTGACTTATGACTTGTGACTTATGACTTATGACTTGTGAATTATGACTTGTGACTTATGACTTATGACTTATGACTTGTGACTTGTGACTTGTGACTTATGACTTATGACTTGTGACTTATGACTTATGACTTATGACTTGTGACTTGTGACTTGTGACTTGTGACTTATGACTTGTGACTTATGACTTATGACTTATGACTTATGACTTATGACTTATGACTTGTGACTTATGACTTATGACTTATGACTTATGACTTATGACTTATGACTTATGACTTATGACTTATGACTTATGACTTGTGACTTGTGACTTGTGACTTGTGACTTATGACTTGTGACTTATGACTTATGACTTATGACTTATGACTTATGACTTATGACTTATGACTTATGACTTATGACTTATGACTTATGACTTATGACTTATGACTTATGACTTATGACTTGTGACTTGTGACTTGTGACTTGTGACTTATGACTTGTGACTTATGACTTATGACTTATGACTTGTGAATTATGACTTGTGACTTATGACTTATGACTTGTGACTTGTGACTTGTGACTTGTGACTTATGACTTGTGACTTATGACTTATGACTTGTGAATTATGACTTGTGACTTATGACTTATGACTTATGACTTATGACTTATGACTTATGACTTATGACTTATGACTTATGACTTATGACTTATGACTTATGACTTATGACTTATGACTTATGACTTATGACTTATGACTTATGACTTATGACTTATGACTTATGACTTATGACTTGTGACTTGTGACTTGTGACTTGTGACTTGTGACTTGTGACTTGTGACTTGTGACTTGTGACTTGTGACTTGTGACTTATGACTTATGACTTGTGACTTATGACTTGTGACTTGTGACTTATGACTTGTGACTTATGACTTATGACTTATGACTAATGACTTGTGAATTATGACTTGTGACTTATGACTTGTGACTTGTGACTTGTGACTTGTGACTTGTGACTTGTGACTTGTGACTTGTGACTTGTGACTTGTGACTTGTGACTTGTGACTTGTGACTTGTGACTTGTGACTTGTGACTTATGACTTATGACGTGTCCAAGTTAGCGTATTCGGTTTATTTAACTTTACTTAATTTCCCTTTACACCCCATGAATGAGGTATGGGATAGCTTCTCGCGTCGTTGTGAATTAACACGCTTTCTCTTTTTAGATTCACAACTAACGGCACCTACTGTTTGTCGTCGAATATGAACGTCACAGTTTGAGAAGCTCTTACTAGACATGCCGATTGACTCGACACTTATACTGCGAAGTTGCTGTCGACAACATTCGAGGGGAGCCAACAATGAAAGAAATTTTTTCTTTTTTTTAATATGACTGGAGCCAGGAGTTGAACCTGTGATCTTCCGCATGGTAGTCGCGCGTTCTAACCCTTATGCCACGGCCGGTCCTATTTATTTAAACGGGCTTGAATACTCCGATGTCGTTATACAGTTCATAGTCGATTCGACCATGGTCCTCGCCGTTACCGATGATGGTTTCTAATATTTTGCAAAGTTTCCTCTCGAAGAATCTCAAAATGCATTGATCGTTTTGTGTCATTACCCAGGATTCTGCGCTGTATAACAAGGTAGGTAGGAGCAGTGTTTGGTAGAGTTGGATCTCTGTACGTCAAGAAAAGGCCTTGTCATTTAAACGCTTGCTTAGGGTATAGTAGCTCGGCTCTTTAGGTTGATTGACTCATAACGTCGATCCATCTTATTGAAACATCCTTTAAACACACATTATTTAGTAACACCCATTACTTATTAATGTTACAGAGTCAGGATTAAATGATCTCCCCCCCCATTCAATGCCTTTAAACTAACAGACAACAAATGTGCTAGATTTACATTTTAACCAGACCACATAAATATCTGGCTACGACATAAGTTTTTTTTTTGTTTATAACTAAATTTTATTTTCTTCCGGCCAACTTAATTAATTTTTAGTTTACATTTTCCCTTGAGCGTACCCGACAGGGTGGCAAGCAAAAAAGATTCATATGCTGTTAAAACTTTTGGTCTACACCCTCATCAAATGAATGTTGCTTTCACTTGTGACAGAGATTATAACAAATGACTTGTATTAGTGTTAGTTAAAAGCTAATGAAGAAAATTTTAAATACAACAAAAAAAAAGACGAAAGACGAGAACATTTATTTTGCAGACTCATATTGCGGCATTTTATATTATAATTTGTTTTTGTTACCCCCACTCCCACCTTTCAGGCTGGGATTTCTAACAAATATGTGTACTCGCTGCCGCTGTCCCATGTACCCATGTACGAGTTTATTTTACGCTTTAATAAAAAATTGTTTACTTTTTTTTCTGTGTTATTGTTGTTCTATATCTCACAATCCGCCTGCGAGTCAATGTAATTATTGCCTGCTACTGCAGTATGCGACATCATTTCGGCGGCGGTAGAGCAACATCTTTCCGTAAAAGCGTTTTAATTATTCCATTTGTTAAAATTCGGCAACAGTAATTCGTGAGACTATTAAAAAGATAGCGTTTTGTGTGTGAGCGACTCATAAATTAACCGAAATAAAGTGTCGGTGGGTTTACTGGCGGCGGCGGCGGCTGTGGAAAATAAAAAGGGGCACACCGAAAGAAAGATAAATTGCCCGGCAATGATGCAAAACAATTAAGAATCCATCGCAGTGCATAGAAAAGCAAAAGGCAACCATCAAAAAGTTTGAAATTATAGCTGCTAGACACGTAAAGAGCATCTACATGCCTATTTAGTTGGCTTTTAATATCAATTATTCAAGTGCAGAAAATTTGGAGAGAAAAAAAAAAATAAAATATTTCATTGATAAATTCGAAATTAATTGATCATTAGCTATAGATGCTGGATTAATTAATATACAAAAATACTGCGACTAAAAACAAGTGAAAAAGTGTTGTGGCATGTGTATTAATAAATTATCTCGTTGGTGTAGTAATCATTACGTGTTTAAAAAACCTGTTGCATATTCAAGTTGGTCGATCGGTCAGTGAATGAAATCGTATATTCTTTAGCTTCGAATGTGGTTAATGATGCAATTAATTTAAATATTGTAATTTCTTGTTAAGTAATATTATCAATATACTTTAATTAAAATTTAATGCAAAAATAAATAATTATATTATTATATAAGTTAATAATTAAACACAAGTTGTATGAATGTGCCTATCACGAGAAACTGTTATTGAATATACAGTAAGTGCTGAATTTGACCTAGATAGTATTTAAAATTTAATAACTTATGACTTTATGTCTAGTAATAAAAAAAACTTACTAAACAATTTTAAGCAATGTTTGTATTAATTGCTATAAGGTATTAGGTATTTCGAAGGACTTTGCTAGTAAATAACATTAGCCAACAAATTAAAAAAAAAATTGTAAACGCTTCAAAAACCATTATACAATTTAGGTGTTCCAGTAGTACAAATATAATCCACATTTTAATTTCTATGGAGATGTTTCTTTTTTTAAAAATGTTTAAGTATAATTATAAAATTTTTTAGATGTTTCTCCACATAATTAATGATAGTTCAAAGAGGGTTAGTCCAATATAGTCCGATTATAAAAATAAACCTAGAAAAATTTATATATTTATTTATTACGTGGCAATCGGCCTTGTAGTTTCGGAGTTATCATAAACTAGTAAGGCTGTTATCTTCGGCTATGCCGAAGCTTAGATACCCTTCACCATTTGTAAAAATTGTGATAAAACTGGTTATTTGCACTACAACTTTATTTTTATTAAACTTTGTACCACAAAAAAGGGGATTTAGTAAGAAGTGGACGTTACTTTTAGCTTCACACATCCATTTTTTGTCAATAATTTTATCGATTTTATTCGATTTACCGATAAGTTTATGAGTTCGTAAGTTGGAACATATTTTTATGAATTTTGTAACTCCCCAAAAATAGGAATTTGTTTGGGATGTGGGAGTAGTTTAAATCCGATGTTGCTTATCTTAAAACTTAACCTCTGCTTCTTGACATACCAAATTTCAGCCCGAAAGCTCATAAACTACAGGGACATACAGACTGACACCCCCGAAAAGGGGGAGTTTGTATGGAAGGTGGGAGAAGTATTCGTCCGATATTGCTCATATTACAACGTAAGCTACTATTATAGGATTAAAGGTTGCATATCAAATTTCAGCTCGATATTTTCTAACCTACGGCTGAAATCGCGGGGGCAGTTAGGCGGACACCCCAAAAAAAGTAGAGTTTGAATGGGAGGTGGGAGTAGTTTTTGACCGGCATTGTTTATCTTAGAAACTAGCCTCTGCTTAGAGATTGTATCTTGCGTACAAAATGTCAGCCTCTTAAAATACGGACAGACCCCAAAAAGGGAGAGTTTGTATGGGAGGTGAGAGTAGTTTTTGACCGATCGAGCTCATCTTAGAACTAAACATCCATTTTGGGCAGAAAAGATGGCATACAATATTTCAGCTTGATTGCTCTTTAATTACTGATGTAATCGCGGACAGACAGGCGGACGGACAGACGAACGGACCTTTAAATCGACTCAGATTTCGATGCTGATCATTTATATATATATATTGTCATACCTACCACGCCTCCTTTTGGGCGTTACAAATGTAAGAACAAAATTAATATACAATTCACTCTGTTCATGCGCATGGTAAAGGGTATAAAAATTGAACAAAAAAATTTTTTTTTTCTTGAAAACAAAAAATTTTTTTGTTTGAAAAAATCATAAAAAAATCGATATCGGCTAAAATTGTTCAGATTTATTGTTTTCGTGCAAAGTCACATGTAATAGCAACAAAATGAGATATCGGCCATTAAAATCAATGGATTCTTTTCGAATTTATTCAAAACCCAACCCAATAGTGACGACTGTAACCATATGGTAACGTTGACAGCGTTAGATATTGCACGCAATAACATAAACGTAAGAATAAATTTAAATTTAATTTAAAGTCGGCGGCGAGGATTGGAATCTGAGTGTACTATGTCCCGTGCTTAAGAAAGGCGATCCTAGTGTGTGTATCAACTATCGCGGGATTAGCCTTTTACCCATCGCATAGAAGGTCCTGTCTAGTGTGTTATGTGAAAGACTAAAGCCCATTATGGCGAACCTGATTGGACCTTATCAGTGTGGCTTTAGACCTGGTAAATCCACCACCGACCAGATATTCACGCTGCGACAAATCCTGGAGAAGACCCAAAAAATCCAGATCGACACCTACCATCTGTTCATCGATTACAAAGCTGCATTCGACAGTCCGATACAACAGAAATTGTTGGATGCGATGGCTGAGTTTGGTATCCCCGCGAAACTAATTCGACTCTGCGGGATGACACTGACCGACACGAAGTCTTCAGTGAAAATCGGCAAAAATCTGTCAGAGCCATTTTCTACCAAGCGAGGCTTTAGACAAGGCGATAGTCTGTCCTGCGATCTCTTTAACATCATAATGCAAGGTGTTACTGCGGCTTTTTCGAGCATTGAAAAGCAGTCGGCTGAAGTGGGTCTTGTGATAAACGAGGACAAAATCAAGTTATTTGTTTCAACGAACAAAGAGTCCACTCGTCTGGGACGCTGCGTGAACGTTGACAACTATAACTTTGAAGTGGTAAATAATTTTGTCTACCTTGGCTCCGCCATAAACAAAAATAATAATGTCAGCCTCGAAATCGAAAGACGAGTATTGATCGCAAACCGCTGCTACTATGCGCTAAGCAAGCGATTTAGCGACAAAGCGCTTTCTCGAAGAGCAAAGATCCAGCTCTACCAGACTCAGATCCTACCTGTCTTGTTCTACAGCACAGAATCCTGGGTAATGACACAAGCGGATCAATCTATTCTGGGAGTCATCATGAACGGCGAGTACCGTCGTCGAATGAATCATGAGCTGTATGAGCTGTACAACAACATCGACGTGGTCAAGCGCGTTCAAATAGACCGAATGCGCGGGCTTGGACACGCTGTACGGATGGACGAAAACGCTCTGGCTCGAAACGTCTTCGGCAATAAACTCGATGGGCGGCGTAATAAGTATTTTCTTTCATTTGCACAAAACAGCAATATGCAGAGATATGAAAAATCGCTCCATATTAAGAATATTTTTTGGTTGTTTAAAGACTGAAATATTAAAGACTTTGAATTTTTGTTATTTGAGTAGAATATCAAATAACATAAAAACGTATTACATGAACTTTATTGTACCTGGTTCTTTTTATTTACCTGTTTTAAAGCTGTTACCATATGGTCACAGTCGTCATAACACTAGTAAAAATGGATATTTTTCTGAAATTTTCTTCTTAATTTTTATGTATATTTTGTTTCTTAACTAATTTATATGCAGTACTGACAAAAACTTTAAAAAATTCCCATTATTTCGCTCTCGTCATAAAATTGTTGTTTCTAATGGTTGGAGTAATTTTTAATTTTCGAAAAATAGGTTTTTTTTTAATTGTAGGCACCAGAAGGGGTCGACTGATATAGTCCATATTCATTCATGAGTCAAATTTCAATAATCTGATATCTTGCACAAAATATGACCGAATTCAGTGTACCTAAGTATGTAAAACTATGAGGGTGAATTTGGTCATTTGTATGGGCGGTACCAGAAGAGGTGTGGTAAATGCTTCGGTTTTCTCAGAATTTGTCTAATTAGTATTAGAAAATAGTTAATCGCCCCAAATTCAAATATCCTCGCGTTGTGCTTTTGAAAGATGTAGTAGAAATTATAATTTTACAAAAATAGGTCATTTTGTATGGGAGGTGCCAGAATGGGTCGGCCGATATAGTCCAAATTCATGTCAGAGTGAAATTTTCAAAAGCGTACATGTTACACAAAACTTAATACAACGAGCTTACAAAAAAGCTATTTATGAGGGTCAATTCGGTCATTTGCATGGGAGGTACCAAAAGGGGCGTGCCAAAGATTTCGTTTTTTTTGGGCATTTGTTTACTATTATAAGTTAATTAAACTGACCAAAGTCTAATATCCTCCAGTTGTCCGTTTGGAAGTTATGAACAAAATATTATTTATCCAAAAATAGGTATTTTTGTATGGGAGGTACCAGAAAGAGTGGGGCTATTCTGCCCATTTACAATTCCATCACTTCAATTTGGAAATTATTAATACTGGTAAATTTTCCTACGGATCAGTTAAGGTTAACTCGAGTTTTCGTGCCCACCAGCCATCCAACCATACAGACGGTCAGACGGACATAGATATATCGTATTTAAAAGTCCTGAAACAAATTTAGTCTTAACTCGTCTTCTTTAATGAGCTACACTTTTTCTCGTATGAAATGATATATACCCTCATCCCTAAGGGTGATGGTATAAAAAGTATAACTTATTTAAGGAGACATGCAAAACCTCAAGTATCTTAAGACCAAATTCGTTTCAGGACCTTTGTCCGCCATGTCCGCCTGTTTGACGGGTCGGCTGGCTGCCTGGATTACTGGTGAGCAGGATAACTCAACGTGATCTGATTGTTTTAACAATATACCAATAGTAATATTTTCCACAGCTAAGTAAAGAGATTATAAATGGACAGAATAGCCCTATGCCTTCTGGTACCTCCCATACAAAATTACCAAATTTTGGTAAAAAAAAAATATTTTTCTAATAACGTTAAAACGGACACTTGGGGGACATTTTAATTTAGTCAGTTAAATTAATTTGTAATAGTAAACAAACTATTAGAGAACTGAAAACTGTACCACACCCATTCTGGTACCTCCCATACAATAGACCAAATTCATCATCCGATTTCTACTAATATGTATATATTGTTATACCCTTACCCTACAGGTAGGAGGATATATATATTTTGATACGACCCAAAAGTGTAACACATAGATGAAGTCACTTTAGACCCTAGGTTTCTTTGAACCAAACTCGATTCATGACTTTTAAAGTCGTTTGAGCCATGTCCGTCTGTCTGTCCGGCTGCTACGCACGATAATTTTGGAAAGACGCAACCAAATCTTCTAAAATTTTGCACGAGTTAATATTTTCCCAAAACTACTTACGGTATTGAAAATAGGGCTACATGGCCCCTCTTATTCTAGTACCTGCCATTCAAATACATCATTCCGCCCACTTTAGAAATCAAATAATAATATCAATACAACCAACGCACAGTGGTTGCTATTTCATACAAAGTGCGGCCAAAAATAGAAGGAGTTTTCATAGGTGAATAATATTTGGCACATCTCACAGTCCCTTTTAATGACACCAATTTCTAAAATTTGGTTAAAACTGTGAAAGGGTTCAAGTACCTCTCTTAGGTCCTGAAAATTTAAATTTCATAGTAGGCACACCAAAGTCGTCATATCCATTAATTCCATCTATCTATGAGTAAATCTAAAATTTGGTCAATGTCGGACAAAGGATTCAAGGACCTCTCTTAGGTCCTGAAAATTTAAATTTCATAGTAGGCACACCAAAGTCGTCATATCCATTGATTCCATCTATCCATGACTAAATCTAAAATTTGGTCAATGTCGGACAAAGGATTCAAGGACCTCTCTTAGGTTCTGAAAATTTAAATTTCATAGTAGGTATACCAAAGTTGGCATATCCATTGATTCCATCAATCTATGACTAAATCCACAGTTTGTTCAATGTCGGACAAAGGATTCAAGGGCCTCTCTTAGAGTACACAATCAAAAAAAATACACCGAAAACGGTGAGGTCACTTTGTTCTATTGAAGATAACTCAACTTCCGCAGCTGAAATTTACATCATATAATCTGTAAATATTGGTCAACATTTTACAATAAATTTGGTTGTCAACTTCGATCGACATCGCAACTAAAGCCCTAAGTTAAATCAAAGTCAACACACGAGTTAGTACTGAAATACGCACATATAATAAAATAATTTAATAAAATCGACACAGCATGCTGAGAAGTTTTTAAATTTTTTAAATAATAGTTAATACCTTTCTTTACCATATTTTATTCTTCCATTGTTTAAGCAATCTTTTTTTTAAGAGGTTTTTACGTTTTATTTTGGACCTTCACTTCAGTTACTCACGCTGCGAAACAAAATTATTTTCATAGTCTGCCTTTGGCAGCTTTTCTTAAAGAGGACAGGTGGAATAAAGTAAATACGAAAGTAATTTGAAAGAGCAAAATATAATGTGAGATAGTTTTGCCACAGTATTACCCAGAATTTTGACTTTATTTCTACTTGTCCAAATTCTGTATTTTGGTAAGTTGTAATAGGTTAAAGTTTTTGAGAAAAAACCGGATGTCTAGCCACGCTCCTTCTGGTACGTACCATACAAATGCACCCCTCGGCCCACTTTATAAAACGAGTTAATATATTAGTAAACCAAACGCGATCGTTTCCAAATTCTTTATTTAGTAAAGCTATAGCAGGATGCAGTTTCGGAGAAAAAAAACTTTAAGTCTAGCCACGCCCCTTCTGATACCTCCCATACGCATCTAGTACAGCCGACTCTAGAAATCGATTAATAATATTAATAGACCTTACGCAATCGATTAATTTTATTAAAACACACCATGCGATCTTTACAAAACTCTGTATTTAGTAAAGCTTTATAAGGATAAAGGGTTAGAGAACAAATCAGGAAGTCTAGCCACGCCCCTTCTTGTACTTGCCATACAAATGTACCACTCCGCCCTCTATAGAAATCGAGTAATCAATATAATAGAAAACGTTTTGTGAGGGTACATGTAAGTCGGGTTGCCCGGGCTTACATTTTTTTATATTTCAGAACCTTTATATATTTATGTATCATTGAAAATGTTTTTATAATTTTTATTGCCATTCCGGATATTTCCTTTTTTTTTTATAAGATTTTATCTTTTGCAAAACCTTTTGTAATTTGTTTTCATTAAAATTGTTATTGTTTTTTTTGTTCTATTGGGTTATTCTGTCCATCACATCACCTTAAAAAAAGTTTTTTCTTTGAAAAAATATTTAACAAACTAAATACAGTGCTTGTTTATCTTTTTCCACTTAAATTTGTTGTTGTTATGATTACGAACGTGATATTCCCCAAATATCTTTATTTATTTTTTATTAACTAAACTTAATTTCTATTAGAAATGTAACACCATTGTACTGGTATTACTACGTCTACATATAATTCATTATACCAATTTACAAATATTTCTCTTTTTTATTATCATTTTCAGGATAACCGACAAAACAACATCATCAATCACAAATGCATTTCAAATCAAAAAGGACTACTTCCAAAAAAAACATCCTTAAATATGTTTAAGTGAAAATTTTACTCAGAGTAAATGTTAACTCGCACACCATCCTGAACCCTAAACAAATCAAAAAAAAAACACATCAAATTGCGCAAAAAAAAATCATGATAGAAATGTTTGATGTGAATACGGCAAACACAACAATAGCAACCGCTACAGCGACAACGCTAACGTTATTTGAAAATATCCAACAAACAAACAATAATACTAGCAACATCCATTATGCCTCCTCAGAGATCAATACGACCTCGACGACGATGTCGACAGCATCTTTACAATATCCCACGGATGCCACCCACGTTCTCAATGAGGTGATATTGAATACAACGGCCATTGTTGTCGATTATGCCACACAATGGTTGTCATCAACAATAGCGACAGTTGCAGCGAATATGACAACAATTAGTGAAATCGCCAGCGCAACTAATGCATTCGTTGCGCCCAGCCCCTCCTTGGAGTACCACAATACAACGATGTATCGTCGCAACAGCGATGGCAGCAGTCTAAATCCTGATCTCATTATGACAAATCCCAAAGCGATGGATAATTTCGATGGCGACGATGAAGATCTGCACGATTGTCATCCGAGTAATCCAAATTTTAATTGTTCCAGCAGCGATTTTATGGAATATGTGCTGGGACCTAAAACGCTGCCGTTGTACAAAGCCCTATTGGTGAGTAGTTGGATGATATACAAATCTGGTGTAGTAGCAAAAGCGATATTTGAAGGATATTTAAGTCCTCAAAAAAGCAAAAAAAAAGCTACAAAGTAATACAAAATGCAAAAAAAAAACATTTCGTATAATTTAAAAACAAATTAAAGTAGTAAGGTAATTATTTCCGGCTATGCCGAAGCTCAGATATCCTTATACACATACAAATGGTAATAGAACTAGTTATTTGCATTACAACTATATCATATTAAACTTTGTACCTAAAACTGTCAATAATTTTTTATTACAACTGAAACGTCAAATACTGAGCTTGAATTGTTTATATGAGGTGAGAATATTTTTATGAATTTTTCAACCCCAACAAAAGGGAGTTTGAATGGGAGGTGGAAGTAGCTTTTGTCCAATCTTGCTCATCTTTGAACTCAAACTCCGCTTAGAGGATTGAAGTTTGCATACCAATGAAACTATGTCAGTAATCGCGGGATAGATAGACGGACACCCCCGAAAGTAGGGGATTTGTGTGAGAGGTAGGGGTAGTTTTTGTCTGATCTTTCTTATCCCAGAACATAACATCCGCTTAAAAGATAAAAGCTTATATATCAAATTTCAGCTCGAAGCTCTTCAACAACGGCTGTAATCGGGGGAACAGACGGACATCTTTACATCGACTCACAATTCGCCGCTTATCAGTTATATATATATATATATACTAGTGGGCCCGGCAATGCTTCGCCATTGCATAATAACTTGAAATATATTTCACATTTAGGTCTACAAAATACTTTAAAGCGGTAATTAAGCTCGAGAATAATATGTTGAGTTTATTAACTTATGTAACTAATCTCAAGTAAATCCTTAACATGAAAGTTAACTAATTAAGTTTTATTGTTTTAAATTCTAAATAAGATAGGCTCTATGACGATAGTAAAAAGTTCATCATCAAAGTCTTATCTATAGTTTCGACATGTAGATTAAGTTTTGTCTGTATGTAGGGAGAAAAAACACTTCTTTCACAAATCGGAAACAGAAATTCCTCTAAAGATCAAAATTCCATTTTTATATTTATCTGTAGTAGCAGGAACCGTCTGTATAATAACTATGTCTTTTGGCGTAACAATCACTTTTGTTATGCCTTCTCCTCCTATTGACCGCAAATGAAAATTTCGTTTGAAGCTTCATGCCTTTAGCCATAAAAACCTCCTTTGCCATGTCTACTTCTCATACGGACCAAGAATATACCCGAATACTATCTATATATTGAACTCGTATTACCACTTTTTTAGATAATTCCGTCACCAACGTTTGGCTTAACAAAGCGATGATCTCACGCGCTGCATGGCATATTACGCCGACGTGTTGGAACCATTTCTCCTTCATATAATGTGGAATGACATGATAAATAAAATCAATTGATCGTCCACTTCCTCTAGTTCTTCTATCAGTTGGATTTTATATGAATGTAGACCAAGATCTTTCCTCAGCATTTGCAGAGACCGAGTTGCTGAGAACGGCGTCGGTTCTATAAATTCGAGTCTCCTGTCACACTTACGTCTACAGCGTCGATGGCTTCTATTAGCTGCTCAGATGGATGATTATATGGACCCAAAACTTCACAAAGGGCTCCATAAGTTTGGCGAACAGAACGCGCATTTTATCTATTGGATTTATTACCGATTCGCTCTCCTGAAATGTAATTAAAAATACATATCTGTAAAATAAATTAAAAACAAAACACTGTTTTAGTCTGCGCAGCTACAATGTGTCCTAAATTGCCTGGTATACGGACCATTATTTGATTCAGTTAAAAAGCTAAATATTGAACTGCGCGGGAAGAGCCTCGGCACTTTTTACTTATTAAGTTCCAAATAGCCTGTTCATTAGGGCGGATCAATTTTTATACCAATATCGGAATCTACGATGATTTCTTAGAAAATTTCACTAAGAAACAATATGTATAAAATCAATTCCTAGTTCACGCTGAGAAGCATGAAGATTTCGGGAAGACATTTTTTTAACAATGAGCAACTATTGAAACCTACAGACCTATGGGTACCTATACCTACTTTTCCGATGCTTGGAGACCAAGACGAAAAGAATAGTATATTTTTGACATTGTTTTCTGTACGCCAACACTCAGAGGCCATAACGTTTTAACCAATACATAGATTTGCTTCTGTAATACTTCATTTAGTTTGTTGGGTAGTCAGTTTACGCAGAAATTTTCAGTTTGTGCTCATTTAAAAACAAAAAAATCTCTATCTGAAATCTTACTGCTTCCCAGCGCGAGCTAGGAATTAATTTTAGACACATATTTTATTGGTGAAATTTTTTAACAATTCATCGTACATTCCGATTTTTGTTACGATTTTTGCAAATAAAAAATTAGCCCACCTTACTATTCATATCTCTGGGCGAACTGCAATATACTGTGGAATTTTGACTGTTATAACTACCTATTTTAAAATGGGTGTAGCACAGCCCACTTTCACCCTTACTGCAATTCATACTGCAACAATAACATATGTAACAAATTACATCTTCATACCTCTGATAGTTCATGAGATATAGCCTTTTTTACGTTCAAGTTGTATGGACGGTGCCACGCCCCTTTATCCAATCACAACCAAGTACAGCCAGAGACTATCAAAAGGTCATCAGTATCACTTTCTAAAATTATAGTACATATCGGTCTATTAGAAAAGCCGTCAGAACGATTTTAAAAAGAGGGCGTGGCACCGCCCTCTCCTTCCTGGTAGTATGTAATTAATTCTGCTTCTACAACATATATACCAAATCTCATCTTCCTAACTCTGATAGTTCATGAGATATAGCCCTTTTAATTTTCAAGTTGTATGGGCGGTGCCCCGCCCCTTTATCCAATCAGAACTAAATATAGTCAGGGAATATCAACAGGTCGACAGTACCACTTGGTAAAATTTTCGTATCAATCGGTCTATTAGAAAAGCCGTTAGAACGATTTTTGAAAAGGGGGCGTGGCGCCGCCCGCTTCCACCTTGACTGTAATTAATACTGCTCCAACAACATATATACCAAATCTCATCTTCATACCTCTGATAGTTCATGAGATACAGCCCTTTTGATTTTCAAATTGTATGGGCGGTGCCACGCCCCTTTGTCCAATTTGACCGAATTGTAAATCTAAACCATCCGGGGCGCCACCCAAACGCATACAAAAAAATTTATGCAAATCGGTCCAGCCGTTTAGGAGGAGTTCAGTCACAACACACGTACAGTAGAATTTTATATATAAAGATGTTGTCATACCTACCACGCCTCCTTATGGGCGTTACAAATGAAATAACAATCTGAATGTAATTTCTGTGCGTCCGCGTAGTAAAGGGTATACACTAGGGCGGGTCGATTTATTTTTCGACAATTTCCCTATGATTTCCGTATTCTATGGGTTATTCCATGAAAATTTGCCCAAGGAACCATACCTCTATCATTAAAATCGAGTCCCCTACTTTTTGTTGGTAGATTTTTCCCAAATTGACGTTCGTATGAAATATTACCTACACGTTGACATCCATTACTCAAAAACTATCGATCGGATTTAATCGCCAGTAGGCGCGTTGATCATTTTGATCAATTTACAAAAAAAAAATCTCCAACATTGGTCCAACGGTTCAAAAGTTACGGGCATTTTTGTCCAAATTTTGGACCATTTTTCCATTTTTTTCATGATTTTGTCCAAGAATATTACTTTCATGGCCATTTTTTTCGCTCAATCCATTATTTAATTCAATTTACAATTCGAGTTTAAGATCAAAATCAAAATGTAAATTGATCAAAATGAGCTCACCTTTCCAACGCGCCTACTGGCGATTAAATCCGATCGATAGTTTTTGAGTTATGGATGTGAACGTGTAGGTAATATTTCATACGAACGTCAATTTGGGAAAAATCTACCAACAAAAAGTAGGGGACTCGATTTTAATGATAGAGGTATGGTTCCTTGGGCAAATTTTCATGGAATAACCCATAGAATACGGAAATCATAGGGAAATTGGTGAATTTTTTCACTCCCTACAAATCGACCCGCCCTAGTATACACATTTGTAGCTCTTTTGCCACACCCCCTTAAGTGGCATTTAGTGCCATGATCAATCTGTATATCAAATTGTATCCCTCCAGAACTGTCAGAAGGTTTGCTCTCTTTGCCTATGGGTCAGAAATTAAAAACATACAGCATAGGGACAAACACTGACATGCAAAAAGTCATTAGGGATTACAATCAAAGTAAATTTTTGTTACTTTTATTACACCAAAATGTACTTTTTTTACCAAACAGAACTTTAATTGTATCAAAAAGTATTTTTTGACATATAAAAAGTAATTTTTGGTACAAAGCAAGTACTTTTTAAAACAATCAAATTGCCCGTTGGTATGTTTAAATCATGTTTTGATACAATAATTGTACTATTTTGTATAATAAATGTACTTTCTTCCATAGTAAGGGTACTCATTAGTACAATAATAGCAATTTTTGTACCCTCACCGTGGTAGAAGGGTATATATCATTTGATACGACCCAAAAGTGTAACACATAGAAGAAGTCACTTTAGATCCTAGGTTTCTTTGAATAAAATTTAATTCATGACTTTTTAAGTCATTTGATTCATGTCCGTCTGTCTGTCTATCTGTCCGGCTATTACGCATAATAACTTTCGTAAGAATAGAACCAATTGTTTGGAAACTTTTCATGGGTTAATATTTTTCCTAAATTTTTTACGGCATTGCACATGGGCTACATGACCACGCCCCTTCTGGTACCTCCCATGCAAATGTAACATTTCGTCCACTTTAGAAATCAAGTAATAATATCAAGTCACCCAACGCGGTCGCTCCCAAATTAAGCATTTTGTATAACTGGATAAAGTTTTGGAAAACAACTTGAAATCCCACCACGCCTCTTATGTTACCTCCTATAAAAATTAACCATTACGCCCACTTTAGTATTCGAGTAATAATATCAATTCACCTAACGCTATAGCTCCCCATTTCCATATTTAGTAAAAATATAACAGGGCAAAGTTTTCAAGAAAAAGCTGGAAACCCAGCCACGCACTTCCTGGTATCTCCCATACAAATGAACCATTTGGCCCACTTTAGAAATCGAGTAATAATTGCAATATACCCATCGCGATCGTGCCCTAATTTTGTAATTTATAAAGTTTATACTGGATAAAGTTTTGGAGAAAATATTGGAAGTCTAGTCACGCCCTTTCTGGTACCTCCCATGCAAATGTAACATTCCGACCGCCCTAGAAATCGAGTAATAATATCAATACCCCCAACGCTATCGTGCCCAAATTCTATATTAAGTAAATCTAAATAAGACAAAGTTTTAAAGAAAAGACAGGATGCCGGAAATCTGAGACCTCTCATACAAATGTACCATTCCGCCACTTTAAAAATCGAGTAATAATATCAATACACCCAATGGGTGAGGGTATTTATCAGTCAGTTCACCTGACTGAAATTCCTGTGCTAGTTCGAATGATGTACGCTTATGAAAATTTGACACAGGAACGAATATGAACTATATAGTCCGACGCCTTCATTGTCGGCTCCCCTCGAATGTTGTTGACAGCAACTTCGCAGTATAAGCGTCGAGTCAATCGGCGTGTCTAGTAAGAGCTTCTCAAACAGTGACGTTCGCATTCGTCGATAAACAAGTAGGTGCCGTTAGTTGTGAATTTAAAAATACAAAGCGTGTTAATTCACAACAACGCGAGAAGCTATCCCATACCGCATGCATGGGGTGTAAAGGGAAATTAAGTAAGTAAGTAGGCTCCGCCATCAACAAAGCAAATAATGTCAGCCTAGAAATCTGAGAAGAATCCCGCTTGCAAATAAATGCTTCAATGGACTAAGCAAGCGATTTAATGACAGTGCCCTCTCTCGACGAACAAAAATCCAACTATACCAGATACAGGTGCTACCTGTCTTAATGTCAATTTCAGAATCCTGGGTTATGACACAAGCGAATGAATCAGTTCTGGCGGTATTCGAGATAAAAATACTCCGTAAAATATATGGGCCCATCATCGTTAACGGAGAGTATCGGCGTCGTACGAAACATGAGCTGTACGAGCTGTAAACTGACATTGACGTGGTCAGACGCATTAAGGTGCAGCGGATGCGTTGGCTAGGTCATGTTGTATGCATGGACGAGAACGCTCCAGCTCGAAAAGTCTTCGACAAAGAACTCGTGGGACGGCGCAGAAGAGGGCGACCAAAACTCCGTTCGAAAGACCAGGTTACTGAGAACCTTATAGAACTCGGTGTAACTAACTGGAGAAGAAGCGCAGAAGATCGAAGCGCTTATAATATTTTTCTACGTGCGGTACATAATCCACTGGGATTGCAAAGAAGTACCAGCTAAGCAAGATAGTAAGTACATTTATCCAGATTTGAAATTTTTCACCCCCCAGATTGGCTGTTTGACTGTGTTATTAGGGAGTTCTTAACAAAATTTACGATTCCAACTAAAAAATCTAAATCTAAATGTCTAAAGAATAGTATTAAAGATAAAACCTGATACATTTGATATTTCTCATCTTACAAATTTGAATAGCACCCATAACAACAACAACAATTACAATAAGCTAATAATATCGTAATAAATGTATTGTTATTGTACGCACAGTCCTACGTAAATTTTTTTTGATTTCATTGAATATAAATTCTCCTATCGAATTTACTTATGATATAACACAAAGGTTACAATTACTCTCAGAGTATCACCAAATTCTTAGAATACTATATAAATTGATATATTGCTCTAAACTTTAATAACATTCGATATAGATATTATTTCTTAGAACTTGCATATTTGACATACAATATTCTTCACCTTTGATTGGTTTAACCCACATTTAATTTACTACACTTGAATGTAGTAAGTTTCAATTTAATTTCTCTTTCAATTCCGGTCATGTGTCTACAGAATTATTGTGTCCAACAATTGGCACGTGTCGTCTACATACTACGACTACAGCATAATGTCACACACAGAAATTACATTGGCCACACAAACACCCACACACACACACACAAATGGCTAATAAAATATTTCTTTGCCTGGGGGATATACTATATGCTGTAATTTACTTAAATTTTAGTTTCTTATGATGTGCATCATGTGGTGGTGTCATTAGTGACCACATTGTAATAAAAGATAACCAAATAATTAAACAAATAAAAAAACCACACACACAGAAATATTACACACTCGACTAACTGACCCTCATGACAAATGGGGCAGACATATTAAAGGGACAACAATGTTGTGGTTATGAAGTAATGTAATATTATGTTAGTCGGGCATACTAAGTTATGTACTATATAAAATAAAACTTCACATAACATTTTTTTTTTTTTTTTTAATTTGTGAAATTTATTGTACAATTTTATTTACATTCAAAGGCATAAAGTGTCCCGCGCCAGAAAGGCATAATTAGGACAAGTTGGCAAATTTTAATTTCGATAATGTACAATAACAAAGGTTCTTATATATTCATTCGAATTCAAGAGAGAAAAAAATAAATATTTAAAATGTGAAAAAATTAATTAACATATTTACGAAAAAAAAGAAAAGTAAATACAAAATAGAATTTACTGGAATAAGGCTATAACAGAAGCGATTCGTTTTTTACAACAAATCTTGAAATTTGACATTCGTTGAATTGATCTGATATCTGTGGGAAGATTATTATAGGTGATACCACCAACATAATCAATCCGCTGTTTTGACTTTTCAAACCTACATCTTGGCACTCTCAAATTTACTCTATTTCTGGTATTAAAATTCATCTGGTTCTGAAAAAAGGATATTGTGTGGTAACCAATGTTGTGTATACATTTGAAAACATACTTTAAAATGTTGTAGTTATACAATCCATTGATTGGGAGGATTTTGTTACATACTTCTCTATACAATAACGTAGTAGAATAGTTTATTGGTAAATTATGCACAGTTTTCAGCGCTTTATTTTGCATCGATCTACATTGTAAAATGGCCGATTAATCCTCTCAAATATTTTAATAGATTTAAAGAATTTTTTTAATTGTTATACATTACTATACTGTATAAAACAACAATTTTATGAAATTTTCATACTCCTGCGTTCGACTTACATAACTACCAACTCTCGATACATTATTGGGTGTTGATAGATTGATAAAGCTCACACTTTACCAATTTTGTTCAATTCGCTATACACAAATCTGCTTATGTAGCAGACAGCTATCAGCCTAACACAAACACCGTATATGTATATCATTTTTCAAACCACAGCGCATTCATAGCACGTATTATATTTCATTCATTCATGCGCCAGTGCCAATTGACA
This sequence comes from Muscina levida, assembly GCA_964034835.1. Taxonomy (NCBI): domain Eukaryota; kingdom Metazoa; phylum Arthropoda; class Insecta; order Diptera; family Muscidae; genus Muscina; species Muscina levida. Next base: position 41,090,645 of record OZ035883.1, read on the forward strand.
CCAACCAAAAGCTGTCAAAAAAGTGTCAATGAAATTACAATTAATACTGTGAGGCCCAAAACGGCAACAAAAAAAAAACGTTAACAGCAAAAACTTAAACGCAAGATTGGAAAAAAATCTAATAAATAAATATCAGTGAAAGTAAAGCAGAAAATAATACAAATAAATCAAATAAAACAATTTCACAAGTGACGGAGGAAATCGAGGGAAAAAAGGGCAGTCAGTTGCGTGTCAGTTACTAATACAAGTTGCCATACAAAGAGAGAAAAACAAAAACCAGAACGAAACATACATTAAACAAATATCTAGCCAAGTTAGTAGACTCGGAACCGTTAATGATGTTGGCTATAAATAAAAAGAAGCCCCACCATACTCATGTGGTGTTTTAGGCCTAATGTTAGACAACTATCGTGGAAGTTTCTTACTAATGCAAAAGAAATAAATATCCTTAAAGAGTAAATGTCTAAAACAAAAATTAAGAAGATGAGCTCTTCTTACTCAAATATGCTGACCAATTTCTCATGAGTTTGCAGCAACAGTGGGATAAGAAAAAAGTTTAATTCATAATATATTTAAAATTATTAGAAATATTTAAAATTTAAAATTAATGAAATTTTCAAAAATATTTAAAATTTCAAAAATATTGAACACTAGCTGGCCCGGCAAACTTCGTCCTGCCTTCAAATTATTGTAAAAGATATTGATTGCTGTTGAATTCTAATAGCGATTGGTTTATTACTTTGATCTCTGAAATATTTCAATCGAGGTTTTTCCGGACAAATTTTGTACTTCATATATCTAAAAGATTATTATATATTATTGTAAGAATTGCTAAAATGGATCAGCAGTATCGTCCATGATTTGATGAAAACTTACTTATTGATAGGCATATATTCTAAGCTAAACTGGATCCAAATATATATCCAAAATTTTCTCATGTCAAAAAATGTATTCATTTTAAGTTTGAGTAAAACCGAAAAATCGATATAAATTTTCGAAATAATTCTCATTATATTATTTCTCTTAATTTTAGACAAATTGTTGATTCGTTAACATTTTCATTATAATTCCACCCTAGCCGCACCTACCTGGTTCATTGATACAAAAAGCTTTTTTCTCATGATCGCACAAATATACATACTAAATTTCAGTTAAATTGGTCCATTCGTTCAAATTTTGATTGATCGCATGATCGCACAAATATACATACTAAATTTCAGTTAAATTGGTCCATTCGTTCAAATTTTGATTAAAAATGCACCCAAACGCCACCTACCGGGTCCATTTGTACATAAAATGTTTTCTCATGTTCACACGAATCTCTAATCTGAATTTCAGTAAATTTGGTTCATCCATTAGAATTTCCGTTATAAATACACACCAGCGCCATTTACCGCGTCCATTTGTACATACAGTTGTTTTTTACGATCAAGAAAAAATTCATTCTGTATTTCAGTTAAATTGGTCCATTCGTTAAAATTTTGATTATAAATACATCCCAGCGCCATCTACCGGGTCCGTTTGTTCATACACATTTTTCTGATGATCTAGCAAACATAGATTCTGAATTTCAGTTAAATTGTTCCATTCGTTTAATTTTTGTTTATAAACCCACCCCAGCGCCACCTACCGGGTCCATTTGTTCATAAAATGTTTTCTCATAATCAAACAAATATCCGCTATAAATTTCAGATAAATTGCTACATGCGTTCAAATTTTCGATATAAATCCACCCTAGCGCCACCTGGAGTGGATTTTTTTCTTTTTGAACAATCTACGGAAAATTTCTAGTCGAATGAAAAAAAAATCATTCGTTCGCATTCGTCGATAAACAATTAGGTGCCGTTAGTTGTGAATCAAAAAATAGAAAGCGTGTTAATTCACAACAACGGAAATTAAATAAGTAAGTTGGCTCCGCCATCAACAAAGAAAATAATGTCAGCCTAGAAATCTGAGAAGAATCCTGCTTGCTAATAAATGCTTCTATGGACTAAGCAAGCGATTCAATGACGGTGCCCTCTCTCGACGAACAAAAATCCAACTATACCAGATACTGGTTCTACCTGTCTTAATGTAAATTTCAGAATCCTGGGTTATGACACAAGCGGATGAATCAGTTCTGGCGGTATTCGAGATAAAAATACTCCGTAAAATATATGGGTTCATCATCGTTAACGGAGAGTATCGGCGTCGCATGAATCATGAGCTGTACGAGCTGTAAACTGACATTGACGAGGTCAGACGCATTGCCGGGTCCGTTTGTTCATACACATTATTCTGATGATCTAACGAACATAGTTTCTGAATTTCAGTTAAATTGGTCCATTCGTTTAAATTTTGTTTATAAACCCACTCCAGCGCCACCTACCGGGTCAATTTGTCATAAAATGTTTTCTCATAATCAAACAAATATCCACTATAAATTTTCAGATAAATTGCTACAATGCGTTCAAATTTTCGATATAAATCCACCCTAGCGCCACCTGGAGTGTATTTTTTCTTTGTGAACAATCTACGGAAAATTTCTCGTCGAATGAAAAAAAATCAGACAAATCGCTCTAGCCGTTCTCCAGTGATGGGTTTACATACGTGGACCATTTAATTTTTATATATATAGATAAATACTATTATGAATATTAAAATACTTTATATATTCTTCTTCTTCTTAATTGCAACAGCCACAGAAATTCATCTATCTGTCGCGTATTTTGCGCTCCGTAGATAGTTAGTCACACCAAGTTTAGATAGCAGTTCATTCACCTGGTCCATCAAACGAAGTTTCGGTCGCCCTCTCCTGCGCCCACCATCAAGTTTATTGCCGAACACCTTTCGAGCTGGAACATTATCATCCATTCGTACAACGTGTCCAAGCCAGCGCATTCGGTATATTTCAACGCTCTTGTCTACGTCGATACCGTTGTACGGCTCATACAGCTTGTGGTTCATTCGACGACGATACTAGCTGTTAACGTTAATGGGTCCAAATATTTTGCGAAGTATTTTTCTCTCGAAGACTTCCAGACTAGATTGATCCGCTTGTGTCATTACCCAGGATAGTAGCATAGAAGTGTGAATTTTTACCTATTATCGTTTTGGCAACACTGGTTTAAACAGCTGACGCTCGTTTTGTGTTTTGTTTCACATGTCAAACATCTTCAGTTTGGTCTATAATTTAACCATGAATCGTCTTACAAACGAACAACGCTTACAAATTATTGAATTTTAGTATCAAAATGCGTGCTCTGTTAAGAAAGTTCATCGCGCGCTTCTTCCATTTTATAGTCAGTTTAATCGACCCACTGAAACGGCTATTCGGGCTATTGTGACAAAATTTCGCACCAAATTTACATTGTTGGACATTAAACCACCACACGCTTATATAGAGTGCGAAGTGAAGAAAATGTCGCAGCTGTATCGGCCAGTGTTAATGATGACCATCAATTATCGATTCGTCGCCGTTCGCAGCATTTGGGCCTCTGTTACTCAACAGCGTGGACAATTTTTCTGGAAGGATTTAGGTGTGAAGCCTTTAAAATACAGCTGGTGCAAGAATTGCAGCCGAACGACCTACCGCAACGTAGAATTTTTTGTGAATGGGCTCTTGGAAAATTGGCCGAAGATCCACTTTTTTTTCGAAAAATTGTGTTTAGCGACGAAGCTCATTTTTAGCTCAATGTGTACGTTAATAAGCAGAATTGTCGATTTTGAAGTGAAGATCAGCCAGAAGCATTGCAAGAGCTACCAATGCATCCAGAAAAAGTGACAGTTTGGTGCGGTTTATGGGCTGGTGGCATCATTGGACCATACTTCTTCAAAGATGGATGATAACTGTGAATGGTGAGCGCTACCGTGACATGATATCCAACTTTTTTTGCCCAAAATGCAAGAGCTTGACTTGCATGACATGTGGTTTCAACAGACGGTGCCACATGCCACACAGCTCGCTTAACAATGGACTTATTGAGAGGCGAGTTAGGTGAACATTTTATTTCACGTTCGGGACCGGTCAATTGGCCGCCTAGATCGTGCGATTTAACGCCTTTAGACTATTTTTTGTGGGGCTATGTTAAAGCTCATGTCTATACACACATGCCCGCTTCAATTGACGCATTGAAAGACAACATTGAAGCATTTATTTATGAGATACCAGCCGAAATGTTGGAAAGAGTATGCCAAAATTGGACTAAGCGGATGGACCATTTGAGGCGCAGTCACTGTCAACATTTGCATGTAATAATCTTCAAACATTAAATTATATGGACCGTACTATCGATTCAAATCAAGATTTTATGAATTTTTCTGAATTTTATGTGTGTTTTTGTTTTAAACTTTCCTATAGCTCTTAAAAAATTAGCCTTTAGCAGCGGTTTGCGATCAATACTCGTCTTTTGATTTCCAGGCTGACATTATTATTTTTGTTTATGGCAGAGTCAAGGTAGACAAAATTATTTAACACTTCAAAGTTATAGTTGTTAACGTTCACGCAGCGTCCCGGACGAGTGAACTCTTTGTTAGTTGAAACAAATAACTTGGCGTTGTCCTTATTTTTTTACCAGACCCACTTCCGCCGACTGCTTTTCAATGCTCGAAAAAGCCGCAATCCACGGCCAATGATACCTATATCATCGGCATACACCAGCAGTATGCGACTTTTGTTGAAGATGGTACCATTCCTGCTTACTACAGCCTACCGCATATTCATCTTCATCACGATGTTAAAGAGATCGCAGGACACACTATCGCCTTGTCTAAAGCCTCGTTTGGTAGAAAATGGCTCTGTTAGATTTGTACTTATTTTCACTGAAGACTTCGGGTCATTCAGTGCCATTCTGCAAAGTCGTATTAGCTTCGCCAGTATACCAAACTCAGCCATAACATCTAATAGTTTCTGTCGTATCGGACTGACGACTGCAGCATTGAAGTCGATAAACAGATGGTAGGTGTCGATCTGCATTTCTTGGCTCTCCAGGATTTGTCCTAGTGGAACATCTGGTCGGTCGTGGATTTACCAGGTCTGAAGACACACTGATAAGGTCTAATCAGATTCGTAAAATGGGCTGCGATGGGTAAAAGGCTGATCCCGCGATAGTTGGTTCACACACTTGGATCCCCTTTTTTTAAGCACAGGACATAGAACACTCAGAATCCAATCATCGGTCATGTATTCCTTGGGCTAAATCGTTTTTGTTATTCTTTCTCTATTCTCTAAAAACCATAACAAAAATAACTAACTGCTATGTCAATTACCACAGAATGCAGTAAACCATTTGAATGTTTTGAAGTCTGGCTTATCTTATTTTGCTAGGAACGGTGTGACAATCACTGCTGTTGTGGGGGAGAAGCAATTGCAGAACTTTCTAATATAATAAAAATACTTTAAGATTAAATAAAATTTTTTTTTTGACACAATTCAAGTATTTTTTGAATACTAAAAGTACAAAAGTACTTTTGGTACTATAAGTACGAGTATAAAAGTACTCGTTGTTATACTTAAAGCAGTCTATGGTATATTTAAGGTCCTACTTTTGGTGCAATAAAAGTACTTCCCTAACAATAAATGTACTTTTTGGTACAATAAAAGCATTGTTTGATACTGTAAAAGTAGTTTTTGGACAATAAAAGTATTTGCTGATACAATTCTATAACTTATTTGTACAATGTGGAAGTACTTTTTGTATAATAAATGTACTTCGAAGGACAATAAAAGTACTTGTGGTACAGGTGTAATCAAGTACCGTTTGGGACATTGAAAGTTTAAGGTACAATAAAATAATTTTCTGACAAAATAAAAGTACTTTTGGTACAATGAAATAAGTAATTTTTAACTAAAATTATTTTTTTTGTAAAATAAATGTACTATCTGTACAATAAAAGTAATTCTTAACCAATAATAGTACTATTGGGTACAAAAAAATTTACTTTTTGGTACAAAAAACTTTACTTTTTGGTAGAATACATTTTACTTTTGGTACAATAAATTTTACTTATTGGTACAATAAAGTGTACTTTTTGGTACAAGAAATTATAATATTTAGTACAATAAAAGTACTTTGGGTTAAAAAAAAATTTACTTTGCGCTACAAGTATAAAATACACAAATTTTGCTTTAGGTACAATAGTGTACAACAAAGTTTCCTCTTTCGTACGATTAAAGTACTTTTTGGTACAATAAATTGTTCTATTAGGCACCAATAAACTATATTGTATGGTACAATGCGTTTATTGTTAGGTAAATAAATTGTACTATTTGGTACACTAAAAGTACTTTTTGGTTCAATAATATAACTTTCTGATCCATTAAAAGTTTTTTTGGTACAATAAAAGCACATTTTGGTACAATGAAATAAATACTTTTGATGCAAAAATGGTACACTTTGGTACAATAAAAGTACTCGTTGTTAAACTGAAAGTGGTTTTTTGTTTAATAGTGGTATTCTTTTGTACAACAAAAGTATTCCGTAATGAATAATAGCCCTAGTTTGTACAATAAATTGTACTTTTAGGTACAATAAATTTTTCTTTTTTTAATGTAAAATTCACTTTTTGATACAAGAAATTGTACTATTTCTTACAATAAAAGTACTTGTTGGTACATTAAATTTTACTTTTCGGTACAATTAAGTTTATTTTTTGGTTCAATAGATTGTACTTTTTGCTATAAAAATTTTTACATTCTTAAACAAAAAAGTGTACAAGAAATGTACTATTTCGTACAATTTATATACTTTTTGAAACAATTAAAGTATTTTTGGTATAATAAAAGAACTTTCTACTACAAGAAATTGTACTATGTGGTACCAATAAACTATACTTTTAGCATGTACAATAAATTGTACTTTTTGGTACAGTAAATTGTACTATATGTTACAAAGAATTGTACTCTCAGGCACCATAAATTATACTTTTACTATTTGTTACAATTAATTGTACTTTTTGGTACAATAAAAGTAATTTCTAATGCTTACAAAAATGTAATAAATTGTACTTTTTAGTACAGTAAAATGTACTATTGGACACAACAAAAGTACTCTTTTTTGGTAAAATACTTTTTGGTACAATTTATTGTCCTACAATTTGGTACATTAAACCCACTTTTTTTGATACAAATTTTGTTTTGCATTATTTACTGTCACGCAATATATTTTGATCAAATCCTTAACCGAATTTGGCCGTTTGACTCTTCCAGGCGATTTAGGGACTTCTGGTTCAGAACCAAGACGACCTGCTGGGGGTTCACATGGTGTCATCAACCTTGTCAATTCTCATATCAGGGAATGGACAAGGTGGCAATGATTGGTTATCCGCAAGATCTTTTGTGAGTCAGTGGACGAGACACAAATTGTAGTCCATGTTCTAGACGATATGGTCTGTCTATTCACGACTCACCTATAAGACTCATGGAATTAACCCGCGCCTTCACAGATTGGCACAGGAGCTGGATTTTCGTTAACGATGTGTATGATCAGCGTCAGGAGACCTTCTTGCACAATGCGTCATTTTAGGATAAGGATACGTCCATTCTTGGATCCTTTATCCAAGATCCCAATGATTCCCAATGGCTGTTCTCCGCGACATCACTAAAACGCCATCTAAGCTCCTCTTAGGTGATGCTAAGGCCGTCTTCCGCTGAACACTGTCTTTAGTGTAGCAGCCAATAGTTGTTTGCCTCCTTCTAAGTTTGCACCCTCGCATAAGCCCTTAGACCACTCCAAGGAGGCCATATGGGCAGGAGTGAGTGCGGCGACTAGCTTTGTAGAGGGTTAATGAACAGTTTTGTGGCAAGTGTAAGATCCGCTCTTTACTTTCTTGATGATCACTTACTTTCTTTTACCCTGACGTATCAGTGGGTTGGATACCTCCCGCGTTCTACGCAGTTGAGATAGCTTCTTTACGTATAATGACAGAGGTGGTGTAAACGTTACGTGTACTTCTCGATTCGCTATCAACATCCGTAACTGCAGTGTGTTCAAAAAACCGCGGTGGTTGTCTATGAAAAAGGAAGTTCCACGAGAGGGTTGACAATCAGCCACATGGCACAGAGCGGTAGGGCCAGGTCGTACTGAAGAGGAAGTCATCCTCCACCTAACCATTGCCACTCACCTAGCGGTGACGAATTTCGAACGTAATACAAAACTTGCCAAGTTTTAAAGCGATTTCTACAGTGTCACCTTTGCCTCCTTAGTTCGCAGAGCACTGAACGTCTCTACCAGAGAAGAAGTGAAGATCATTTATCGTTACCCAGAATGTACCGCTTGGAGACGACCTAAATCCCTAAAGAATGTTAAAAATATTAAGATTATTAAATATATTGAAATATAAAGAAATATTCTAAATTATAATAATTTAAAAAATATTACAAATATTACAAATATTACAAATATTACAAATGTTAAAAATATTACAAATATTGCAAATATTACAAATATTACAAATATTACAAATATTACAAATATTACAAATATTACAAATATTACAAATATTAAAAATATTAAAAATATTAAAAATGTTAAAAATTATAAAAACAATAAAAAATGTTATAAAAATTAAAAACCATTTTCAAACATTTAAATACTCTTCTATCGACAACTGTGCAATTGGATATTCTCTACCGTTTTCCTCTGAGAAATCTATCTCATCCTGTGGTATTTCATCATTATTTTTGTATTTCCTCCCCCATCTAACGTAATTGACCATAACAGTTGTCCGTTTGTTTGTATGGCTTTTTCCGCTGGCAGTTCCGGCCTTCAACAAATTGCCCAATTATATGCATAAATTCTATTGAAAAGAATTATGGACGAGGACTAAGAGCTTAGCTGAAATAAACGAGGGTCAATTATTTGTTTCAAAAGAATTGATGAGCCAACCGACAGCCTTTTGCTTTTACGTATTCATGTATTAGAGGTCATTTGTAGTTGGTAATAGAATTCATGTTTGCCTATAATTGTTACATCGGCGGCATTATGACAAATGGTTGTTTTTACAGCTTAATCACTTTGAATGATTAATGTGCTGATAATTTAATTTCATTGTGCTTCAGATCAATTTCTATTGAATCCCTTGTCGCCAAAAATGGTGATAAACTTTTGATTAGTTTAGTCAAATGCCCATAGGGCTTAACTGTTGTTCAGGCTGTCATTATTGCACATAAGGCATTAAGAAATTTCAATCTAAAGAAATACAAATATCAATGTCATGCGAACATTAAAAAAGTTTGGTTGTCACAAAAATATGTTGGCAATTGTAAACAAAATGACATTATTCTACATATTACTGTAATATACTGTGAAACTTTAGCAATTAGTATTATCCTTTCATACAATGTTATGTTAAAAATACTAATTAATTAATTTGTGAAAGCAGCGTAGCGGAGTGCCGCATAAAATTCATTAGCTATTCTAGTTACGAATATGGTGCAGCATGCAGGTCTATGCCGCACCCAACACACCCCAACCTTTATGTTTGTATTATAACAAATATTGGAGAGAAAAAATTTCGTGGGATTTTTAGACAGTTTCGGTTTAATAAGTATATGAATTTTAAATTTGTATACAGGTTACGTTCTTAATTCACATATTTTCTATTGGGTGCTATTTTGTATCAGTATGTGCCATTCGGACCCAACATAACTGATAAAACATCAATATGGGAATTATGTACATACAGCCCAGTTTAGAATGACAAAACAGCTGCGGAGAGAATCGCAAACTTTTTAGCAAGTTTCCAACACTAATGCACCCCTATAGTGCCACCCATATATACGAGTCTATTACAGACCTTGCGTAAACCATAAAGACCCACAAAGTTGTAATAAAATTTAAAACTTAGTTCTTTCTGCCATTTCCATAAAGACATTACAATCCATTATAGTTTTAATTTGCCTCTTGGGGACAGCCGTAATATTTTAACTGTGTCCGCTACTCTGCTGACTTTTATTGTTTTGCACTTATGGATTTTATGGAACTTTCAGGCCAGTTTAGTGCTCGCAACCACATACAGTGGCAAACTTCAAAGCCATAACGATGAAAGTACTCGTATACCAATACATAAGGAAACGAGAAAAAGGTACTTTTACAGTAGGAGGAGACAAACATATGTGACCATTACTCTACACATTTACTTCCATGCTACATAGTGTCCAAACAATAATTGAGATTCAAAAACTCCATTAAGCTAAGTTTTCTTCAAGTTTAAATACGCGTATAAGCGTTTAACTATTTCTGTAAAAATATATGTATGTTAGTGATATTATAATAGATTTAGTTTTATCTTGTGTTTTTAATTGATGTCGTCCCTGTAATATTTATTATCCTTTTCAGCCATCTGCATGTGATTGCCTTTGTTTACGCCTAATAGTCATGTGAACATGCATGCACACATTCGTACATTTAGATAGGAGACAACAATACGAGAACCTTCAAACAAAAATATTGTTGTATTTTATGCGTTTTAAGTCCCATTTTATTTAAGAGCCTTTTGTTTTGTTTTATGTCATTGTAAGCATTTAGTTGGCTTGTTGTTTTGAATGCTCATGACGTGGAATGAGTGTAGACACTGTATGGGTAGCACATAATGTTGTCAAAAATATTGGTAGGGATATACGGGGATTGTATGATAATTTATAAGGTTAGATTTTGGTAACAAACATATAAACGGCACCTGTTGTACATAGTGATGCCAAACTGTGGACCTTACTAACTATTGTACCATTAGTCGATTACTTTCTTTAAGTGTCCCACACCAGACTACGCAGCCGAAGGTGATTATATGTTAGGTCGCACTATCACCACATATGGCCATTTTAAAAATGTTACAACTATTAAAAACATTAAAAATATTAATAATATTAAAAATATTAAAAATATTAAAAATATTAAAAATATTAAAAATAATTAAAAATAATTAAAAATATTAAAAATTATAGAAATATAAAAATATTAAAAAATATTAAAAATTTTAAAAATATTAAAAATGTTTTAAAAATATTAAAAATATTTAAAATATTCACAATATTAAAAACATTAAAAATATTAGAAATATAAAAAATATAAAAATATTAAAAATATTAACAATAAAGAAAATATTAAAAATTTAAAAATATTAAAAATATATAAAGTATTAAAAATATTAAATATGTTGAATATATCAAAAATATGGAAAATATAAGAAATATTATAAATATTTAATATATTAATAATATTAAAAATAAAAATAAAAAATATTTAAAATGTTACAAGCATTACAAATATTAAAATATTACAATTATTCCAAATATTAAAAAATTAGAGATATTAAAAATATTAAAGACATTAAAAATTTTAAAAAATACTAAAAGTACCAAAAATATTAAAAATTTTAAATATATTAAAAATATAAAAAATATTAAAAATATAAAAAATATTAAAAATACTAAAAATATTAAAAATATTAAAAATATTTAAAATATTCACAATATTAAAAACATTAAAAATATTAGTAATATAAAAAATATAAAAATATTAAAAATAATGAAAATATTAAAAATATAAAAAATATTAAAAATATATAAAGTATTAAAAAAAATAAATATATTGAATATATCAAAAATATGGAGAATATAAGAAATATTATAAATATTTAATATATTAATAATACTAAAAATATTAAAAATATTAAAAATATTAAATATATTAAAAATACTTAAAATATTAAAAATATAATAAATATTTAAAATATTACAATTATTCCAAATATTTAAAAAATTAGAGATATTAAAAATATTAAAGATATTAAAGACATTAAAAATGCTAAAAAATACTAAAAGTACTAAAAATATTAAAAATATTAAAAATATTAAAATATTAAATGTATTAAAAATATGAAAAAAAAATAAAAAAAAAAATTATAAAAATATTAAAAATATAAAAAATATAAAAAATATTAAAAATATTAAAAATATTAAAAATATTAAAAATATTAAAACTATTAAAAATATTAAAAATATAAGAAATATTAAAAATATTTAATATATTAATAATATTAAATATATTAAAAATATTAAAAATATTAAAAATATTAAAAATATTAAAAATATTAAAAATATTAAAAATATTAAAAATATTAAAAATATTAAAAATATTAAAAATATTAAAAATATTAAAAATATTAAAAATATTAAAAATATTAAAAATATTAAAAATATTAAAAATACTAAAAATATTCAAAATATTTAAAATACTAAAAAATGCTCAAAATATTATCAATAATAAAAAAATTAAAACCATGAATGTTCACCTATCGATAACTGTGCAAGTGGATGTTCGCCATTCCGTTTCTCTCTGCAAAATCGATCTCATCCTGTGGCATTTCATCATCATTTTCGTATTTTCTTCTCTAGTCCCACACCAGACTACGCAGCCGTAGGTCGCACTATCGCCGTATATAGCCTTGTATCATTCTTAGCCACAGCCCTCATTTTCTGCCACTGAAATTCTGATGATATGCATAGAGAGCGGTCAACCCTACTCCCAGATATTTCGTCTTTAATGCCGTCTAGTCTTAGCTAGTTTCCACAGTACGACTATGTACATTAAAATCTTAAATTAGTCTGATTACGCAGTGCAACAGTGAAAAAAATACAAGAACTTGACAGTACAGGTTTGATTCTACTATCGAAGTGTAATTAAACCCTATACTCAGTTTGAAGAGATTGGTGACACTACTTTTTAGTACAATAATAGTACTTTTTGATACAATAAAAATGCATTTTGTTACCATAAATGTACTTTTTGTTGCAATAAGTATATGTGGCGGCACAATAAACTTAAGTTTTCGTACAATAGAAGTACCTGTCGGTACAATTAAAGCACTTTTGGTTACAATAAAAGTTGTTTTTGTTACAGTAAATATACTTTGTATATGAAATGTACATTTTGGATTCATTAGAATACTTTATGAAGGATATAATTTTTTTTTATAATAAAAGTACGTTTTTGTTGCAATAAAAGTACTTTTTGTATGATAGCACTACTTTTTGGTACAATAAAGGTATTTGTAGCTACAATAAAGTTACCTTTTAGTACACAACATATATATTTCGATACAATAAAAATATTTATTGGTACGATCACAGTACTCTTTAGTATAATAAAAGTATTTTTTCAGTACAATAAAAGTATTTTTTAAGTACAATTTTTCAATGAAAGTACTTTTTGGTACAATAAAAGTACTTTTTGGGTTCAAGAAAATTTTTTTGATACAACAAATTTACTTTCAAAATTACTTACTTACAAATTACAAAATAAAAGATCATATATTATTTCCCATCACGGTCGAGAGCAATTTCTTTCCCCTGCGCTTAGTTAGTGATTAGACATTCGAATTTCTCTGCATATACATGACAAACTCACATACGCTATTATAAAAGAATGTGTTTTTTGTTGCATAGGAACGTACATTTACATGTTATATATTTTATCACAAATGTACAAACATATCGTTGAGTATATACTTACGCCGATGTTGTTTGTATGACAACCGACAACCGTTGCGGTAGGCCGCATCCGCCCAATCCTTACAATAATTGTCCTAATCATAATCACATCCTTTCTCAGATGTTGTATGTTTTTCTTTCCCCGTCCTCCCGAATTACTATAGACAAATATCTTGATATAACAACTTGGTGTGAGTAGAAATTTTATTTCTAAATAATGGAAATTTGTTCCGAAAAGTTTTGTTCCACCCAGACTATTGCCATGGAAATGAAACAATTTAAATAACAGTCGCTATAAGAAGCACTACATTTTGACTACATTTGTTATTTTGAAGTTTGTTTTAATGAAGATGTATGGGAAAGTGTAATGTTTGTGCACACTTTACTTTTGGGAGAATGATGTTTGAGTACGTTACGGGTAGCTACATGTAATTTATACATCGTGCCAAGAGGTAGTGGCAATAATATACCTTGTATGTAACTGGTTGGAGTTTTAGTGGTTGAAGGAGCTAAAGATAGGATTTGGTGTAAATGCTTTTACTTTTTGTGTTTTTCAAAATGATTGTTTCGTAATTCTAAATTCCTTTTGAGATAATTATGAGAGTGTTTGCAGCTAAAATTTACTATTCTTTGCAATGTTAATGTTAAATTACAGTATAAACATTTAAAAAAATATTCATGTATCGGCTTTTGATATTGATAAATGTACTTAAATATTTAAAAGACAAAATCAATTGACAATAATATTAAGGCGACAGCAATTTTTTTTGCACGCGCCACCTCTTAACTTCTATAGTAGATTTTCGGTTCTACTTCATTAAGTCGCACTTAATGTGATTACTCGCATAAATTTTGCATTAATATCTACAATCACCTAACATATATTTTGCTTTAATATTCTTCTTGACAATTGTCTTTTCTTTTTGCTCTTTTCTTGCAGGTGACAATTATATATGGCGGCATATTTATTACCGGTATTTTGGGCAACGTCCTTATCTGTGTGGTAATAGTGAAGCACCAGACCATGCACATAGCCACAAATTATTATCTCTTCAGTTTGGCAGTGTCAGATCTCATTTTTCTATTATTTGGTAAGTCCGAAAATTGGTTGGTTGAGGCAAGTGTATCTCTTATCGCCTCATTTATCGCTTATAGTAACACAAATATTTAGATGTTTCTCGCACACGCTGCTAAATTTTATCTAAATTTTTGAATAAATACTAGATGGAGAAGCGCAGTTGATAACATTTGATGATAGCGATGAGTACTTGTTGTGTGCACTACTGTGCGGATAGATAGAAGTGAGAAAACGTTTCAATGTCATTACAGTGATAGTAATGACGACAGTAATGTTGATAACGTAATGTGATTTAAGTTTAGTGGATGCGACGCTGCGTGGTGGTTAAGCAAATAAATAATATGTAATGCGAAAGTACCAACAAAAATAATTGCGATTAATCAAAGGAATATCAACAAATTGAGAATACTTTTAATATTTTAATTATTTTTAATATTTTTAATATTTTTAATATTTTAAATATTTTTAATATTGTTCTTGATTTTGTTTTTTTTGTTGATCTGTAAAGAATTATGATATTGTCATGCGCTTCGAGGATGCTTTCTTCGCACCGTTGGGAAAATTCTTATTAGGTTTGATATGCTTTCTTCCCTTAAGGTTTGTGATGATAGAGGAGAAGGTGCAGCAAAGGGCGCTAACAAGACATTGTGGTTAATGTCGAAATGACGTCATACGCCTAACCTGCTGTTAACATAATACATTTCACAAACTCTTGAATAAAAACTTATTGGCAATAATAAATAATTTCCAATAGAACTGATCTCAAACCGAACTATGACAGTATCTTATTTTTAAAATTTTAATCTTTAATATTACTTATTAATATTAAATATTACTATTTTTTAATACTGTTTTATTTTTATATTTTTATATTTTTAAATTTTTATATTTTTATATTTTAATATTTTAATATTTTTATATTTTTATATTTTTATATTTTTATATTTTTATATTTTTATATTTTTATATTTTTATATTTTTATATTTTTATATTTTTATATTTTTATATTTTTATATTTTTATATTTTTATATTTTTATATTTTTATATTTTTATATTTTTATATTTTTATATTTTTATATTTTTATATTTTTATATTTTTATATTTTTATATTTTTATATTTTTATATTTTTATATTTTTATATTTTTATATTTTTATATTTTTATATTTTTATATTTTTATATTTTTATATTTTTATATTTTTATATTTTTATATTTTTATATTTTTATATTTTTATATTTTTATATTTTTATATTTTTATATTTTTATATTTTTATATTTTTATATTTTTATATTTTTATATTTTTATATTTTTATATTTTTATATTTTTATATTTTTATATTTTTATATTTTTATATTTTTATATTTTTATATTTTTATATTTTTATATTTTTATATTTTTATATTTTTATATTTTTATATTTTTATATTTTTATATTTTTATATTTTTATATTTTTATATTTTTATATTTTTATATTTTTAATATTATTAATATTTTTAATATTTTTAATATTTTTAATATTTTTAATATTTTTAATATTTTTAATATTTTTAATATTTTTAATATTTGTAATATTTTTAATATTTTTAATATTTTTAATGTTTTTAATGTTTTTAATATTTTTAATATTTTTAATATTTTTAATATTTTTAATAGTTTTATATTTTTAAATTTTTATATTCAAAATATATGTTTTACATATTTTTGATATCAATATTTAATATTTTTATTATTTTTAGTATTTTTAATATTTTTAATATTTTTAATATTTTTAATATTTTTAATATTTTTAATATTTTTAATATTTTTAATATTTTTAATATTTTTAATATTTTTAATATTTTTAATATTGTTAATATTTTTAATATATTTAATATTTTTAATATTTTTAACATTTTTAATATTTTTAATATGTTAAATATTTTTAACATTTTTAATATTTGTAATATTTTATTATTTTAAATATTTCAGTATTTTAATATTTTTTTAATAATTTTAATATTTGTAATGTTTTTAATATTTTCAATATTTGTAATATTTTTCATATTACTCATATTATTAATATTTGAATACTGGCATTTATCTTATCCTATCCATAAAAACAATTTATTCGACGCTTTACACAAATACCTTTGCTCAAAAACTGCTCAATTAGTGTAAAACATTCTGCTCTTGTATTATACATTTGTATTCTAAAATTCAATTGGTGTTTGATTATAATTCGATTTTAAATTCATGACGTTACAAGGTCTTTGTCCTTCTCTTTCTCCTTTCGGTTTTCGTGGCACATTGAAAATTCAAAATCATTTAAATTATACAATTTTGCCAAAAAGGTAAATTGACGTTTCATTTCAATTTACCCATAACAACGTCGCATTCAAAAGGTGCCGGCGACGATGTGTGCGAAATATCTTTTGCGGTGAACTTGAACTACATCCAAAATCATATATGTATGTATGTGTTTTGATGTGTAAGCTTTTGTATACCTAGCCTTGTATGCTTCGTACTACCAGCTGACAAATAATTCTATTTCTGTTGAGTTTTTTTCTATATTCAGTATTAAATCAATTTCCTTTTTCGGTTTTTTTGTTCAAACACAGAAAATATTCAATTTAAAAATTTTACCCCTTTTAACAAATTTTATGTTTTGTTCACTGTGTGCCACAGAGCATGCAGCAGTTACACTTTACCGCCAGCAAAAAGTGTACACACGCACACACACATACATAGAAAGTGCTTAGCATACTTTTAGGCTTGCCAACGCAGGGAAAACAAAGGCTCTGCTGGCATTTATGTTTGAAAATTCAATTGCAAAACACTTTGAGAATTCATACAGGAATTCTTGTGAATACTCACATACATATGAAGCATACCTGTGTGGTATTGAATGTGTCTATCTGATGTTTTACAGTGTCTTGTGTGTGAGCATGAGAAAAAATGTTCATCATAATAGAGATAAAAAAATATATAAATAAATATTTATGAATATGTGTAGCTTGTCATATATAGCATCATAAAGGTTATATTTTATTATAGGAGATATAAATGTTTGTAGCATACTTTCTGGAGTAAAAACCACACATTTTATGTCAGACCACATTCTTGTGTTCGAATGGCTCTGTCTTTTTTACTATGTCCATTTCCAAGAACTGCCTGTGTGTGCGTGTGTGTGAGCCATATAGTAAATATTTTGCGATATAGATAAATGTTTCACAATTTTGACATTTCTGTCGTAAGAAAGTTTAATATTTGTATTGTTTGTCGTAAAAATGTAATACTCTTTGTGGTGTCAACAATATGTGGTCTTCTCTTGAAACGATTAAAAAAAGAATTAAAATTCTCATAAATGCTGATGAAATGAATTTATGACAGGAAAATTTTTTTCTATAGAAGTTAAAAGAATATCAATTTTACAGAATATGTATTTACATAATTTTAGGATTTTTTCAACGACATAAATCTTATTGCATATAATCTTTGCATCTTAAAACCTTTGAAGAACTTGATAACATAATCTTACCTAGAGACAATTTTCCTAAGTGGCAAAATTGTACTGTGGCAAATTGTTTTAATTTTTTCTCAAAGTTGACTGTTTAGTCAATTCCTAAAAATATAAATTATTGCACTATTTAAAAAGACACATATCGTTGGAGAATTCTAAAAAAAAGTTCAGTATTTTATTGTGACACGGACAGCAAAAATGCAACATCCATGTTTTAAAGGCGACTCGTATGTTATTGAGTTACGGTCACGAATAGCTCTATAGACAGTTCATCAGCACTAGCATTTTCGATCTCGTTTTGCTTTGTTGGTGCAAAAATTATTTCACCAACGACAATTGAGGTAATCAACTCATTTGCGATGCCTCTATTTACAAAGATTGTGTAGAAATGATCTCTCCACCCTTGCAGCTCGCTCTGGTTATCAGTGACGGAAATTTCATATTGTCTTTACAGTTAGCAATCAATTTAATCTTTCAGTAGCATTTTATAAAATTCAGAAAAAAATATTTTCCCCAGAACATCAAAGACGGTTTTGAAAATTTTTGACAACTGCCCGCATAGATTTGGGACTACCATGCATATAAACTTAAATTCAACGAAAAACAATAGCAATCAATTTTAAAAATTTGAATAAAAAGACATCTTTCCATAAAAGACATCCAAAATTCTGAATTAGCACACGCTTTAAAGACCTCTAGATTTGTATATGAATTAAATATAAAAAATATGGAAAACTTGCAAATAAGCCAATGTCCTTGACAGAGAACATCAAGAGTGTCACTTTTTGGCACCCGAATCACACTTATAAATTTAGAGTGCTTGTCGCACTCACAAACAGCAAAAAAAGAATAACACACCCAAACGCACAAATCGCTTTCCGTGTTTCGTGTTTTTGCATTTCGTCACTCATTCAAACAGTAAGCATCGATTCTATTTCACCAGACACCCAAAAATTTTGCGTAGATAAGTGAACGACACAGTGCACTCAAAGCAAATGCACGAACAGCAACGATAGATCACAAAAAGCAATGCGCAATAATGCGCTGTGAGCGAAATGCTCATGTTTTGCAGTTATGATTTCGAGTGTCTTCAACTTTTATGCATGAGCAGGGCATTGAGCACTGATCGCTGCCCAGTGTGCCATGCGCATCAGTATCGGATCTACGAATACTGAAAATGTCTACGGACATTTTATCCAAATCGGATTCCGGATCGGATCGGATCCGATCCAGATCAGATTTCGTTTGAAATTCCTTTTTAAAAACGGATCCGTTTTTTATCCGCATTTGAATCCGATCCGGATCCGTAACTGATTTCTGATCCGCATTTGTGCACATTGGGACGCAATGAAGCAGCAAAACACTGCTTTTTATTTTCATTTCACATATATGTATGTATATGTGCATATTCAAAAACAAATATGTCTGCATGTATGTAGCTAATGCAAGAATAACAACACACACATGTCTCTCACACATTGTTTGTCTCAAGTGTTGTGCTCTCAACTTCGCTCATTCCATTTGCTTGAGCATTTTGATCGGCCTCAACTCATGTATACATGCAGAAAAAGAGCACGAAATCGGTTTGCGATTGTGCGTATGAGCATGTTCGAAATTATCAGTACAAGGCAACAACCCTTATTTTAGAGTGCCGATCACACTCTAAGTGTCGTAAACGCACAAATGATTCGGGTACACTTATTGTTAGGGTGTACCCTTGCTATTCTCTGGTCCTTGATATTGCAAAATAGTACATACCAGCACAGAAATCCCAACTATTAACAACCTTTACAACAGTTTGGGGGGCAAAGCTCTCCCTTTAATATAATTAATGACATTAAGCTTAAGCCGCAATTAAATCCCAAATTATGGTAATTTTACATACAAAAGAGAACAAGTTACGGAATGTGAGTAAAATACCTTTAAATTATTCGTTGGTAAGAAGGCACCAATGACCAACTTAAAAAAAAATTTGGGGAAAGTTCTCACTTTTATATTTAACTATAATTTATACATATACGGACGTTGTCCACGATAAAAAACATAAGTAATTCAATGACGTTTAAAGACGACAGGGTGCCACATTTACATATAGTTGACAATTACGAAAATTTTTTTGTAAAAGAAGTTAACACTTTGCTACTACATATT
Organism: Muscina levida; assembly: GCA_964034835.1. Classification (NCBI taxonomy): domain Eukaryota; kingdom Metazoa; phylum Arthropoda; class Insecta; order Diptera; family Muscidae; genus Muscina; species Muscina levida. Next base: position 41,110,849 of record OZ035883.1, read on the forward strand.
GTCGTCCGGGGATTTATGTGCTCCATACGCCTTTTTGCCAGTTTTGAGTTAGTAATGTAATCCCGTGAAGACGAAACAAAATTTTTCTAATCTGAAACCCCCTTTTGGCTATCTCTTCTAGAAACTGTGATATTTCGTATCCATTTGGCTCTATAGTTTACTCTCAATGTATTTTTTCTACATAGAAAGTGAAAATAGTATACTTATAATAATTTTTGGTGAAAAAATTACTGTTGGTGCAAAAATGTACTTTTTAGTAAAACCAATGTAATTTTTGGTACAATAACCGTACTTTTTGGTACAATAACAGTACTTGTTGGTGAAATAAAATAAATAAAATAATTTGTGGTGCACAGAAGGTACAAAAATTTGTTGGTGAACTAAAGGTACTTTTTGTACAATAAAATTGCTTTTTGGTACAAAAAAAGTACTTTTTGGTACAACGAAAGTACTTTTGAGTGCAACGAATGTTCATTTATCTTCAATGAAAGTGCTTTTCTTACAATAAAAGTATATTTTAATACAATAAAAGTATTTTCTGGTAAAATTTTTTTTTGGTACAACAAAAGTACTTTTTAGTACAACGAAAGTACATCTTGGTTCAATGAAAGTACTTTTTGTTACAATAAAATTAAGTTTTGTTAAATAAAAGTACTTTTTAGTACAATAAAAGTACATCTTGTTACAATTAAATTATTGTTTGGATTAAGTGATTTTTAGTATTTTTTAGTACAACGAAAGTACTTTGTGGTATTAATTGTTGATACAATAAAAAAACTTTTTTGTTTAATAAATAAAAGTACTTTTGGTACAATAAAAGTATTTGTTGGTGAATTAAAAATAATTTTTGGTACAATAAAATTACTTTTCGGTTCAGTAAAAGAAAATTCTGGTACAATAAAAGTAACTTTTTGTACAATAAAAGTACTTCCTGGTTTATAAAAAGTAAATTTTGGTGCAATAAAAGTTCTTTTTGGTACATTAAAAGTACTTTTTGGTGAATTAAAAGTAATTTTTGGTACAATCAAAGTATTTTTTTGGTAAAACAAAGATGTTTTTCGTATAATAAAAGTACTTGTTGGTACATGTAAGTACTTTTTCTTCAATAAATGTACTTTGTTCTACAATGAATTTACATATTGGTACTATGAAACTAGTTTTTTATAATGTATTTTTTGGTATAATGTAATTTTTGGTACAAAAAAAAATAATTGTCAGTACAATTAAAGTACTTAATGGTACAATCAAGTACTTTTTGGGTATAGTTGAAATTCTATAAGGTACAATAACTCTACTTTTGGGTACATTAAAGGTACTTGTTAGTACAATATAAGTACACTCTAGGGTGTTCCTTATATGGGATTTTAGGGAATTTCGTTAAAAAAAGGTATTAGTAGCGAAGTTGGACATCGAGCTCCACCTTCCATTTATTATTTACAAAATTACGAATATGTTGTGCGAAATTTCGCATCGACTTTTGTGTTGAAATCAGTTTATCGCCGCTTTAGTTAATTTTTTCTTCAAAAATACCCCCTCTTTTGCATCAAATATCTCGATATCTATAAGAGATATGGTAAGTTCAAACATATGCTTTTATAGGACGTCACTTCACCTATTCAACGAAATATTACTAGTTCATCTATGTAAAACAGGAAATTATTCAGCAGTGATAAACTGATTTCAACACAAAAGTCGAACTTTTATCTCTTTGCGGCACACTCTAACGTCTAACTATCGATTCGAAATTTCGCACAACATATTCGTAATTTTGTAAATAACAAATGGAAGGTGGACCTTGATGTCCAACTTCGCTACTAATACCTCTTTTTTAACGAAATTCCCAAAAGTCCCATATAAGGAACACCCTAGTACAATAAAGTACTTTTTGGGTACTATAAATGTGATTTTTGGTACAAAAAAAGTACTTTTTGATAGAACGAATGTACTTGTTGGTAAAAAAAATTTCTTGTTGATACAATGAAAGTACTTTTTGATACAATAAAAAAACTTTTTTTGTTTGTACAAAAAAGTACTTTTTGATGCATTGAAATAATTTGATGGTACAATAAAATGACTTTTTCATACAATAAAATAACTATTTGATACAATAAAATTATTTTTGGTCTAATAAAAGTAGTTTTTAGTACAACAAAAGTACTTTTTGGCAAAAAAAAAATACTTTTTGATACAAAAAAGTACTTTTGGTACATTAGAAATATTTTACAGTGCAATAGAAGTACATTTCGGTACAATAAAGTACTTGTTGGGTGCTGTGAAACTTCTCTGTGGTACAATAATTCTACTTTTAGGTACAAATACATTACTTGTTGGTACAAAAAAAAAAATACTCTTCCGTACAATAAAGTACTTTTCAAGTACAATAAAAGTGCTTTTTGGTACAAGATAAGTACTTTTTGATATCATAAACGTTCTCTTTAGTACAATAAAGATACTTTTTTGTAAATTAAAGGTTTTATTGGTTATTATATGGTGGTACAATAAAAGTACTTTTTGACAGTTCGTCATAAAATATCAGAGTACGTATTGGCTCGCTCTTTTCGGCTCTCGGCTCGCGAGCCAGGAGCCTCAAAACTACGAAAGAGCTCTTGGCTCGCGAGCTAGGAGCCACAAATTTCAAACGAGCTCTCGGCTCGCGAGCCAGGAGCTCAAATAAAGAGCTGGCTCTCGATCCAAGTACTTTAAAAGTACTTTTTGGTACAAAAATGTACTCTGGTACAAAAAGGTACTTTGTGCTGAAAAGTACATTAAAAGTACTTTTGGTACAAAAAAAGTTCCTGGTACAAAAAGAAGTATTGTGTGCCGAAAAGTACATTAAGAGTACTTTTGGTACAAAAAAAAGCACTTGGTGCCGAAAAGTACATTAAAAGTACTTTTGGTACAAAAAAGTACTCTGATACAAAAAAAAGTAATTTGTGCTGAAAAGTACATTAAACCCACTTTTTGGTACACAAAAAAAGTATTTTGTGTCAAAAAGTACGTTACAAGTACTTTTGGTACAAAAAAGTACTCTGTTCTGAAAAGTACATTAAAAGTACTTTTGGTACAAAAAAAGTCCCTGGTACAAAAAAGTACTTTGTACCGAAAAGTACATTAAAAGTAATTTTTGGTATAAAATAGTACTCTGGAACAAAAAAAGTACTTTGTGCCAAAAAGTACATTAAAAGTTCTTTTGGTACAAAAAAGTACTATGGTACAAAAAATGTACTTAGTGCTACAGAAATTTTTTTTTGGGCCAATGAAATTACTTTTTGGCATAAAAAAGTACTTTTGGTACATAACTTTGGTACTTTGCTCAAGAGCCAAGAGCCAGCTCTTTATTTGGGCTCTTGGCTTGCGAGCCGAGAGCTCGTTTGAAATTTTGTGCCTCCCGGCTCGCGAGCTGAGAGCTTATTTTAAATTTTGTAGCTCTCGGCTCGCGAGAGCTCGTTTAAAGAGCCAAGAGCGCTACGAGCCAATTTTCAGGAAAAGAGCGGCTCGCGAGCGAGCCAATACGAACCCTGTAAAATATACACAGACTTGGTCGAAGTTATTTCAAAGGCCATATTCCGAAGTGATTTCATCAGAATCTGCCATTAATATGTTTGTACAGAGTTATCCATTAACAGGTTTCAAAACCGACGGTCTGGCAAAGCTGGCAGCTGTTAAATATTTGTCATCTAAGGTCTCGTATATTTAGTGAAAGGTTTGCCATTTAAAAACATGTATCGTTTGAAAACCGAAGAATGAATTAAACAATTATATCTTACAACAAAAGTGGTATTTCAAAGCATTTCGCTGTAACAATGGTCGCCATAATCGTCCTACTGTGCTAGTAATTGGCAAGATTATTAAGAAATGTGAAGTGACTGACAGCATTACAGATGTAGTTAGGTCTGTGCATCGCCGAAAATATCGTTTCTGTTAGTGAAAGTGGAGAGGATAATCCGAATTTGTCATTTTGTATTTTGGTTTTCAACTTCATCCATCTAACGTCCAACTCAAGCAACAAATAATGAACGCTGCTTTCAATGCTGATTTTTCGAACAAAATTTTCTCTGTGCGATTAAGCTCATGGTTACGTCAAAAAGCTAAATTGCCGCATTTGAGCTTCAGTGAAACCAGAAGCTATTATGGATAGTCATTGCAAGCGTCAATTCAGAGAGCTATGGTCGTATGATAACCGACTTTTTTGGTCTGCAATTAAAGATTATGAACTGGGCGAAATGTGATTCAAACAAGACAGTGTCATGAGCTACACAATACGAAATATTTTGGCTTCATTGCATTGGATCCCAGAATTTCACGTTTTGGCGAAGTCCAAGATTATGCGAAGTGACGCTGTTAGACTTTTTTGTCGAGCTATGTGGGTGGGTCTTCTATGTTCGAAACCTTAAAAACGCCAATATTTGACAACCAAAGTAATGATTTTTTTATGTAAATTATGTCACGACTTCAGATTCGGTTTCAGCGACCAAAAAATATAAAATTGACATGGTGTGAGCTCGATCTCAGAACACTATTTGTTTTTGTGCACACGGTTAGTACCTGTTCTGAGATCGAGATCAAACCATGACTACTTTATGATTTTGGGGCCGGTGAAACCGAATTTTGCAATATCTCTAAATGTTAGAAAAAATACTAACCTTCCTGAACAAAACTGCCAGATTCAAATTATGCGCATCAAAATACATAAGGAAAGCGTGGTCTGATCTTTCAACCCCTGTATTATCCTTTGTGTGGCTGTGTTATCTAAAAAACTCAATTAAAATCATCATGAAACACTGATTTCCCAGGGTCCTCTCAAGGATAAGCTAAAATATCTCCTTTGAATCTTACAACTTTGCTAAATATCACTGCGTAATATTGATATTAAGATAGTGAAAATGCACGAAAAACATACAAATAATGAAATTTCACCTTGTCCAGGAAAATTGTTCAGAACTTGTTGCGAATGGTATTGATACTAGAATCGTTTCTTTTTTAATCGACTTTCTATTCTGTTTCTGGTTCCATATAATCGATTTTGTACAACATGTTGCACCACAGATTCCGTAGAACAGAAAATGAATATTCGTATTCGAAATAAGTATTTTTAAGAGGGTATTTATTAAGAAAAACTCAAAAATCTGAGTTAAAATATATTTCGAACTAGCACCCAATTGAAAATCAATGAAATTTCAAAAAACAGCATATCTAATTCAGTTATGTAGCAATTCATTTCATAACAGGTTCCATGAGAACATGTTGGTTTTGGGACAATTTCAAACAAAAATAATATATTCGGCAACCGAAACTGGAACTTGTTACTTATCAGTAAAATCTGTTCTGTAATTGTTTCTTTGCAACAAAATATTTTGCTGAGAGACGATACATATTATCTTCAAATCTATATATCTCGATTCCCACGGCCGGTACCGCAGATTTTGCATATTCTTTGACTTTTTGTTGTAAACTTTAACTTTAACTGATATAAACAATATTTTCTTTACATAAATTTCATTCATTCTGCAATATCCCATTGTGTGCTTTAGAAATTTCAGTTGTATCATCACTGTTTTTTCGAAAGAAAAACTGCCTCCATTGTGTGTGCTTCAGAAAAAAATACAATAATGCACATGTGTGTATTCGATCTTGATTTATTTACAACATAAATATTTTTATATGAGTTTTTAATAATTGCTGATACTTCAAATACCATAAATATTCACACTTTTCCACTTTCCCTGCCATTGATGCTGATTGTTTGTTGTTGTTATTTTATATATTTACAGGATTGCCTACGGAAGTTTTTATGTATTGGCATCAATATCCCTATCTGTTCGGTTTGCCATTCTGCAAAGTCAGAGCTTATATATCTGAGGCGTAAGTACATACTAATAAGTTATTGTGAATGCCAAGCACTCCTCCAGTCAGCCACTTTAGTTTTTCATTATTGTGTGTTTCTCCGTGTTCTCGCACCCTCATAAATTATAATAACATTTTATGTCTTCTTTGCATATATTGCTTCGATATGGCTGAACTGGTGGGGAGTATGACTGTTTCATGCTCAATACTATCTCTCCCCTCTTTATGCTCTTTACAGTTGCAGCTATGTGTCCGTCTTTACCATTGTGGCATTTTCCGTAGAGCGTTATTTGGCCATTTGTCATCCTTTGTATTTGTATGCGATGAGTGGCTTTAAGCGTGCTCTGCGTATCATAGCCCTGCTGTGGGTCATCAGTTTTCTGGGGGCCATACCTTTTGGCATGCTAACCGAAATTAAGTACCTCTATATACCAACAGGTAAAAGCAATTACACACTGCCCTCAAATTGAAATTTACAAGCCAATATCAATGTAAAAATATCTTTGGTCCATCCTTTCGCTTTTCCCCACTTTGCCATTGCAGATAACAGCCAAATTGAAGAGTCGGCGTTTTGTGTGATGCTGCCGCCACCAAGTTTATATGTATTTGAAATATCGTTTGTGGTCTTCTTTCTTATACCAATGCTGCTGATGGCATATTTGTATGGTCGAATGGCTGCCAAGATACGATCGAGGACAACGCAAAAACTGGGTAGGTATTAAATTGCAATATATGTATTGCAATTTGTTGGAAATTATAGGAGGGAGTGGACTCCCTTATTGTTTTTGTTGTGTATATGATGCCTTTAAAGTGTAATAACGGTTATGACAATTTATCGTCAATTTACTTGTTTTTTTACAGGTGTCCAGCAGGGTTCCATGCACCGGGAGTCGAGGCATCAACAGTCACGTAAAGCTGTCATTTGGATGTTGGGTAAGTTGTTATTATTTTGTTGCACGGAAATAACTCGTAACACCAAGGGTTGGCGTGGGCTTACTTGAATTTGCAGAAGCGTTTACTGTGTTTACTGTGTATTATAAATATTATCCCAACGATTGGAAATATGTATAAGGTTTAGGTTTCGTTTTTTAAATTTCTTTAAAAAATCTTATGAAGGCTTACATTTTGCTGGGAAACTAATAGGTATTGTATGATAAAAAGAGAACGACGATAAATGGAATAAGTAATAAAAGTAATGTTAGATACTATCTCGACAAAATGACGATTGAACATAAGATTTTGACTAAATATGTTGATGACAAAAAAAAATTTTGGTGCAGAACACACTGAGTATACTCAATGCATATAATTGTTTTACTTACTAGTACTGTACTGTTACACACAAGTAAGTAAGTCAGTAACTTACTTAAGTGAAGTACTAAAGAATTCCACACGCTTCGGTCTTCTGCGTGCGTTCTCCAATCTGTCCCACCAGATGGTGGCACGTCGCCTACCACTTGGTCCTCTCAACGAAGTTTGGGTCTCCCTGCTATACGTCGTCTTTCAGGCTCTATTTCAAACACCTTTCTCGCTGAAGCATTTACATCCATCCTGGCAACATGTCCTACCCATCGAAGTCGTTGCTTTCTGACACTTTCAGCTACGTCGATGTCGTAGTAAAGCTCATACAGCTCATGGCTCATCCGATGGCGAAACTCGCCGTCGACACAGATAGGTCTATACATTTTTCGGAGTACTTTTCTCTCGAATACTCCCAGGTTTAGTATCTCCATTGCCGTTAGCAACCGCGATTTGGCGGCTTACAACAGAATGGTTCTTAGTTTCCTGAAATAACGTGGTGATACTAAAGTGCTGCCGAAGTCCGTAAAAACATCGCCAATCGCTTTTAGCTGCTTTCTTTCTTGGCTTACTCTATTTTTTCTTGTTGATGGAAGATCCGAGGTAGGCAAACTTATCTACTACCTCAAAACAATAATTTTCTCCTCGTTAACCACTAAACTCATTTTTGCATTCCCTTTCTAGCGATCGGAAAACTGCAGTAACATCCCGCAGATTTCGGCCAATGATATCTATATCAACGGCATAGACTAGTGGCATATGGCTCTTGTGGAATATGATGCCAGACATTTTGACACCAGCCTTTCTCATCGCCTTCTCCATAACTATATTAAATAGTGTACATGACAATCTGTCACCTTGTCTGAGACCTCTTTCTGTGTTGAATGGTTCAGACTGATTTTTACCAATCTTAACCGAGGATTTGGTGTTTACAAGATACATCTGCAAAGGCAAATCAGCTTTGCAGGAATACCAAACTCAGATATATCCTTATTCTATTCCTTACCGGAGAGTCGAAGGCAGCTTTGTAGTCGACACCTACCAATCTGCTTTTCATGAGCTTTTCCTTTTTACCAGGTCTAAAGCCGCTCTTCTAAGTTCCTATTAGTTTTTCTACAATTGGCTTTAGACGTTCACAATATGCTGGAAAGGACCTTGTACACAATTGGAAATAGGCTTATTCCACGGTAGTTCTTACACTCACAACGATCTCCTTTCTTGTCTATTAGACATAACAGACTGAGACTCAACTCCCCTGGCATGCTCTCCTCTAGCTAGATGTTTTCATGAGCTGATTCATGTCCTAATTAGCTCCTCCCAGCCTTCCTCAAACAATGCGGCAGGGAGGCCGTCGGCTCCAGCTGCTTTGTTGTTTTTAAAACCATACCTACCTCGCTTTGGCTCGGAGTTGGACAGTTAATACCATCGTCATGGATTGGATCGGGGTCTTCTGGAGTGGTGTCCGTATCCAGAAGATTTCTGAAATGTTCTCTCCAGATTTCTGAAATGTTCACTCTCAGAACGTTATCTGTGTCCGTCACTAGCTTGCCATTGTTGTCTTTGCATGATAGCAATCCTGTTCCACGCATACTCGCCTTAACTCTCTGGTAGAGGTTTTCGGGCTTCCCCTCTACTTTGGAGCAACTCTGTGCACTCATCCTGTCTCCTCTTCAGCTCCCTCTTTTTCTGTCTAAAATGACGAGTTGCCTCTCATCTCTTCCTTCCATTGGCTCCAATTTCGCTCTGTATGCAGCATCCGTCTCTCTCGTGGCATTGCGGCATTCATCATCGTACCAGGCATCTTCTTGTGACGGCTTTGAGTACCCAAGTACGCTTCTCGCAGTCCGTTCTATGGAGTTGGCAATATATTGCCACTGCGAGTTAATATTATAAGGGGTTGGTGCATTCCGTAGAAGTTGAGTAAGGTGGTTGGAGTAGGCGTCCGCTACCTCTGTGGTCCGCAGTTTACCGATGTCCAGCTTTCGTTGTGCCTGGTTATGTACGTCATGCCTTGTGCGTACCTTAACTGCGGTAAGGTAGTCATCGGAGTTAATGTTCGCCTTCCATCGACTACCACGTGATCTATCTGATTCCTCATCAATTGATCTGGAGATAACCATTTCTATGGACAAATCGATTGCTGCTAACTACCATATTTCTTGCCTCAGAGAAATCTGATGCCATTGTTCGACGTTTCGGTGTGCAGACTGGATTTTACGATCGTAGGCTCAACAAATTTTTCTTACATTGTCGGCTCCCTCGAATGTTAAGTAAGTTAAGGCTCAAAAACGGTTTTCCTGCCTATTTTAGCATTAAAATCGCCTAGTACAATTTTGATGGGTGTCGAGGCACCTTTACTGTCGTCACCACGTGGAGGTACTCCGTCCGCAGTAGTACCACGAACACGAAGCTCTGTGAGTAGACTTGAAGTGTAATTGACAAGGATCACCCTGGGTTTGGCAAGGTAACATACTCCAATCGTGCTCAAACTTTGGCTATCCTAAAATCTGCAAAGACATCATTTTTGCTACGTATGAGTTATATTTATTTTATGCGGATTTTATATTAATCATACGCACATCATTCCAATGTGTTGGATTTATGGTTTAACATAGTGCAACAGCCAATATCAGGGTGTAGGTACTAGATCAGTATAGTAAAACCCCAAAGGATTGGGCGTATATATCTGATACTGAGCACAAGGACATTTCTCTCTAATGCGATATCAACTAAAGGCCAGGAAACCCAGTAAGAAAGTTTTAGTCGTGCAACCCGACTTACAGTAAAACATAAAATTTTCTATTATATTGATATTATTACTCGATTCTTAAAGTGGCCAGAGTGGTACATTTTTATGGGAGGTGCCAGAAGGGGCGTGGCTATACCTCCAATTTTTTCTGCAAAACGTTATCCTGTAATAGCTTAACAAAATACACAATTTAGGTACGATGGTGTCGAGTGTATTGAGTTCAATTGTATTGGAGTTGGAGCTAGACTTCCAGATTTTTTCTCCAAAACATTTTTCTGCTTTATCTTTACTAAATACAGAATTTGGGAGTTGGTTCTATTAATAATATGAAACGATTTCTAAAGTGAGCGGCATAAGATGGGTATGGGTGTATTGATATTATTACTCGATTTCTAAAGTAGGCGGAATGGTTTTTTGAAATTGTATTGTTATATGTATTAAAAACATATCAAAAGTTAAATTTCTATGAAATATTATTTGGCGATAGCTTAAAAAGTTTTTAGCTTCTTTACAGCAAGGCAGTTATGTATAGGATTTGAAATGACCTCACCGTAATCCAGCTGTTATGGAACCCTTCTACGTTATATTACAAATAAAAAATGTCAAATTCCAACATTTATATTCCGCTAACCCATATTATCTGCTTGCTTTTGTGACCACATTGCCCCCCAATATTTATGAGGTGCTTAAGCATCCTTTGATATTATCCTTCGATTTATGTATTTCCATTATTCTAATTGATATTGAAATGATACCGCATGTTTGCAATAAATTCGCTATTCAAAATTCACATAAAGTGGCAATTGGAGTTCGGAAACCACAACGATTTAAAACAAAAACAACATTTTCCCACCCGCCCTCTATGCTGTGTTATTCCCATTTAAACTGTGTGCCCTAAAAGAGTTCCTGGGGCAGCATGGCGTTCATTTACGCCAGATATTCCCTTTTAGGAAGAAAATGTTATCACTCTAATAGATGGTTATCGCTTTAAGCCTTTTGCTGTAGCCCAGTTGAAATTTCGAATAATTTTTGTTCAATTTCTGAGTGAGAGCATGCGAGTCGGTGTGTGTGCGTGTGTGTGAGTGCGAGTTCCAGTGTTTGTGTTTGTATGTTATCAAATCGACGTTGTGCCGTAATGACGCTGTTATCGTTGCCATTTCGAGGACTATTGTCGCATTTGTCATGGTGAGATGTTATTGGCGCGTGTCACATGTTTCCAATGGCTTTTGTAACAGGGTTTCATTTGCCTTTGTTGTGGTAATTTCATATCAGCTTTAGCATTGTGGTTAGCTAACTTTAATCTGTTGGCATTTTACGCTATGGCCGTGTAAGACATCTAAACCTTTGCGGCCTAATCGACAACTTGAAAGTATTTGTTTCACTTTGGTTGGTTACAGATAACAGCGGTAGGGAATAACCAAATCATTAATGCTGTTAGGATGAAATCATATCATTTGTTAATCAAACTCTGCTGGTGAAATTGTGTAATAAATAATTGACAACTTTTGAAAAGTTGGATCAACGACAACCTCTTATTATAGATGGATATTGTAAATGTTGCTGCTTGGCTTTTGATCGCTGTAATCGAAGATCACGAAATCTGGTGGATTCTAAGTTGATTATTTTTACCCCGTGCTATATTCAATTATTTTCTGTAAAAAAAATCTTACTTACAAGTATTACATTGCGATTTTTTTTTTATTTTAATTACAACATTTTAAATAGAATTAATGGTAAGAATATTTACTATTGTCCGAAAGAATTGACTCTGGCATTTATTCTTTAAAGGTTATTTCATATAAAAGTTTGCCCCAACTACGCTGTGACAACCAAAATCGGCTGATATATTACTGATACTGATATACTTGATACAACAATACCAAAAGACACGCCCAAAAAAAAATTATTTTGGAAAATATAAGTTTATTCCATATCAGGATGTATGGGAGGTGGGCGTCTTCTTTGAGATAACTTCATATAATACAGTACAACTCATGATTTTGGGACTCAATTCTGAGAACTGCACTTGAAAGTAGCCCCAAAAAGAAGAAGTTCTGCATCATTCGTTTTGTCAAGTTACATGAAATAATATTTTATTACCGATTTGAAATTAGTAAGTACCGTATAGGGGAATTTGTCACATTTTAGGCTACCCTATACGGTACTTACTAACTTCAAATCGATATTAAATTATTATAGCATGTAACTTGACAAAACGAATGATGCAGAACTTCTTTTTTTTGGGATACATTAACGTGCAGTTCTCAGAATTGAGTCCCAAATTAACGAGCTGAAAAATTTTGTACTGTGTAATTCAACACAGATATCAGTAATGTATCACAGACAAATTGAGCCAAATTTGTTTCAAAACCAAAGACCAATTTTTATACCCTCACCCTACGGATAGGAGGATATATTATATATCATTTGATACGACCCAAAAGTGTAACACATAGTAGGAGTCACTTTATCTATATATATAAAAGGCTTGGGTGGCTGACTGATCACTCCCCAGCCCAAACGGCTAAAGCTAGAACCGTGAAATTTAGAATGTAGGTTTCTTTTATGACGTTGGGGCGCACTAAGAAGGGATTTTTGGAAATTCGGACTGTAAGGGGGTAAAATGGGCATGGCACCGCCCCATACAACTGAAATTTTAAAAAAGCTGTATCTTTTAAACTATTATAGGTACGAAGTCAAGATTTGGTACATATATCGGTCGTATAAGAAAAAATACTTTGTTAGTGGAAAGTGGGCGATGCCACGCCCCTTTTTAGAAAATCGATATATGGGCCAAATAAATGGACCGATTGTAATGATATTTTCACTGTGAGGTACTGTTCGCACGGCCTCTATCATAGGCTACATGAAAACAAAATTCGACAAAGGGGCGTGGCACCGCCCACACAAACCGAAATTTTAATCGGTCATATCTCAATAGCTATTATAGACATGAAGATGAGATTTGCTACAAATGTTACTGATACAAAGGGGAATACGTCTGGCTGGAAAATGGGCGGTGCCACGCCCCTTTTGAAAAATTTTTTTCTGGGCAAACCGAAATTTGAGTTAATCATATAGCTCGAGCCATTAGGGGTATGAAGATGAGATTTGCTACATATGTTACTGGTATAAGAAGGATTGGGTCTTGCTGAAAAATGGGCGGTGCCACGCCCCTTTTTTATAAAATCGTTATATGGGCCAAATAAATGGACCGATTGTAATGATATTTTCACTGTGAGGTACTGTTCGCACGGCCTCTATCATAGGCTACATGAAAACAAAATTAGACAAAGGGGCGTGGCACCGCCCACACAAACCGAAATTTCAATCGGTCATATCTCAATAGCTGTTAGAGGTATGAAGATGAGATTTGCTACAAATGTTACTGACACAAAGAAGATTACGTCTCGCTGGTAAATGGGCGGTGCCACGCCACTTTTGAAAAAATCGTTATCTGGGCGAAATAAATAAACCGATTGCAATGAAATTTTTACTCTGTAGTACTATCCGTAGGGTCTATGTCATAGGCTACATGAAAACATACTTAGACAAAGGGGCATGGCACTGCCCACACAAGCCAACATTTCAATTGGTCATATTTCGCGAGCCATTAAAGGTATGAAGATGAGATTTGCTACATATGTTAATGGTACATGGGGGATTACGTCTCGCTGGGAAATGAGCAGTGCCACGCCCCTTTTGAAACAATTGTTACGTCGGTCATATTAGTATAACGATTGTAATAACATTATCATAATCAATATATTATAATTGTCTCTTTTTCGAGTAAACGTCAGCTAAGAACGTATTTCGTACTTTTATGGGTTAAAAATTACCAATAAGAAATAAAAGTTGTGCCATCACCTAAATCGAAAAGGATTGTTATCGCCCAGACCAAACGGCTAATAATGTAATTATGATAAGTTACATAGGCTCTCTATGGAATTAGAACGGAGCAAGGAGGGTTTTCGAAATTCTTACCTTTTAGGGGTAAAAGGACTGATAAGGGATAAAACTGGCAATAAACAGCTAAAGGTATAGTCTCAAAAATTATGCGATGTGAAGTAATTTTAAAATTCGTTCATAAGTTGTAAAAATACCGAAAAAGGCATAAAACTGATGATATCACCTAGATCAAATACCTAAAGGTAGAGTTACGAAAATGTATATACAATTGCTCCCTATAGAATTAGAGAACTATCAAATCGGGTTTTTCAAAGGGACTAAAGAGATACAATCACTCTGACCAATGGGATAAAGCTACAATCATATAAATGGGATATTTGTTCGTCATTTGGCATTTTACCTGTATTGCTTAAAGTCATAAGAAGCTTCATTGTAAGTACGGGTGAAGCAACGCGAGCCGGGAAAGCTAGTACCCTATATATCTTTGACGATAAATCGTTTGAGCAATGTCCGTCTGGCTTTCCGGCATCGATCGTGCGATTATCGATCGTGCCTAAATTCTGTATTTAGTAAAACTAAATTAGGATAAAGTTTTGGAGAAAAACCTGGTAGTCTAGCCACGCCCCTTGTGGTACTTCCCATACATATGTACCTTTCCGGCCCCTTTAGAAAGCGAGTAGTAATATCAACATACTCGACACGATTTTGCCAAAATTCTGTATTTTGTTAAGCTATAACAGGATATATTGGAGACAAAAAATGGTAGTCCATCCACGCCCCTTCTGGTACCTCCCATACAAATGTACCATCCCGCCTACCTTCGAGATGGAGTAATAATATCAATATTCCCAACTCCATCATACCTAAATTCTGTATTTTGTAAAGCTATAACAGGAAAACGTTTTGGAAAACAAATTGGAAGTCTAGCCACGCCCTTTCTGGTAACTCCCATGTAAATGTACCACTCCGCCCTCTTTAAAGATGGAGTAATAATATCATTGCACCTAAGTCGATCGTGCCAAATTATGTATTTAGTAAAGCTATTACATCATAACGTTTTGGAGAACAAATTGGAAGTCTATCCACGCCCCATCTGGTACCTCCCATACAAATGTACCATTCCGCCCACTTTAGAAACCGATCAGTTACATCAATAGACAAGATCGTGGCCAAATTATGTTAAACTATAACGGGATAAAGTTTTGAAGGACAAATTGGAAGTCCAGCTACGCCCCTTCCCACACAAATGTACCACTCCGCCCTCTTTAGAAATCGAGTAATAACATCCAACGCGATCGTGCCAAACTTCTGTATTTAGTAAAAATATAGCAGGAAAAAGTTTTGGAGAAAAAACCTGTAACTTTTCCACGCCCCTTCTGGTACCTCCCATACAAATGTATCATTCCGCCCACATTAGAGATGGAGTAATAATATCAATACACCCAATGCGATCGTACCCAGATTCTGTATTTAGTAAAGCTTTTACAGGATAAAGTTTTGGAGACAAAATTGGAAGCCTTACCACGCCCCTTTGGTACCTCCCATACAAATGTACCACTCCGCCCTCTTTAGAGATGTAGTAATAATATCAATACACCCAATGGGATAGTACCCAGATTCTGTATTTAGTAAAGCTTTTACAGGATAAAGTTTTGGAGAACAAATTGGAAGCCTTGCCACGCCCCTTCTGGTACCTCCCATACAAAAGTACCACTCCGCCCACTTTAGAGATGGAGTAATAATATCAATACACCCAATGGGATAGTACCCAGATTTTGTATTTAGTAAAGCTTTTACAGGATAAAGTTTTGGAGAAAAAATTGGAAGCCTTGCCACGCCCCTTATGGTACTTCCCATACAAAAGTACCACTCCGCCCACTTTAGAGATGGAGTAATAATATAAATATACTATACAATTTTATGTTTTTGTGAGTGTGAGGGCATTTGAATGTCAGTTTTCCCGACTGAAAATTTCTTACTGGGTATGTAAAGAAACAAAATATGCGGTACTGGAGTTAAACAAACCCCAGAGAACTTCACCAGAGACATTTACATTCGGACCGCGTCACTGTGAGGTGCGTCTTAACAAGAGTAGGCATCATTGGCCCTTAGAGTTCATGAAAACTTCAGAAAACGTATGCAGCAGTGTTTGGATAGCGAAGGTCGACATTTGCCAGACACACTAGTTAAAACCATGTAATTTAAAAACTCCCTTACTGTTCAATATAGTTTAAATTTAAAATAGATTTTTCTAGGCTCCATGAAAAGCCCCCCAATGAAATAAACCCCAAAAAATATTTGGGATTTATTTCATATGAAATAACACCCATCAGCAACAAAAATGAAATTTTGCCCAAAATTCATAAAAGAGTCAGTTTCACCAAGGATTTCATGAAGTCAATATGGACCAACAGCAAAGTCGCAAAATTATTGAAATGAATCGTGTGGATCGTAGATCGTTGTAGCCCTGCTCTATTTTTGCAGTTCGGAAGACAATTTGTAATTTACGTTTGGCCTTTACACAACCACCTCCAATGTTCACAAGCAAATCAAACACTCTACTTTTATTGAATTCTTCTTTCCGAAGAACTCTTACAAATTTAAACAAATTTCCATTCTTAGATATCAATTTCAAAATGAAAAAATGTTCGGTGCATTTTGTTGATTTTCTATCCGTCAATATGAACACAAATGGAAATATATGTAAACATTCAAAAGAGATTGTAATATACTCACAGGCTAAAAATTGTCTTGTAAAAGGCTTATTTTTATATAATTATAACCCCTAAAAACCAACAGCTTTAAAAATGAAATAACCCCCGAATAAAAAATGAAATAACACCCAAATTATACACGATATGAAACAAGCCCCGAATTTAAAAAATTGGTTGGGTGTTATTTCTTTGGAGATTATTCCATAATTTGAAAAGTCGCTGACATCAGCTTCCACAATCTGGCATTTACCCACAGATCTCAGTTCAATTTGTCTCCTTGATACAGAAACATAGGGAAGATTATAATATAATACCCTACGTTCGGTCAAAAAGCTCAGTCTAGAGCATCAGCCTCTCCAGTTTTTTTTTTCTTAAAACATTTCATGCCCATTATTATATTCATTTTTAGGAAATTGAATGTAACGAGCACTTTCCAACCCTTATCTTCATGGTTAAGAACATATAAATAATTTCTGAGCAAATGTATACAGTAGGCTCTTACCATATTGAGTTAGAGCTTTAGTTTTTATCTTACCTAACACTCCAATACAATTTAATTGTCTACAGCAAAAAAATCTTGTTTAATAAATAAAACAATTACGTACTTTCTGGCAATACAAAACACCAAACACCGAAGCATAACTTAACACACAAGCTGCAAACTCTCTTCGACTTTCTAACTCTCCCTTCCTCTTTCTTATTTAACTATTCTTATACAGCCCTTGCCTTCCAGTGCCAATGCCTTTGTTTGCAACTGACTTAGTTATTTACATATTAACTCATATGTATGTATGTATGTACATACAAATATACAAATAATTACACATAGAACATTTGTGCTCACTCGTATCTACATTGTACAAATACGTAATCTGCGTAATGACTACTACTTCCACTTTCGTATCTAATCTAAATAATTCTAAAGACAACAAAAAATAATCCCATAAAATGATTACTAACTTTTGTGTGTTGTGTTGCTTGTACGTATTGTAAATCTCTGTGTGAGTACATATTCGAATGCAAATGAATAACCAATAGGCAATAAATTTTAATAAATTGAACATATTTACATATACTCGTATATGTACATATGTATACCAACAACAATTGTATTGTAAATAATTACTTTTCTTTACAAATTCCCCGTGTACATCAAATGCGATGTCTAATGTTCCCTGTTCTCTTTTCTTTCTTTGGCAATTTCAGCGGCTGTTGTTATAACTTTCTTCATCTGTTGGCTGCCGTTTCATGCTCAGCGTTTGTTTTATGTTTATGGTGCCAGCTACAAATACTACATAGAGATCAATGAATTGTTGTTCTCCATAACCGGCTTTGCTTACTATGTGTCATGGTAAATTTATTTAGTTAATCTTAGTTTTAAATTTAGAAAATTTTTGTTTGGTTTTTTTTATGATTTGTTTGCTAATCTTGTTTGGGCATTATTTTCAGTACGGTTAATCCCATTTTGTATAATGTCATGTCGCATCGTTATCGGGTGGCCTTCAAGGATACTCTATGCGGCAAACGTAAAAATGTCTACTACAACAATGGTTTTGCGCGGGATCTATCGAGTTTTCGCGGTACAACAGTTGCCACTAGTTTGGGCAATAGTGGAGTCTATGAAAGGGTAAGTTGCAAAAGAGATGATTAAATTTAAAAACGTAAACGTAATTTTCCTTTGTTTCCCATGAATGAGAATGTCTGTTAATGGGATCAGCTTTAATTTGTTATATAAAAGTATTTTAGAGAGATGTAAGAGCTAATGCTCTTAATACCGTAAAATATTATAATTATTTGGGTGATTCATTTGGACCTTTGATTTTAGTTATACAATAAAACACTTCAAATATAATTTGATATCAACATTTTTACTAAGTTCTAAAAGAACAATCTCTCACATTTACATTTTAATGATAAGCCCACTTAAATATCCTTTGAAAACTCTGTGTTCTTCATAATAATTAAACTACCTAAGGGCAATACATTTAGAACTTTTTAAAATTGAATTGAATGTCGAAATCTGTACAACTATCCGAAAAAAACAATCTGTAAGATTTACTTTTTAAAAATTAACTTCATTCATAAGTTGCCTTAGGTGGGAAGTCCAACTTCGGATTATCCTTTCCGGCAATGTCAGCGGTATCTCGCGAATTACGACAGTACTCTTAGTTTTAATGTCCATCAACTATATGGACTTGGACTTTGTGAATAATATGTTGGATAAGAAAAACGTGAAGTGAGCTATAAGTATATTTGACGGATGGTATAATACCTAACTCCTCTGTGTATGATATAACTCTGATTTTGGTGGACTTCTTCAGGGCTTGCATAAGTTGTGTTCCAGAGACATGAAGAGAGGTTGAGGTACTTTTGATACCCAAGGCGTGTAAGACTGTTCAAGCCTCCCAAAAGAACTACATACCAATTGTCTTCTCATCTTTTTTGTTTTGGAGATATTCAATGATATGTATATAAGGGTATCTTTAATCACTTACACTCTAAGAATGAGAAGGCAATTGGTCTGTAGTTCATGCGTACATCGCAGAAAGAACAGTCGAGAGCGCTCTCCATTACGTGGTTGGTGACTTCACTTTAGTTGCCTTCCAGGATGTAGAAGGGGTTTTCAGTAATGTGACGTCATGCGCAATAAGGAACTGTTTGGAAAACATGAATGTGTCACGCTTGCTAGTAAATTGGGTGGACTGTATGCTGGGAAACCATGTCTAAACCACCAACGTCTACTCAGTACTTGGTGGAAGCAGCGAAAAAATAAAGCGGCTAGAGCTAAACCACAGGGGGAAGTCCCCCCAGTCCCCTCTTTTTTTGGGTCCTTGTGCTAAGCGGAGTACTTAAATCGTTTAATGGCGATGGTTCAACTATTGTGACAAATTTCTACAAACCCTGTGTGACCTTATCCAAACTGATCTTGGAAGTCTGCTACGATGAGCAAGGACCTGTGGTCTGTGGGTGAACCCTTAGAAAACGGAATTGGTTATCTTTACACGTACATATAAGGTAATTGTTTAACAGGCTACCGAAACTTAATGGGCTCTTAACCGAGACTAAGTACCTAGATGTTGTCTTTAATCAGAAATTAAATTGCTCAAAGAGTGTCGTGGAAAAGTTAAAGAGGAAGGAGTGTTAATGTCATTTATGCGTGCCGGAATTCTATAGGTAAAAGTTCAGGACTCAGCCCGATGATCAGAATGTGGTGCCGTGACATAACCCCACACGGACATAATCCCCAAAACGATTTTGGGGCTTATGTCCGGACAACTTGTCGGACATAACACTAATCTGCGGACATAAGCCCCAATGGGGATTATGACCGAATTTGTTGTTGTTTTTAGTATTTCAACATATGAAGAGAACATTTTTAAATATTGCTATTGTAGCGAGGGACGATTGCGGTGGGGGGCACGCCCCCCGCATCCGCCGTAGTAGTTAGCCTTGCTGCGTAATTAGCCTTGCTACTCTTTCTCTCTCTCTCCAGCGCGAGACGGGGGGGCACGCCACCCCGCCGCATACGTCGTAGTTTGTCAGTTACTTAAAAAGTCACTCTTCTTTTTGTCACTCTTCATTTTATCAACTTCATCAACCTTTTTCATTACTTTTAGTCGCAAAATTAGTTTGGGTGTTATGTCCGTTATATTTGTTGGGGCTTATGTCCGTTATGCCCCGCGGACATAATCCCTAATGCAAATTGGGGGTTATGTCCGCAAAGCGTGGCGGACATAAGCTGGGGTTGGGGTTTATGTCCGTGGGGGTTTGTCCGGGCACCTCACAATGTGGCTGTATACCATGGTTGTCCGGCCAATTATTCCCTATGGATGTCTATTTTTGTCCAGATAAGAGTAATTTATAAAAGAAATGCTCAGCAAGGTCCAAAGGATGGTTGCAATGGGGATTGCTGGAGCAAGCAGATTTAGATATGTTTCTGGGGTTTAGATATGCCGCTGGAATTGAACGTCAAAACTATTGCAGCTCGAGGTGCTATCAGACTGAGGGAAGCTGGGGATCTGGGTAATTGCGCTTCTTTTCATCTGTCACCTCGTACTGATTGCTTGAAGAAATGTATGGATTTTCATGAAGTAAACGATGAAATTCCTGAAAGATCGAAATTGAATGGCATTGGGACTTCTTATGGTGACTCCATTTCTGTCATTACCGACGGTTAAAAATTGGAACAAGAGCCTAAAACGTGACAAATTCCCCTATACGATATTAAATTACTATGGCATGTAACTTGACAAAACGAATGATGCAGAACTTCTTCTTTTTGGGGCTACTTTCACGTGCATTTCACAGAATTGAGTCCCAAAATCATGTGTTCTACTGTGTAATGAATGCAGTGTTTTTCAGGCTGAAAAAAAAACACTTCAAACACTTTCAGGCTGGTGGCCGTCGGTGGTGTAATGGGTAGCGTGCGCGCCTGTTATTCATTTAGATCGTGGGTTCGAATCCCGGTCAGACCACTTTACATTTCTTTCGACGACGGTCACCTCGCTTAGTGCCGGCGACACTATCGAGTATAATTAGCCATAAAAAAGCTTCTCAATTCCGTTCGGAACCGGTGTAAAACTGTAGGTCCCAATCAGTGTGTCTAAAAAATAGAAAGCGCACAGCTCATTGATTGCGAGAAGCTCTCCCCTATCCCTCCATGGGATGTAAGGGGAAAAAAATTTTTGTTTTTTTGTTTTTCAGGCTGAGGTACTGGCCATTCCGAAAGCCGCGGAGACTATTATGGAATGTGGAATTGATACTAGCAGACGGATAACCAGGATGCAACAAAAGCTATCATATATCATACTGTATACCTAATTTCAACTCGATATCTCTTCAACCATGGCTGTACTCGACATGGCTGTAAGAGGCACACTCCCTAAAAAGGCGGAGTTTTGTATGGGAGGTAGGAGTAGTTTTTGTCCGATTGTGCTCGTCATACAACCTAACCTCCGCATAGAGGATAGAATTTTGTATACTAAACTTTAGCTTAATAGCTCTTAAATTAGGGATGTAATCGCGGGAAGAATGGGACACTACCAAAAAGAGGGGGTTGATATGGGGAGGTGGGAGTTAGAAAGGACAGATTCTGGCTCATCTTAAATCTTACTCTTCTCTTAAGGGATAGAAGTTTGTGTGCCAAATTTCAGCTTGATAGCTCTTAAATTAAAGCCGTAATCGCGGGGACAGACAGAAACCACCAAAAAGAGGGAGTGGAGATGGGAGGCCCGATCTTACTCATCTTGGAACTTAACCTATCCTTAGGAAATAGAAGCTTGCAAATTTTAGCATTATAGCTCCTTAACTACGGCTGTAATTTCAGGGACAGATAGACGGACACCCTAAAAGGGGGTGTTTGTATGGTCAGTTGTTTTTGTTCGATCTTGCTCATCTTGGAACTGGCCGTTAAAATACGGCTGTAGTTGCGTGGACAGACAGACGGACACTCCCAAAAAGGGGGTTGTTTGTATGGAAGTTGTAAGTAATTTTTGTACGATTTTGTTCATCTTGGAACTTAACCTTCCCTTAGAGAATAAAAGCTTGCCTAACAAATTTCAGCTAAATGACTCTTAAATTACGTCTGTGATAGTGTGTGCTGATAGGCGGACACTCCAAAAAGGGGGTTCTTGCTCATTTTAGAACTTAACCTTCCCTTAGAGGATAAAAGCTTACATATCAAATTCCAGAACGATATTAACTAAACTACGTCTATAATCGTAGGGGCAGATGGACGGACACCCACTAAATGGGGGCGTTTGTATGGAAAGTGAAAGTAGATTTCGTCCGATTTTCCTCATTTTCGCTTAGAGAATAAAAGCTTGCGTACCAAATTTCAGCTCGATGGCTTTTAAAATACGGCTATAATGCGGGGGCAGATAGTCGGACACCCACTAAATGGGGGTGTTTGTATGGGAGGGTAAAGTAGTTTTTGTCCGATCTTGCTCATCTTAGAACTTAACTTGCGCTTAGAAAATTCAAACTTACACAGCAAATTTCAACCAAATATTTCCTAAACTGCTGCTGTAATTGCGGGGGCTAGAAAGACGGACAACCCCAAGATGGAAGATTTTGTATGGGAGGTAAAATGTGGGTTTCGTCCGATTTTGTTCATGTTTGAACTGAACCTCCGCTTGAGAAATAGAAGCTGGCATACCAAATTTCAGATCGATGGCTCTAAAACGATGGCTGTGATAGTGGGGACAGATAGACGGACTCCCCCAAAAAGGGAGTATTTGTATGTGAGGTGGAAATAGTTTTTGTGCGACGCCCCCAAAAAGGTAGACGGACTCCCCCAAAAAGGGAGTATTTGTATAGGAGGTGGAAATAGTTTTTGTGCGATTTTGTTCATATTGGAACTTAACCTCCCTTTTGAGGATATACGTTTATATATCGAATTTAAGGTGCGTTCAAATTTCAGCTCAGTACCTTTTAAACTACGACTGATATCGCCGGGACAGAAGAACAAACTGAACATACCCTTCAGTCCGTGCGTGCGCAATGTTAACGGTATACAGGTCCACATTCGAAGGTTCATGTTATTCTATTCTTTGGTGTACTTTCACTTCTGGCAAGCATCACTCACACCTGTGATTTTTTCCTGTTTCCTGCAGTGTAGTAGTCAGTAAGTCTGCTACAAAGACAATGAAAATTTAATGCACTCCGTAACTGTTTTACCAGTTTTGTTCTGTATGTTTCGTAAACAACCTTAATTCTGAAAGTTTATGTTAAATATTTATCTTTGTCTAGGGAGTGAGAAATTTCAAGTCAGGGTGAAGGCAATAGGCAAGTATAGTAAAACCCCCCAAAGGGTTTTGCATTCGCAGGCTAAACTTCTTATGACCTTTTGTATTATTTTTATTGTTATCTTAATGTTTGTCCGACGTCTGTTGCACTGTGTTATTAAACCTTAAATCCAGAATATTGGAAAAAAAATTTATGTATCGCCTCTTTTATAAATTTTCCCCAATAACTAGTATGTAGCGAGTTTGCATATGACACTCGCTGCATATGTTTATAAGTATGAATGCACAACGTATGAGTAATATTAATTTTAAGCGGATTTAATATTACTCATACGTTGTGCATGTATGCATTCATATGTATATACATACATATGTAGCGAGTACCATAGGCAAACTCGCTACATACGAGTTATTGGGGAAAATTTATAAAAAAAATGCGATAAATGCAAATTTTGGAAATATTTCATTCCATAAAATTTAGCCAACCTAAATTTTTACACGAATATGTTAATAGAAATTATTTATTAAAGTCTTAGCTACAATTCTGCAGAAGAATAAAATGAGAAATCATCACTGATTCTTGAGTTATAGCTGGAAAACTAACTTGAAATTTGAAACTTGAAGACATGAAAACAATATAAAAAATCATAAAAAAAAGTTTGGCTTGAGGGGTTTAACTATACTGACCTAGTAACTTCACCCTGACTTGGAATTTCTTAGCTCCAAGATTGGCTGTTATGTCTTAATGTGTGGCTGTGTTATGTATTAATGATCAAATATGCCAAAGGGGAAAAGATTAACCAATGGCCTACGCAATTCAGATAGTAAATATGATGTTGATGTTAATTCTTTTATCACCGATAACTAATGTGCAGTATAGCAGCATTTGTTTGCTGTAGATAATGTTTATTAAATACCATATAAATGCTGCGTTCCTTATACGTCATATGGGGCAATTAACAAATTTAACATTTTTTTTTCAACAAATGCAACGAAAAATTAATTAAATATAACTCTAGCAGTTGTTCATGTTTCATGCTGCAAATTATGGTAATTTAAATTTTGTTTGCATTTTAAGTAAGCACTGTGACGCTTTTTTGTTCGGTAAACTGACAGTGTGTGAGTTTCACATATTGTCGAACATTTGATGTTTGCTGAAGTTTATTTATAAAATTGTATGAGAGTTAAACTACAAAAAATAACATAAAATAATATGATATCCACTAGATGTCGTGACAGTTTAACGTGACTTAATGAAGTTGTAGGTAAACATGAAATGTCGTCCTTAGCCCTATAGTTTAGTGTGAAATTTTTATCATATTGAAACTGCACGCAAAAACACAGAACAAACTGTCATTACTGGTTTTATAGACTTGTTTGTGCCTGGTACCTCAGCCACTATATCGCTTAGTGAATGGGGTAACTATACAAATCGATAAATGGTTAAAATAATTTGCAGTCAGCATTTAATGCCATATCTAATACCAACATATGTACTGTTCGCTCGAGTATATAGAATTTTCCATATGTGTATATTTATTAATTAGTGCATTATATTTTAGAATCTTATACAAATAAATGTATTTCCTTCCATTTAAGGGTTATGGTCGCTCCTTTAAAGTAACGAATAATATCAAGGATCGGACATCAAATAATATTTTATGGAAGAAAGCTGAATTCTGCACACCCTTAACTAAGGTAAGTTACGTTTTTTCTTCAAAATATAACTTTTCTCAAATTTTAAAGAACCCTAGAATTTAAGTAATTCTTATGTATAACATAACAAAAGTCAAGTTCGGTCCGCGATCCTTACCCATCCACAAAAATTTGTATATGTGTTTACTTTGCCAATCATGTAAAAACATTATTCTTAACATTAGAAAACATCTTTCATGAATTTTAGGTGGTTGTTGAGGTTTGTAAATGTGTAAAGAATTAAGTATGGAATTCGGATTCGTGTTAACCTATTTTCGCAGAAAATCAAATAAAGATGAGAATCGACACACTCCATTTGTTCCTATGCTGCAATACTACCTTCTCTCTTTGCACAGTAACACCCCGCATTTATGTGCAAGATAAAGTTCAAAAGTTCACTAGAACATCGAAAAGCAAATTTGTTGTAAATTTTTTAGACATGTTAAGATGAAGTGGTTTTGAACTACATATTCCAACATAATTTCTTCCATTTGTTTGTTCATGACTTAAAACTTCCTTTTGTACGATAAGGATGAACGTTTCTAAAAACCAATCCATAAATTTCAGTCAGGTAGACTGACTGATAAATACCATCACCCAATATAAGATATTGTTTAAGTCTTGAATATTGTTATTAATAGATTTTTAATTAAAGCAAAAGTGCAGAAATGGGGAAGGAGCCCAAAAAAATGTCACTCCATCATACGCCCTAAAACACGAAAAAAGGGGCCCCTTGGGTTCTATGATTACCCCCCATGTGTGGGTACTCAAATGAAAGACACTTTCGAGGCGAATCCAACGATTGTATTTTTAAGTTCCTACGGGTCGAGTTAGAGCCATTTAAATTTCAGGGATATACCCAAAAAAAATTAAAAAAATGTGAAAAAAATCATGGAAAATTTAAGGAAATAAATTAAAAAATTCTAAAAAAAAAATAAAAAAAAACGCTCGATTTAAAAAAAAATTTCTTTGAAATGCCCCGTAAAAAATTAAAAAAAAATGGGGAAAAATCATGGAAAATAAAAAAAATTTAAGGAAATGAATTGAGAAATTCCATAGAAAAATTAAATGTCATCAAAAATGTGTGAACATTTTAAATTTTTTTTGAATTTTTTAGGTTTTTTTAATTAAAAAAAAGAAAATTGAGAAAAAATTAAAAAAAAAATAAGGAAACAAATGGACAATTTCAAGAAATATTTAAAAAAAATTCAAGAAAATGTGAAAAAAAAATATTTGCAAAAAATGCAATTGATAAAAAAAAGGATAAAAGTGGAAAAGTTGAAAAAAATTTTTAAAAATATTAAAAAGCTATGTTTTGTAAATCTAATTTTTTTTGTTGATATATCCCTTTAAATTATTATTTGTTTTTTTTTTTTTAATTATAGTTGTAACGGTTGAAATGGTTGCATATATCCCAAAAAAAAAAAAAAATTTGTTTTTTGGTATATCCTGGAAATTTATATGGCTCTAACTCGGTGCAAGAGACCCTTAAAAATAACATCGTTGGATTCGACTCGTAAATATCTTTCATTTGAGTACCTGCACATGGGGGGTCATCAAGGAACCGAAAGGGGCCCTTTCTGACCCCCTGGGCCCTTTTGGCCTGATCGCCAACTTTCACCTACCATTCCGATGTTTGGGGACCAAGACGAAGGCAATGGCATATTTTTTTTTAATCGGGCTCCCGCCCCATATTCTGCACTTTAGCCTTAATGATAATAAAATTACTTATGTCTTATTTTTTGTGTGATTGTAAAAAAGTAAAAGTAAAAAATTTGACTTATTTGTATAGTAGGAACAATTAGGGGCAGCACAACGTGCTTAATTTTTTTTGGTAAATTAACGTTCATTGAACGCTTAACTTGCCAAAATGTGTCTGAATTCTGTGTATATACCAAAACTATATGTAACTAAAAGGGGCAATAGGGTTTCTGAGGTTTTGCCTCCTATTGCAAGATAAATTAACTGACCAAATTTGATATTCCCCCAGGTACCGGTTTTGTAAGTTATGGGCGAAATGTTAATTTTCAAAAAAATTTCATTTTGTATGGAAGGTACCAGAAAGGGTAAACCGATATAGTCCATATTCATTCCTGATTCAAATTTCATAACCGTACAACTTACGCAAAATTTGACTGAATTCAGTATAAATACAAAAAAGATATGTATGTAAGACAATGAGAGTGAATGCGGTCGTTTGTATAGAAGTTACCATAAGTTTTTGCCTCCTATCACAAGATAAATTAACGGACCAATGGCAGGTTCCACAAGGGGTGGGGCTACTCTGCCCATTTACAATCCCATTAGTTCGTTTTGGAAAATAATAATACTGATACACTTTCAAACCGATTTGTTAAGGTTTACTCGAGTTATCCTGCTCACCAGCCAGCCAGACAGACGGACAATCAATCAATCGTCTTAAAAAGTCCTGAAACGAATTTAACGCGTTACACGTTTTCTTGCATCAAATGATATATACCATCATCCCTAAGGGTGATGGTGTAAAAGTGTTTGCCACCTTTGAGCCACAATCAAGGTGAGTTGAACAAACTAAATTTTAAGGGCCGATGGTGATTTTGAATAAATTATTTAGGAAATTATTATTATATATAAATTATTGTCATTTCTTTTCATTATGGTAATATTGGTATGGTTCAATTATGTATGGAACAAAATATCGGCAAAATAGCCACCGCTACCTCGGCGGCACACCTCCATCCGATGGTCCAAGTTTTCGATGACGCTGAGATATAATTGAGGTTCTATGCTGTTAATGTGCCGAATTATCTCATCCTTTAGCTCTTGAATTTTTGCTGGATTATCGACGTACACCTTTTAAATAAAAACGAAACGCGGTAATAGATTTTCATGCTCTATGTCTCATTCTGTTCAAAGGTTATGTGACATTACGTGAAAGTAGCAAGTCGTGATACCCAATTTTTTTATTTTTTTCATAAATTTTTTTTAACTGCTAAACTGTTGATTACGCAGAGAAATCATATTTCAAGAGATTAAAGAAATTTTAACACTGCGCAGCAAAATTAAGGTCATTCCTAAGGGGATAAATAATTCCTTAACAGTTCTTTTTCATAAATTGCCCATTTAAATAAAGGGTGAAAGGGTAGGGAAAAAGAAAGAAGGAATGAAACATTAAATTACCTAGTCCGACTGAGGAGACATACTCTAGATCCTCTATATAACCTTTCCCTCAGTATCTTAGCTACCAACGGGCTAGAGCGGGACTTCTCCTCGTCACGGCAGCAGTTCGGTTTGGATCTGTCCCATTTGCCTGTCAGGTGCCTGATATTGCAGGCGAACCATGTACGCCGACCGGGATCTGCTGTATTCGGGCCACACCGCTGTTATACAGTCGGTTTTCATTTTTTTCACATCCAATTCTCCACTAAACCAAAAAGATAATAAATAGTCGGGTGGAAATCTTCCAGTCACGATCAGACATAGTACAGCCTCCTCTAGCCAATTGGTATGCTAATTTATTACCAAGGATCTCGCAATGTCCTGAGACGCAACAAAAGCTGACACCCAGAGTCTTTAGTTTATCCAACTTATCCTTACAGTTCCTGAGCCCCCCGCCCCACTACCTTAATGTGTATTTTATTAAATATGGGAGCGTGACAAGCTTCGATCCCGGCTTGGGAAATATCATATTGCCCAAAATGCTTGTCATACAGCCCAAAACCCCAATTTCTTGGGCAACAACAACTAATATTGTATATGTTTTAGGCGATATGTCATTTTCGGTTTTGGGAGATATGACATTGGGCGAAATGTCGGTACGCCGAAAAGAATCGCCATAACACAATATTCGTATTACCATGTGTAGATTTATGCCAGTCGCCAGCTATACTAAGACGGAAATATAAAAAAAATATTTTAAATATGTATGGGAGGTACCAGAAGGTGCGTGTCTGAAATTCCAATGTTTTCACCAAAAAAATACAGAGTTTGAACTCGATCGTGTTAGGTATTTTGCTACTATTACTCGATTTAAAAAGTGAGCGGACTGGTATATTTGTACGGGAGGTACCAGAAGGGCGTGGCTAGACTTCCAGTTTTTTCTCCAAAAGATTATGTAGTTATAGCTTTACAATGTACAGAATTTGGGCAAGATCGCATTGGGCATATTAATATTATTAATCGAATTCTAAAGTGGTCAGAATGGTACATTTGTGTGGGAGGGGCGTGTATAGACTTAAATTTTTTTTCACCAAAACTTTATACTGTTAAAGCTTTACCAAATATAGAAATTACGCACCATCGTGTTGGTTGTATTATTATTATTAATCGATTTCTAAAGTAGCCGGTACTGGATGGGTATTGGACGTACCAGATGGGACGTGGCTAGACTTCCAATTGTTTTTTTTTTTACTTTTTCCTGCCATAGGTTTAATAACCACAGAATTTGGGCACTATCGCGATGGTTGTATTGATATTAATTCTCGATATCTAAAGTGGGCGGAATGGTAAATATGTATGGGGGGTACCAGAAGGGCCGTGGCTGGACTTCCAATGTTTTCTTCTAAATTTTATCCTGCCGTAGCTTTACTTAATACAGAATGTGGCACTACCGCATTGGGTGTATTGATATTAGTACTCGATTTCAAAAGTAGGCGGTACCAGATAGGTATTTAAGGTACCAGATGGGGCGTGGCTATATTTCCAATTTTATTTTTCAAAAGTTTATCCTGCTATGGCTTAAATAAATACAGAATTTGGACACGATCGCGTTGTTTGTATTGATATTATTACCCGATTTCTAATGTGGGCGGAATGATATATTTTTCCAATACGGTAAGTAGTTTTGGGAAATAGACTGACAAACAGACGAACTGACGGACTTGGCTCAAACGACTTAAAAAGTCATTAATCGAATTTGGTTCAAAGAAATCAGGATCTTAAGTGACTCCTTCTATGTGTTACACTTTTGGGTCGTATCAAATAATATATATCCACCTACCCGCAGCCTGAGGTATAATAAGATAGTAGACTAATCGTAACTCTTTTAGAAAACATTTAAATCCACACCTTACACTGTTATTACACACAGTACCATGACTGGGATACAAAGTGACACAAACTCTTTAAGGTGCTGCCATTCTTATTGCAAGGAATTCCAGGAAGTAACTTAAATACAGGTTTATATTTTAAGTTAACTCCTGAAAAGGGAGAAAAATGAGAATAATGATGGTGTACACAGGCATTTAAAGAACTATTACTAATGAACCACACCTAGATACTTTTGTGGTGAGAACTTCAAGTGAATATCAATTGTGGAAGCACACTTGTTACGATATGTAAATTTAAATGTTGACAAAATATGGTATAGATTCTCTATATAATTTTCTAAGAACAGAAATAATTGTATTTAATTAGTACGTATTTAATATCCTGCGGTTATTGTACCTGTGTGAAAAAAAGACAATAGTTTGATGTGATATTTGTATGGTCTGCATAAAGGGCGATTCATTTAGAAGTTTTAATATTTTAAATAAAGCACTTATTATGGCAAAATATGTAAGGATATGTCCGACGACATTAAAAATCAGTCTCTGACATTTAATTTTTTAACAAAAGTTCATTCATATGTTTGCCACTACAATGCCCTGGGTGATCTTTGCGGCAGGTCTACCTTTCGATCACTCCAATATTGTAAATACATAGCACAAATGAGTTGCTATATTTATGTAGTGCAAAAAGAGCGAGGCTATTTACTTTACTTCCTAATAATGTCGCAAAAATTATTTGTGCCCCTAATTGTTTTATTTCGGATATGGTAACCACCCCCCTTCGTAGATACCAAAAATATTGCACAACCCAATTGTATGATCTTTAGGTCCTCACGACTGTCATGTAGGATGTCCAGGGATCGATTTCTGTCTTAGTCTCCTACATTTATTATATCGCCGCCCTCCTCGATGATGTCGAGAGCAAAGTCGCAATAAAAATCTAGTAAAAGCTTCGTAAACAGCTGAGTTCGCATCCATCTATAAACTAGTAGGTGCCGTTGTGTGAGTCTAAAAATGGAAGCGTGTTTATAACTCGAAAACCTATCCCTCTATACCTCATTCATGGGGTGTTAAAGGAAATTAAGTTTTTTTTTGTATGTCCTCCAATCAATTATGTTTTTCACTAAACGTAACACTTCTGCTCAAATTCCCCACTACTATTTCTATGGGTATATTAATTACAGAAATCACTCTACCTATACAAACTCATTTCAATATAGCATGCTCATAAATTAAATGTCTCTGACATTCTTTAGAATATCTAATCGATTTCAATAAACATGATAATTCCCCTTCTACCAATTAAGCGACATTTCGAAAAACTTTACAAAACTTTCTATACATGTTGTCGCTTGCGATAACGTTGTTGTTCGTTTTTATGTTCGTTTTTTTTTAATCTGTAATAGGAAACAACAAGTTTAGAAAAGTAAATAAAAAACAGAGCTTAAACTAAAGTTTTTGCAAACTTTCCTGTTTTCCAACGTCACTTGGACTGCGATGCCGACTAAGAGACCAGCATAACAAAGCAACACAGAAAAAGTACCAACAAATGTAATTACATCTTAAGGATTCTAAGAAAAGCAAAAAAACATAGAACAGCAGATTAAAGGGGTCATTTATAGAGAAAAACATCAATCGCCTTGTAAAAACTCAAAGACATTAAAAGTAAATGCAAATTGAAAACTGTTTGAATATGCAATTAAAATCGTTGACAATTTAAATAGCAACGAATGAAGTTAAAGTGGTTTAAAGTTCAATAAAACGCAGCATAAGTGGGAATTTAATAAAATTTTCATATTAGACGAATAATTGATAATGAGGAATATGAGATAAGTACTTGTTTTAAATTATTTCCGTATTATTAGCTTATTAATGCTAGAATAGTATGGAAGTATTGAAGCCACAGGGTTTCTATCAATTTGATTTTGAATAATGGTCAAAATACGAATGAAGATATACTAAATTCAGTTGCCATTTATCAACATATA
The DNA here is from genome assembly GCA_964034835.1 of Muscina levida. Classification (NCBI taxonomy): domain Eukaryota; kingdom Metazoa; phylum Arthropoda; class Insecta; order Diptera; family Muscidae; genus Muscina; species Muscina levida. The sequence continues at coordinate 41,142,820 of OZ035883.1, forward strand.
ATTTTAAGGTAGTATTAATTTATAACAGGGTCAGGCAGAACCTAACGCACGCACCATATTAATATTATAGGCCTTATTCATAATAACCGGCCGTGGCATAGTGGTTAGAACACGCGACTACCATGCGGGAGATCGCAGGTTCAAACCTGGCTCCAGTCATCTTTAAAGGAAAAAATAAATAAATAAAATTTTCTTTCATTGTCGGCTCCCCTCGAATGTTGTTGACAGCAACTTCGCAGTATTAATCGTCGTGTCTAGTAAGAACTTCTCAAACAGTGACGTTCGCATTCGTCGATAAACAAGTAGGTGCCGTTAGTTGTGAATCTAAAAATAGAAAGCGTGTTAATTCACAACAACGCGAGAAGCTATCCCATATCTCATTCATGGGGTGCAAAGGGAAATTAAGTTTTTTTTTATTCATAATAATTTATAAGAGGTTTAAAGAACGATTTTACTATGAAAATTTGATTTATAAACCTTTGATGCTTATGAATACGGCTGTAAGTGTTTGTGTCTGTGCACGTAAAACTAGCATACATTGCGTTGTTTAACACAACGCTAAAGTAGAGACTGACTGTAGACTAAGTGTCTTGAATCAAACATAACTTCACGTTCATGTCAAACATAACATCGAGTTCATGTGAAACCAATTGTGTCTTTGCAAAAGAAGATTACTGTTTCCCTCTCGAGGCTATGGCGCACCTAGCACTGATCTAGAAGAAAAGGTATAACTGTAGTTCGTCATTTACTATTACAAAATGGTTTTTATTCCCTCACCCTTCGTATAGGAGGGTATATATCATTTGATATGACCCAAAAGTGTAACACAAAGAAGGAGTCCCTTTAGACCCTTGGTTTCGTTGAACTAAATTCGATACACGACTTTTTTTAAGTAGTTTGGGTCATGTTCGTCTGTCTGCCTGTCCGGCTGGTATGCACGTAAACTTTCGAAAGACGCAACCAATTGTTTTGAAACTTTGCAAGTGTTAATATTTTCCAAAAAAATCGATATTTCAAATGGGCTACATGGTCACGCCCCTTCTAGTACTTCCCATACAAATGTACCATTTCGCCCATATTAGAAGTCGAGTACAAATATCAATTCATCTAACGCGATAGTGCCAAAATTCTGTACTTTGTTTATTAAATTGTATGTTTTTACTGAAGGTGAGGGTATGTCTAAGTAGGTTTACCCAACTGAATCTTTCTTGTTTGTCTTTTAAGTCGTATGATCCATGTCCGTCTGTCTGTCCGGCTAGTACACACGATAACCTCCCATACAAATGTACTATTCCGCCACTTAAGAAATCGAGTAATAATATCAATACACCGTACACGATCGTACCCAAATTCAGTATTTAGTAAAGCACTAACAGGGTAAAGTATTGGAGAAAAAAATGTGATGTCCAGCCACGCCCCTTCCGGTACCTCCCATTTAAATATACTATTCCGCCCAACGTGATCGCACCCAAATTCTGTATTCAATAAAACACTAACAAGATACAGTTTTGGAAAAAAATGTATGTCAAGCCACGCCCCTTCTGGTACCTTCCATTGTACCATTCCGCCCACTTTAGAAATCGAGTAATAATATACATAACCCAACGCGATCGAACCCAAATTCTGTATATAGTAAAACACTAATGGGGTAAAGTATTGGAGAAAAAATTTGAGGTCTAACCACGCCCCTTCTGGTACCTCCCATTCAAATGTACCATTCCGCCCAACGCGATCGCACCCAAATTCTGTATTCAATAAAGCACTTAAAAGATAAAGTTTTGGAAAAAAAAATTTGATGTCTAGCCACGCCCCTTCTGGTACCTCCCACTTTAGAAATCGAATAGTAATATCAATAACCCTACGCGTACCCAAATTCTGTTTTCAATAAAGATCAAACAAGATAAAGTTTCGGAAACAAATTTTAAGTCTCGCCACGCCCCTTTTGATAGCTCCCATACAAATTTACCATTCCGCCCCATTAAGAAATCGAGTAATAATATCAATACACCCATCGCGATCGTGCCCAAATTCTGTATTTTATAAATCTCTAACAGGAAAAAGTTTTGGACAAAAAATTGGAAGTCTAGCCACGCCCCTTCTGGTAGCTCCCATACAAATGTACCATCCCGCCCACTTAAGTAATCGAATAACAATATCAATAAACTTAAAAATTTTATGTTTTACTGAGGGAGAGAGTATATGTAAGTCGATTTTCCCGACTGAAACTTTCTTACTGGTTTTTTATACCTATAAATCAATGCTTTCTGTTTAGGTATATATTGCTATGTAACTAGTGTTTTTGTCCCGACCCGTGAATTCAAGGGTGATAAATTTTATTTCTTTAGGACTATAATACAGTTTGGGCACGCCCAATCCGCCCAGTGATACAAACTTAAAATTTCGTATGCATATTCATATTCGTGTTGCAGAGTACTATCTAGGTATAAAATTGTACAGGGAGCCACGCCCCCTCAGACCACTGATCCAAAATTCAAAAGTCGTCTGCATTTTTATATTCGTGTTTTTATAATCCGCCCACTGACCCAAAATAGATATTCGTCTGGATATTTATATTCGTATTGTCGAGAACTACATGTGCATCAAATTTTATTTCTTAAGGGCTAAGTACAGCTATGCCACTCCCAATCCGCCCACCGAAATTTAAATTTCGTCTGCATATTCATATTCGTTTTGCTGAGTACTATCTCGGCCTAAAATACAGTTTTGCCAGGCTCACTTCGCCCACTGAGCCAAAATTTAAATTTCGTCTGTATATTCATATTTGTGTTGCCGTGTACTATCTGTTTAACAAATTTTTTCTCTTAAGGGCTAACATAAAGTTTTGTCACGCCCCCATCGCCCACCGATTTATAATTAAGATTTCGTCTGCACATAGATATTCCATACAATGATCAAAAATTTAAATTTCGTCACAATATTCATATACGTGTTGTCGAGTACTATCTGCGTGTCAAATTGTATCTCTCTAGGGCTAAAATACAGCTTTGCCACGCCCACTCCGTCAGAATCGTGTTGTCTAGTACTAACTGTATAACACATTTTATCTCTCTAGGGCTCAAATACAGTTTGACCACGCCCCCTCTCGCCCACTGATCCAAAATTTAAATTTTGTCTGAATATTCATCTTCATGATGCCGAAGATGACATCTTGGACAACCTCGATGTCAAATTTTATATTTCTAGGTCTAAAATACAGTTTGCCATGCCCACTGATTCCAAATTGTATCTCTCTAGGTCTTAAATACAGTTTTGCCACGCCCAGTGATACAAACTTATATTCTTATTAGTGTTGGCGAGTACTATCTGGGTATTAAATTTTATCTCTCTAGGACTAAAATACAGTTTGGCCACGCCCCTTTCGCCCACTGATCCAAAATTTAAATTCGTTTGCATATTCATATTCGTGTTGTCGATTACTATCTGTGTAACAAATTGAATCTCTCTAGGGCTAAAATACAATTCGGTCTCTCCGTCCACAGGGTCATAAATTTAACAAAAAATATGTAGCCTACGATAATTTCAATATAGTCCATTTACTGTCTTCCAAATTTTATTAAAACAAGTTCAGCCGTTTAGGCGTTATTGAGCTACAAACATACAAACAAACAGACAAACATTTATAATATAAATAGGGATTATTGCCTCATCTAATCGTTTGTTAGAGTTATTTTTATTCCCCCTTCTATTATTATAACATACTAGCGGACCCGGCGAACTTCGTCTCGCCCCAAATTTATGCCTTTAGATAAACTCGAGTAATAATGTTAATACACCCAATGCGATCGTGCGCAAATTCTGTACTTATTAAAGCTATATCAGGATAAAGTTTTGGGGAAAAAACTGGTAGTCTAGCAACGCCCCTTCTGGTATCTTCCACACAGATGTACCACTCCGTCTACTTTAGAATGCAAGTAATAAGATAAGATGTTTGATAAACAATGTTTTTCGATTAGTTTTCCCCCTCAAAAACAAACAACGAAGGAGGTTCTCCAAAACTCGAAAAGGCAACGTTCAACTGATCGAACATAAAACAGGGAAATTCGAGATTAATCTCATATACTTCCAACGATTGGCCTTGCGATTTATTGATTGTCGTCGGGGAATTGGAATGGATGATGAGTTGGAATTATCTAATTCGTAAGATAAGGACTTCCTCTTCTTTGAATTTGTTCTTTATGATCCTCTGAAATCACATTTTTTATCAGATTCTTGACGGACAACCGCGTACCATTGCACAATTTCGGTTGATTCAGATTCCGCAATATGATTATGATCGATCCCACCTTTATCTGTAAATTATGCGGCATATTAAGCGAGTGAAAAATTCGGTCGGATTGTTAGTCGCTTCATCCTTTACGGTCACGCTGTAAACAGATTTGTACGAATGCAGTTCTCAAGCGATTTAACTTTCTAATTTGAAATTGTAGCTATTAATGTATTTATTCTTCTCTGCTAGTAACATACTGCCCGTAAATTAATCCAATCGAGATTTTTTTAATTTTGTGCAATGTCATGAGTTACTTTTCCAACGATGTGAACTGGCAAAAATTTGCTGAGAACTGCCAAGCGCTGGCAGTTGTTTCGGGAATTCAGCAGAAGATGGGAGGTTCTGGAATGAGCCCCTAATTTTTTGGTCAATTACAACTTCTTGACGTTTTCAAGCATGGTTTTAGTAAATCAGCAGTATTAGACATTTTGAGCAAAATTATAGCCCCACCAAATCGTTTTAAATTCCCTCGTAAATCCTTTATCGTTCGGTCAACTACTTCCAAAGCTCATTTAGTCGTTATCGAGCATTCATCCGAAATGTCATTGTATACTTTGGCTTTTCAACCGTGAGAAGATTCATCGACAGTTTTAAAGTGGAATTTGCAGTTCGAATGCCTTCCAACAATGTGACAGGTATGCCAGAGGATGCAGCGGCTAACTTTATTTGAGATCTTGACCAAATTGTTGCCGGAATCAACAAAAAATGTCTTAGGTGTCCCACTCGGAGCATCGAGAAAGTAAATGCCTCCAGTTTCATCGTGCACACGTACACGTTCTTGTACTCGGTATTTAACAGCGGCACATTAGTTCGAACTCTTCCGATCAGCTCATCTAGATTATAGTCTTGCTCCCGTTAAAATTCGCGATCGAATGCATTTTGCATCGAACGATTTGACGCTGGCACTCCCAATGTCGGGTTCGACGGATTTTTTATTTAAATATTATTTTTCTCGTTACCTACTAACATTTAACCGAAAAATTTCCACCTAGACATCGTTCGAAACCATCAAATCATGCGAAAATTGCAAAATTTCGTCAATAAAAAAAACACATTATTTGACTTTTCCGGAATTTTCCGAGTTTTTCCCTAAGAATTTTCTATTTTTCCATTCGAAAAGCCATTCCGTAACAACTGCAAACAAAATTCCATACAAAAAACCAATTTTCGATTTTTTCACTTTCCCGACTTTTTCAAAGGATTTTCCCAAAATTATCTTGCATAAAACCCTCATACCAATTACGAACAATTGTATAAAAATTGAAAACAAAATGGGCCAGCCGTTCTCCCTTGATGAATTACTACAAACTGTTTACACCGTTTTTATACATATAGGTTTCACAATAAACCAAATTTTTCCAAGCAGCACAACGAATTTTCCACCTTTACGTCGTCTAAAATCATCAAATCAAGCGATACAATGAAAAAATTAAAAATTTTCGAGTTATTTAAAAAATTTTCCGAGTTTTTCACCAAGAATTTTTCTATTTTCCATTCGAAAAGTCATTTTGGAATGATTATCCGAAATTTTCACATTTACATCATTCAAAATTATCAAAACACAAAAAAATGTAAAATTTTGTCGAAAAAAAATTCAAATTTTTGGAATTTTTTCATAATTTTCCAACCAAAATTTTCCGTTTTTTCAACCGAAAAGCCACGACGGAACAATTGCACACAAAAAGTTATACAAAAACTCAATTTGCGATGCAAAATGTTTCTGAAAAAATCCAAATTTTTCGAGTTTTTCCGGAATTTTCCGAGTTTTCCACCGAGAATTTTTCTATGTTTTCATTCGGAAAGTCATTTCGGTATAATTATCCAAAATTGTTCACTGTTACATCGTCCAAAATTATCAAATCATACGATAATATGCAAAATTTTGTCGAACAACAAATTCAAACTTTTTGAATTTTTCCAAAAATTTACCATTTTTCTACTCGAAAAGCCATTCTGTAACAATTGGACACAAAATTCCATACAAAAAGGCACTTTTAAATTTTTCCAATTTTCCGACTTTTCCGGAAGATTTTCCCAAAATTTTCTTTCACATAAACCTGCTCCTGCCAATAACGAAAAACTTAAAAAAAGTTTGAGCAAAATCGGCCCAGCCGTTCTCAATTGATGAATTACTATACATTTTTGCCACCATTTTTATATATATAGATTACAATCCTAACATATCCTGACTAAATAGTCGACGGCAAATAAACCATTTCATTATTTTGTAATTAAAAGTTGTAAAGGTTCATCATGTATCCGCTATATTTTTTAGATGATAATAAAATACTGAAGCGCATAACCGCAAAAGAAAAAACAAATAATAAACACTAAATGAAAAGTTCACTCGCTAATACTGAAAATAATACAAACACAAAAAAGCAAAGACACTCACACTACTCTAACAATAAGGGAGGAAATTAATTAAATTTTCGAACTAAAACTACTCTACTACTACCCTGCAGAAGAAGGTAGAGGCATTGACGCCTAATGAGTGGTGCTATACTGGAATAAAGGCCAGTAGTCGCAACAGATACGATTTATAGACGGGTGGCAAGTACTGGTAGAGTAGTCGCAAATGCTGAACTAGTTTTTTGAACTTGCCCTGTAGAAGCATTGACGCCTAACGAGTGGTGATATACTGGAGTAAAAGCCAGTAGTCGCAACGGATACGCTTTATAGACGTGTGGCAAGTACTGGTAGAGTAGTCGCAAATGCTGAAATAGCGAGTAGTGGTTTTCGTATGACAGCCCAATGTTAAAATCGTCACTTGAAAGCATTACCCGGGAAATGAAGAGCGACTAGTCGGTATCGCTTTGGGGCTAGTGGAAGAGTACTTCTGCAGCACTACTTTCTTCTGAAGGGTATATACTACTACTCTACTACTATATGTGTGTATGCATATATGCATACACACATACACCCACACACACACAATAGTCTGCAATTCTCAATCAATTAAAACTTCTTACTTTGAAACTGACATGCAAGCGAGCGAGAGAGTGAAAAAGAGTGTTTACTAAACAAGTTGCGAAATTTTATGCAAATACTGCAAATGCTTTCACTTGAAATAATTATTTTTATATATGTGGGTGACGTGAAACCTCAACAATTAACACTTAACCACAGATAACAGTAGGAAGCGAGCAATTCAAAAGCACAGGGCGTCATCTGCAACAAGAGGGGAGGTGATAGTGCATAAAAGAGTAGTGGGTGTTTAAATAACAAGTGACTGTGGCAAGCACATAGCATAAGGTACCAGCTGAAGGAGCAGTGTATAATTAAAGCAAATTTTGGCAACAAAAACTAAAAAAAACGACGACGACAAAAACTGCTGTCGTGTTGGATTCAATATGCTCCTGTGGTAGTCATAAGCATAGTATTTAGCGTTTTTTTAAGCACATGTTGTGTTATGCGCATGATGTGTTAGATGTGCTAGTATAATACGATTAATACCTGGCTAGATCATGCCAAAGGTCGATAGTTGCAAACACGAATAAATATCTCTCAAAGAAAACATTTAAATGGCTTGTCAGTTATTATTTTCTTCAAGAACGTATTCTCTTAAAGTTGTAAGAGATCATGATGAGTCAACTTTCCAGCCAAGAATCTAAAAATCACCAATCACAGACAAAATATGTCTGATTGATGTACGAAGTGCTTCAACAGAAAAAATCTTTCAAATTTTTATTAATAGTAATGCTTCAAATACACCTTATCTTTAAATTTCTATGGCATTTATTCACTGGCAAATAATTTACTAGTAATAGTACAAAACAACTCCAATAATCAATTCCTCTGAGTCTGTTTTTTTTATTCCTCCACCAATTTAATGGCTTCAACGCATGCCATTTGTTAATTGGCCCCCTTCAACCATTTAAGAAACACAGTCTTAGTTTACACAACATCCATGTCATAAGGGAAACATTGTTTTTTAAAATTTATGACTGTTGTTGAACGATTTTTGGACCGTAACATTAAATAAGATTCAGTGTCACATTTTCACAGTTTCAGTTTAATGACAAAATTTGACAAACGAACATTTCTTGTTATTTTTGCTTTGTCTACTTTGTCTACAACTTTTCTTAGACCAATGTCAAGCGATGTTGCCTTACTATAAGGGGACCTTGGGCATTAGCGCTAATGTCTACTTGGATGTAGGGAAAGTTGTAAAGTATTTTTAATCGTAAAGTTTAAAAACTTTTATCACCAACATTCAAATGTGTTGAGTAGCAATAATAATAATAATAATTTCTAAATTTAACGAAATTGAGGCAAATTGAAGAATTTAAGAATCTCTAGTAAGAGCCAGCAAAAATTAAGCTCACAATTTCTTCCATAACTGCTCGGTACCAGAAGTAGTTCTAATTTGACTGAAACACTAATGATGTATTGTATTTGTCATAGGAGGAAAGTACTTGTAAATTGACTACTTTACTAGTAATAACAAAATGCAACATCCAATCTGGGGTGTGAGAAATTCCAAGTCAGGGTGAAGTTACTAGGTCAGTATAGTAAAACCCCCTAAGGGTTTGGTGTGCTTAGGCCAAACCTTATTGGTATGTGTTCGCTAAGTTTTTCATCCAATACTTAACAAGCATGGAAGATTTTTTATTTAATTTTTCAGCAGAATTGTAACTTAACCTTCAATAAATAATATCTATCAATATATCCATGAAAAACATGTTATTTATCACCTTTGTTTATAAATTTTACCCAATACATCAAATTTTTGGCCATACATAGGCCGTCTCATCTGTGATAAGTAGAAAACTGGCCATTGCGGATGATATTGAATGACGACCCAAGACCAAGTACTTTACTGTTCATGTATGTAGCGAGTTTGCATACCCAGCAGCAAAAAATGGTGCTTTGCATTCCTTCTTACAGGCCTGCAAAGGCAGTCAGAAGCCCTACCCTTCAAATGCAGTCTTCATTTCAAATTAACATAGGGCCCATAGGCAGGCAAGGCCTGCACATTCCCTTTCTCATTGAAGGCGTTTCAGTAGACATGCCTAGTATGTCCTGCTTGGAGTCCTAATAACATGGGCCTTCTATGAGGCATTGCTACTGCAGACCAGCTTGCAGGCCTGCAAAAGAGCATTTATAGAAAGACTTAAATAACCACCATTTTTTGCTGCTGGGTGGGCATGCTGCCTACTCGGCTATCACGTGATATAGTTGTTGTACGACAAATAACATACATGTGGTTTTCATAAACAACAGCATCTGTCTTACCTTCCCTTAAGAGGCCTGTCAACAGGCCTAATCGAAGAAGTGACAAGTGCATGGCTATGAACGTCAATTCTGCCTTCTACTAATAGGACTGTCAACAGGCCTGTTTGAGGCAAGAAAGTTTGCATGCCCTTTGTGCACATCTATGGTATTTTTGTGGGGTACACAGTAGGGCTACTCACAGGCCAGTTTTAAGAAGGGAAAGAGGCATGTCTGCGGGACCTATTCTCATCCTAGAAAGAGGCCTCATTGCAGATCTCATTTGAGAAGCGAAATGTGCATGGGTATGGAATTTTTTATTAGGCTTAGTGAAGGACTTATTACAGCCTGTATACATACCTGGAAAAGGAAGGCGTATTTGAATGTCAACAAACTGCCTTTGAAGGCATGTTTGCAGGCATATTTTTACAATGACTCGTCTTTTCCGCTGCTGGGTGTGGTACTCGATACATATATGTATATATGTACAACGTATGAGTAATATTGTTTTTATTCGAATTTTATATTAATCACACGCACATCGTAACAATATTATGGATTTATGGTTTAATTGGAAATTCCAAGTAATGGGGAAGGCACTAGGTCAGTATAGTAAACCTACAAAAGGCTTGGAGTTCTCAGCAATTTTGCTGAAGAAGGAAATGAGAAATAATCTATGTTTTTGAGTTATAGCTGAAAAACTAAGCGAACAAACATACAGATAAGCAAAAATATAAAAATTTAAAAACAATTTCCATGGTGTAATCTATTGGTATAATGAAATGATTTTTTTAATTATTTTTCAAATGCACTCCTTAATTGTGCGCCACATTTACTTTTCTATAGGATTGTTAGTATGTAAAAAAAACTTAATTGCCCTTTACACCACATTAATAAGGCATAGCATAACTTCTCGCGATGTTGTGAATAAACACGCTTTCTATATTTAGATTCACAACTAACGGAACCTACTTGTTTATTGATGAATGCGAACGTCACTGATTGAGAAGCATTTTACTAGACATGTCGAATGACTAGACACTTATACTGCGAAGTTGCTGTCGACAACATCAAAAAAGATTTTTTTTATTTTTTTAGATTTTTTTAGCCATGACTTGCATCTGAGATCTCCCGCATGGAAGTCGCGAGTTATAACCAACATGCCACGGCCGATCCCCATTTTTTATTATGCAAAAAGGCTTAATATGCTTAACTACTTTGTTTATAAAGGGTGGTTACATTTTAAGGGCCGATGTTGATTTTGCATAAAGCACAATTTATTTAGGAAATTATTGTCATTTCTTTTTATTATGATAATATTGGTATGGTTGAACTATGTATGGAACAAAATATCGGCAGCCGCGACCTCGGCGGCACACCTCCATCCGATGGTCCAAATTTTCGATGACACTGAGGCATAATTAAGGTTCTATGCCGTTAATGTGCCGATACTTGAGATAACACGGTCATTGAATTTGTCGAGCAAATGAGCCATTGTTTCGTTAGGTGTGTGGCAAGTGGCACCGTTCTGTTGAAACAACATATCGTCCACATGTATATCTTCCAACTGGGGCCATATAAAATTCGATATCATCTCACTATCGCGAACACCATTCACAGTAACTGCCTGACCGGCCTCATTTTGGAAAAAATATGGCCCAAAGATGCCGCCAGCCCATAAACCACACTAAACAGTTACTCTTTGTGGGTGCATTGGTTTTTCGACAATCACTCTTGAATTATCAGTCGCCCAAATGCTTAAACTTAAATTTAGAATGCGAATTAATTGTGGGGAGAAAATATTAAGCTAAGAGAGTAAATTGTATTTCTCTTCCAATAATTTTTTTTTCTCAGAGATTTATGCAAGATTTTTTATTCTTACTTTGAGTCAGATATAAGACTTGATATTTATTCTAAGAATTTTTTACTTTAAAGTTGAGAAGTTCGTACTTAAAATTCTGTAATTAAGTTTGTACAAACTAAATTGGAGAATTTCATTCATATTTTAATAATTTCTACGCTTATATTTTTGAACATATCCCGTTTTTTACTTGATTTAAAAATAATTAGCAATATTCGTACTTAAATATTTAAGTACTTTTTCTGCAAAAAATAAGAATTTTAAACTAATATTTAGAATGCGTTTTTTTTCTGTGTTCGTTTTGCCATTCAAATTAACTGCAGCCCATTAAAGTAATCAATTGCGGAAGGCACGAATTGCCTGAAAAGCTATCTCCAAATTTCTTCCACATACCGACCTTGTACGTTAATGATTTGTTTAAATTTCGCTAACCTATGAAATTTTAAAGATTTTCTTAAAGGAAGGGAAATTCCATCATATCCCATACATGGGATGCAAAGGGAAACCGTTTTTCTACCAGTCGCTGGATGTTACCTCTTGTTTATTTTCCTTTAATCACCACCTAAATTATACTAAGCTTACATCATCAAAACTATAAGCTATATCATCAATATTTTGTTTATTTTTCTTACTAGATTACACAGTTTTTGGTAAAAGATTTTCTGCGAAGCATTTCATTTACCGGTAGACATTGTTTCTACTTACCTTACTTATCTTAATTTTATTATATGTTTACTAAATTGAATTTATTATATTTCACATGTTTTTGCCAACGTTATAATTAACGTAAACAAAATCCAAAAGCTAACACACAGACAGTTGTGCATAATTTGTGTGTGATTTAAATATTTAATTTTCTTTATAAAAAAAATATAACGCTCTAAAGTATGCAAATTTATGTTATGCCTACAAGTAGGCTACGAAAGAAAGTGACAAAATTCCTAAGGCTCAGATGATAACACAGTGGCTAGTATTCACTGTAGGAAATGATAAAATGTAGAGCTGTAGAATTTGATTCTCCACGTCTAGTTGGTTTGGAATTGTCACGAATTTTCTATGAATTCTGATAAAGATAAATACATTTTTGTTATTATAAAAACTCCTTACCTAACATAACTTTCATATACACAATTTCTCATATAACAGTAGTTTCTTACTTCAATATTTTCTTAAAAACCAAACAATGATGGAAGAATTTAGATACAGTATTATTATACTTGAACAAAATACATATCTATACTTTCCTTAATGCTTAAACACTCGGCTCCCGTCTATTGTTTAACTTTCTTTTTTGTGCTTATTTGATTCTCCTGCCTACCTTTAAGTGTTATTATGTCCTTTGTTTAAAATCCTAAACTATGCCATTGTTTAAGGCCAGCCTGGAATTTTACAAAACCATCTACACATTTTAAATATCTTTGCAAGCATATTTTCATCCACCGTCGTCGCTTTTTAGTTAGTTTCCGACTAACCATTCCTTGCTTGTTATGTATTTAAATATTTACACAAGTTAGAAGATTTTCAAAAATAAATACAGGCTCCCCATCACGCCCTCACCAACATTTGGTGATGATTTATGCCTCCTTATTGAAAGGAACAAGTTTTTCATGCCACAACAGACAGACAGACAGACATGCGACATGCCAGCCAGGGGGATTGTCAACAGTCGCTTGTTACATATGTTTTGTGTCGTCGTTATCTTTACGTTGTAGTGCGTTGCGAGACAGATGCTAATGCGATTGTTGGCATCATCAGCAAAAAAAAAAAAACACCAAGAAAATAAATAAAAAAAAAAAACATCATCAATTTCCACTCTGGGACTTCTCAGTTATGTCGTTCGTCTGTGTCGTCACATGTTGCAAGTACAAGTGTTGTGCCACTACTTTGCCTTTTGGTTTGGGAATCCTGCAGGCGATAATACATAAATGATATTTTTCTAGTTGAATTGCCGCCAAAGCCTTAGGAAATGAGTAAAACTGAAGAGTTTTTTCTTAGCAGATATTGGTGTTGACATTGTGCGGGGATAATGTGATAACTTCCTATAGCCATCCATTTATACAAATTTTATTCGTAACTAAAGAAAAAGAAGGGGTTTCCTTCGAGAGACAGAACTTGGTGTTAACACTATGCGGGGAATGTGTGATAACTTCTTGATAATATCCATTTGAAATTACATATTTCTTTGTATGGCTGCAAAAGTTAAATGTTTAGATTTTAAAGCTGTATAATTTGCTGCGGCTGTTTAATTATAAATATAAAACAATATCGAACTATAACACAGTGTAACACACTTTTTCGGGAGTGGACCAAACCAATATTAAATAATAGCATTTGACCTCAGTCACAAAACCCTAAACTCCATTTTGCTCCACTACGTCACAATTTTTGTTAACAGTGGTTGAAAGTTTGATTTTTTTGGGTCAAAAGTCATATTTAAAAAATTATAAATCATGTGTAAAAATAGATTTGGTATAGTTCATGTCTTCGGAGACCTACATTAAAACTTTCCGAGGAATATTTTCTCGGATTTCCTTTATCTGCCACCCATATTGAACATTTTGAGGAATTTCACTTTTAAGCTGTTTTTAAAAACTCATCCTAAGATGTCCTATACTGGTAGGAGCTATGTTCTAATGTTCTGATGAAATATTCCCCTGAACATTTTAATGTATGTCTCCGAAGACATGAACTATCCCAAATGTATTTTTACACATGATGATTCAGATTCTTTGATTCGACTTTTTACCAAAAAAATCAAACTTCAAATTACTGTAAAAAAAATTGTGAGGTAGTGGAGCTAATTGGAGTTTAAGGTTTTATTACTGAGGTCAAATGCTACCATTTGATATTGGTTTGGTTCATTCCCGAAAATGTTTGTTGCACTCGTTGTTCAAAAATAGCCTTTTTAACATTTCATTTTGATTTTATTTTATAACCTTTTACTCGTAGAGGTTATTTATCTTCGGTGACTCTTAGTAAAATTTTCCGGAGAATATTTCTATCAAAGATTCTAAGCCTTGACCTCCCCAAAAGTTGACTTTTTCAAAACTGGGCCAAAAATGTTCCATACGGGTGGGAGCTAGAGGGTTAAAATGTTCCGATAAAATATTCCTCTAAATGTTTTAATATAGGTTTCCGAAGACATGAACTACCCCAAATGTATTTTAATAGATAACTAGCTGGCCCGGCAGACTTCGTCCTGCCTCCAAATTATTTTAAAACATGTTGAGTGCAGTTGAAATCTAATAACGACTGGTATAATACTTAGCCTCTGAAATATTTAAATTTAATGGGCGAGGTATTCCCGGACTTATTCTGTACATCATATAAATCTATATAAATCTAAGAGATTATATTTGTAAGAATTGCTAAAATGGTTCAGCAGTGTCGTCCAGGATATGATAAAAACTTACTTATTGATAGGCATATATTCTAAAACCACATTTATAAGCCGATTGACTGACATATAACTTTCTGCGTTGGTGTACTGGGTGATTGATACTTTAGATGTTTGGTCTGAGCCATGATAGTACTTTGCCCCTTTTTATTCCAAGGAGTACCAATTTCCAAATATCCCTTCATTTGACTCAACAACCCTATGAACCGTTTGGTCTGGATGAAAGCAACAGTTGTTCCCATTTTCGTGTTTGTCCCCTAAAATTTCGAAATGCGAAAAAACCACTTTGTGAAGCTCTCTAATTCTATAGGAAGTGCACCAACAAAAATGTTCGCCATTCGACCTTAAGCCATTTTGGTCTGGATGACCATCTACAGCCCATCCCTAACTTTCACTGAAATTTTGGGACAAATGGGGTCAACCGTTTTCACAATTAGTGGTGACATTAAATTGAACATCTTTGTTATATATATAGATTTCTGAATAACTATGATGTTAAAAAAAGTGACTAAATGACATTCCAAAAATTAAGTGTATCATAAGCTCAACACCGGCAAATGGTTCCAAACATACATTAAAAATTTTCTTATGCCAAAAAAAATCATATATTTAAGTTTGAGTAAAATCGGACAATCGATATAAATTTTCGAAATAATTCAACCCCAGCCAAATCAACTGCGGGTCCATATATACAAAAAAAAATTCTCATAATAAAACAAATACCCAGTGTGCCATGCGGATCAGGATCGGATCCGATACTGATCCGATTCTACGGACATTTTATCCGAATCGGATTCTGGATCGGATCCGATTTCGTTTGAAATTCCTTTTTTAAATCGGATCCGTTTTTTATCCGCATTTGAGTCCGATCCGGTTTGAGTAAAATGGAATAGCAACGAATTGCCAATTTCTATTCCCTAAATGTGGAAAACTCCAAACAATGTATTGCCTATGTTATCCGCGGGGTTATTCTGAAGATGCTCTGAAAATTTCATCAAAATCGGCACAGCCGTTTTCGAGTCCATACGTTGCAAACATACAAACATATATATATAGGAAAGGGGAGTTTTTATCCCTTTTGCTATTTTCACCCCCTAAATGTGGAAAAATTCAAACAGTGTTTAGCCTATGTTACTTGCGAGGTTATTCGGAAGATTCCCTGAAAATTTCATCAAAATCGGTCCAGCCGTTTTCGAGCCCATACGTTACAACAATACACACATCCCCCCCCACACACACACACACATACATGTTTCGAAATGAATGCAGTGTTCGCTATAACTCAAGAACCAATGTACATACAAAGACCGTTTATACATAAAAACCTTGGTATTAACGTCACCTTTCATATGAAGTTTGCAGAAACAAAATCGGTTCACGCAGTCCAGAGAACATCAATTTCTAACACAATGCAACTTATGTTTAAATATATAGATAGAAGATTTTTAATTTTCTTTGAATCGACTTTTGACAAAAAAAAATCAAATTGCAAAACACTATAAAAAAAATGGTGACGTAGTGCAGCAAAATGGAGTTAAGGGTTTTGTTACTGAGGTCAAATGCTATCGTTTAGTATTAGTTTGGTTCACCCCCGAGACAATGACCGTCAAATTGTGTCATAGTGTTATCGAAAGCATAATTTTCGGAAAGGAATTCAACTATGATGAACGGAGCAAAGTATTAATATGTCGTTGTAATTGTTGGCAATATAAAGGGTGGCTAAGGGCCGATGTTGAATGTGAACCACACCTAAACGTCAAGTTCTTTCCTGCATTTCATTTGATATTTCTCAATTGCAGACTAACTCAATTTGGGTCTGTAAGAGATGTAAAAACACCAGTGCAAGCGCGTACAACTCGTACTGCAGAAAATATTGCTGCTGTTCACGATAGTTTGGCTGAAGTACCTTCCACCTCAACTCGCCATGGTGCCCAACAATTGCATCTCTCACGCTCGATGTGATGAACATTATGCATTAATACTTGCATTTACACGCTTACAAGGTACACTTGACTCAAGAACTAAATACTCTTGACCATTCCAAACGTCGTCAATGATCAGAATGGTGACAAGAAATGGCAACAGTGGAAGATCAATTTTCGAAGAAAATCATCTTCAGTGATGACGCACATTTTCACCTCAGTGGATTCGCCAATGAGCAGAATTGCCGCATTTTGGCGAATGATTATCCAAGAGTGATTGTCGAAAAACCAAAGCACCCACAAAGAGTGACTGTTTGGTGCGGTTTATGGGCTGGTGGCATCATCAGGCCGAATTTTTTCAAAAATGATGCCGGTTACTTGACGACGAACTTTCAATGGCCCGAGTTGGAACAGGACGGTGCCACTTGACACACAGCTAACGAAACAATGGCTCTTTCGCGCGACAAATTCAATGGCCGTGTTATCCCACGTGGTGGCGATGTCAATTGGCCGCCAAGATCATGTGATTTGACACCATTGGACTTCTATCTATGGCGTTATTTAAAAGAAAAGTTGTACGTGGATAAGCCAGCAACATCTCAAGAGCTAAGGGATTAGAAAATTCGGCACAATAACGGCATAGATCCTCAATTATGCCTCAGCGACATCGAAAATTTGGACCATTGGATGGAGGTGTGCCGCCGACAGCGCGGCGGCCATTTGGCCGATATATTGTTCCATACATAATTGAGATATACCAATTTTATCATACTAAAAAGAAATGATAAAAATTGCCTAAATAATTTGTATTTTATTCAAAATCAACATCGGCCCTTAAAATTTAACCACGCTTTAAAGAAAGGAGATCGTAGTGAATGTAAGAGCTACCGTGGTATAAGCCTGTAACTAATTGCGTACAAGGTATTTTCGAGCATATTGTGTAAACGTCTAAAGCCAATTGTAGAAAACCGAATTGGACCTTATCAATGCGACTTTAGACCTGGTAAACCTACGAAGTATCAAATATTCACTTTACCATAAATCCTGGAAAAAAAACTCATAAAAACCTACCACCTTTTTGTCGACTACGTAGCTGCCTTTGACTCTTCGATATGAAGCCATGTCTGAGTTTGGTATTCATGTAAAACTAATTCAACTTTGCAGATGTACCTTGGAAAACACCAAATCCTCTATCAATATTGGTATGGATCAATCTGAACCATTCAACATGAAAAGAGGTCTCAGGCAGGACGATAGCCTGTCCTGTACACTATCAATATCTGTAACAATGGTTGCAAAAATGTATAGTAATTCATCAATTGAGAACGGCTGGGCTAATTTTGCTCCAACTTTTTTCAATTGTTCGTTATTACCGGAAAAGTCGGAAAATTGTAAAAATCTAAAATTGCCTTTTTGTATGTAATTTTGTGTGCAATTGATACAGAATGGCTTTTCAAATAGAAAATTTTTGTCGAAAAATGCGGAAAATACCCAAAAAAATCAAAAAGTTGGAATTTGTTTTTTCGACGAAATTCTGCATTTTATAGTATGATTTCATTAATTTGGACGATGGAACTTTAAAAAAATTTCGGATAATTATTCCAAAATGACTTTTCGAATGGAAAAATAGAAAAAAATTTAGTAGAAAACTCGGAAAATTCCGGAAAAACTTAGATGTTTTCTACAAAATTTTGCATTGTATCGCTTGATTTGATAAAAATTGATAATTGAATTTTTGTTTAAAATTTTGTGTGCAATTGTTCCTTAGTGGCTTTACGAATGGAAAAATAGAAAATATTTGTCGAAAAATTACGGAAAAATGCCAATAAATTTATTTTTTTTTAGACGAAATTTTGAATTTTATCGTATGATTGATAATTTCGAACGATGTTAATATGTAATATTTCGGATAATAGAAAAATTCTTGGTGGAAAACTCGAAATATTCCGTAAAAACTCGAAAAATTTAGATTTTTCGACGAAATTTTGCACTGTATCGCTTGATTTAATGATTTATGTCGACGTAAAGGCGGAACATTCGTTATGATGCTTGGAAAATTTGGGATTATTATGTTAAAAGATTAAACATGAAATGTTCTAACAATTTTAAATTCTTCTGCATGAGAATAACGCATTGGTCTGTTCAAAACCACATTGAATACAATGCATTCCGACGACCACCAAATCAGAGCAGACAAAAGACCCTCTGGTTGTCATTTAGGACTATTCAATGCTCCCA
The DNA here is from genome assembly GCA_964034835.1 of Muscina levida. Classification (NCBI taxonomy): domain Eukaryota; kingdom Metazoa; phylum Arthropoda; class Insecta; order Diptera; family Muscidae; genus Muscina; species Muscina levida. The sequence goes on from OZ035883.1 coordinate 41,161,740, forward strand.
CTATAAATGAAGTCGCAGTGGTGTTTGTTGGGAAAAATGTGGAATCACGCGATATTGTTCTCAAGCGTCGGGATGATAGACAACTGAGGCATGACTCATCGGTCATATGATGTACTTCAATACCCGTTGATGTTCTGTCGTGGAGAGGATGGCTATCATCCAATTTAAAAATGGTCAATAGAACAAAAGGTTTGTTTCATTCTCCATTTAAGTTCGAATTTCGACCTTGAAATTAACTTCTGATCAAAGACATGTGCGTGCTCATGTGCGGCAGTCTACTGTCGGAATTGGAATACCAGCGTCAAATCATTCGATGCACGATGTATTCTATCGTGAATTGCAACGAGATCAAGCATTGATTTAGATGAGCTGCCTGAAAGAGTCCGAAAAAATGTGTCACCATTGAATGCCGAGCAAACGAACGTGTACGATTCGCTGATGGAGGTTGTAGACGATGGAACGGGAGGCATTTACTTTCTTGATGCTCCTCCAGCCAAGATAATCGTCATTTCTTTGATTTTGGCAACATTTAGTCAAGATTGCAAATTCCGTTAGCTGTTGCATCCGCTGGCATTTCTGCCACATTGTTGAAACGCGGTCGACCTGCACTTTCCGCTGTGAAGCTGCTGATGAATTTTCTCACGAACGATTAAGGTTTTACGAGGTGCTTCGAGATGATTTGGTGTGGCTATGGTATTTTCGTCAAACGCTTCCCGTCATCCCAAAATCTATTGCTGCTTATGAAATTAACACATGCCCGAAATCGTCATCTTTGTGTAACTGAATTTTCAAGACAGCTACCGGCACTTGGTAATGACCAAATTCCTGTTGATGTTTCAACTGGATTGATGACGTTCTCGGCAAATTTTTTCGAGTTTACATCGTCAAAGGAGGAACTCATCACCAAAGTTTTCCCCGGCATTGCAATAATTATAAAAATCTAGATTGGATAAGTGAACGGGCCATACTAGCAGCGAAGAATAAGGTCGTCGGTAGCTTGAATGTTATTATTCAATGTCGAATCGATGGAGAACTGCATTCGTACAAATCCGTTGACAGTGTGACCAACAAGAATGAGGTGACCAACTATCCGACAGCATGTTGCGGAATCTGAATCATCTTAAATTGTGCAACGGTACGCGTTTGTCGGTCAAGAAACTGATTATCGATGTGATTAAAGCGACGTTCATCAGGGGCAAATTCCAAGGAGAGGAAATCCTTATCCCACGAATTCCTATTATTCTAATCGATCTTCCCTTTCAAATTCAAGCGAATTCAACTCCCCATTCTATTGGCTTTTGCAAAACCCATCACAGAAAGTTTGTGGGATCAATCTCGAATTTCCCTGGTTTTCACAAGATCAGCCGTACATTGTCTGTTGGCGTATTGGCAAACTGTCCTCATTGTTTGTTTTTACGCCGGAAAACAAATCGAAAAACAGTGGTAATCAAATCGCTCTTCACCGCTCCTCACTAATTTCGATTAAATTCAAATCAATCACATTAAAACTTGAACTAACTGTGTTTTACTATACCCCTGGAGCTTATATAAATTCGTTATCTTATGAGCGAGACGAAGTTTGCCGGGTCCGAAGTTGTATGGCAGAACAACGTTTGCCGGGCCAGCTAGTTTAATATAGTTATGAAGAAGGTGATGAGAAAGGCTGGTGTCAACTGTCTGGCACCATATTCCACAAGAGCCACATGCCACTAGCCTATGCCGATAATATAGACATCATTGGCCGAAATCTGCGGGATGTTACTGCTGTTTTTTCATCACTAGAAAAGGAGTCAGCAAAAATGGGTTTAGCTGTCAACGAGGACAAAACAAAAATAATGATTTCGACGAACAAAAAGTCCTCTCGATGGGGACGCTCCGTGAACGTTGACAATTATTGTTTTGAGGTAGTCGATGAGTTTACCTACCTCGGATCTTCAGTCAATGTTCCTTTGTTATCAATCTTTTCTCCTCAATACTTATGAATGTGATAACTAAAACCATCGCTATTCGATACGATACCCTTAATAACGTCTTAAAAAATTCAACTGGAAAATAATTATCGTCCTTAATGTTATATTAAAAAAATAAACTAAGGTAAAGGTAAAGTCTACCATGAAAAATAACCCTCTAAATTTTATTCACAAACTTCTACAACCCCGAGAAAAAAGGTCACCAACACATTCCTCTTGCCCTTCTTCATCGTCATTTCGTCCGTCATTACCTCATAAAGATGCAATCAAAATAATACAAAAACTTTGTTTGCCAGACGTCACTGTATTGTATCGCCTTCACAATCAGTTTGCATAAAAAGAACGCCTAATGATTGGCAACCAGGGACTGTGAGGATAAAATGAAATATTGGAGTGTTTGCATCATTAATGCTATCATTTGTTATCACATTCATCTAAGTGTAAGTGGCAGTGTGGCAGTGGTGTCGGCACAGTAATCTCTGGTCTCCAAGTCCGTTATTGTATCGTTTTTTTTTGCCTTGGTGTCCGTGGCTTGTATGTGGTTATGGTAAAGATGATAGTAGTATCCTCATCAATTTAGAACAGCGGCTGCTATACCTAATAATGTAGAATTTCTTTGTTTGTGTTTTGTTTTTTTTCCTTGTTTGATAAAAATGAAACTGTTTTTTTTTTCTCTTACACTTTAATTTCATGTTTTCCCCCTCTCTCTCTCTCTCTGTCGTTGCAGGAAATACCCGAAAATCATACGGTGAACAATGCCAAGAGCAACAACAGCACAAATGCGGTGGTGGTGTGTGTCGATAATGGTGTTAATGGTCGCACAAAAGTTTTCACCGAAAATGAGGCCCAAGAATCGCTGCTGAGTAAAAATAATGAAACTTGCATTTAGGCTGACAATCGGGGAGCAGCATTAATATTAATGTAAAGGAACGGCGACAATGTAAAGTATACAAATGTACATATAAAAATTATTGACGCTTCATTGAAGTGGCGCTGTGTAGTTGTGCTAGGGTGATCAGTAGTGCAGTTGTGAAAGAAAGCGGCACAGTTTCAAGTTTTTTAATTATGTTTGCCTGTGAATGGAATAAAAAGTTTGAATGTTATGAAAATGATGAACACATTTCTATTCTATATATACTGATAGAGTAAGCAAATTGTCATCAGTCTTAGTTAAGAGATTTTGATTTAATTTCAAACATATTTTGTTGCGAAGGACTATTTGATATTATGTCAAAATGCACAAAAGAGAACTTAGCAAAATCATATCTGCTCGGAAATTGTGATAAAATTTTAGTTACTTGTGAAAGTAGGGAGATTTATGTTAACTATTTTTTGACATGTGTTCAATGTCTATGAAGATTTGCTTTAAAATATATACATAATTGAAGTTATTTCCAATTGAACTTCTTTGTCATTCCACAGTTATCAATATCAATTATTAAAAATATGAAATCATAAAAATTTGATTAATTTTCATTTCAGCTCGAAAAAGATAATCATAGTCATTAAACTTTACAAGAAAATATTTAACATATTTTAAAATTAAACCCATAAGGTAATTCTCTTCGGCTATGCGGAAGTTCGGATACCCTTCACCATTTCTAAAAATAGTGATATTTGCACTACAACTATATTTTATTAAACTTTGCGCCGCAAATAAAGGATAGTTTGCATTAGAGTTGAGAGAGGCTCTCATATCCAATTTTTTGGCAATAACTTTTTATTGAAAAGTCAAAGACTGAGCTCGATTTTTTATATGTGATTTGAGAATATTGTTCAGCATTTTTTAACCTATAAAAAGGGGGGAGATTTGTATAGGAGGTGGAAGCAGCTTTTATCCGAATTTTGTCATCTACGAACTAAATCTCCCCTCGGAGGATTAAAATTTGTATCCTAAATTAGATCTTAAACTGCGGCTGTAATCGGTGGTAGACACAGACGGACACCCCCAAAAAGGGGAGTTTGAATGTGTCGTGTCTGTAGTTTTTGTCCAATCTTGCTCATCTTGGAACTTACGACTGTAATGTACTGCTATAAACGATGGGAGCAGATAGACGAATATCCCCCAAAAAAAGGAATTTTGTATGGAAGGTGGGAGTAGTTTTTGTCCGATCTTGCTTATCTTAGTAAGTAACATCCGCTTAGAGGATAGAAGCATGCATACAAAATTTAAGCTCTCTAGTAACTTAACTACGCCGGGACAGACCCACCAAAATAGGAGAGTTTTTATGGGATGTGTGAGCCGGGACAGACCCACCAAAAAGGTTCAATTTGTGTTGGAGTTAGAAATAGTTTTTGACCGATCTTACTCATCTTAGAAATTAACATCCGCTTAGAAAAGAGAAGCTTAAATACAAAAATTTAGTTCGATAACTTTTAAGCTATGGCTGTAATCGTAGGGACAGACCCCAAAAAGGGGGAATTTAAATAGGATATGCGAGTTATTTTAACCGATCTTATTCATATTAGAAATTAGCATCCGCTTAGAGTAGAGAAGCTTACAGCTCAATATTTCTTAAACTACGGCTGAAATCGCGGGGTGAGATAGACGAATACCCCCAAAAAGGGGCAATTTGTATGGAAGATGAGAGTAGTTTTTTACCGATCCTACTCATCTTAGAAATTAACCTCCGCTTAGAGTAGAGAAGCTTCCATACAAAATTTCAAAGTTCGAAAGCTCTTATACTATGGCTGTAATCATAGGAAGAGACCCCAAAAAAGGTGGAATTTTAATGGGATGTGCGAGTAATTTCTAACCGATCTTGCTCATATTAAAAAGGAATATTCGCTTAGATTAGAGAAGCTTACAACTTGTTACTTCTTAAACAACGGCTGTAATCGTGGGGTGAGATAGACGTATACCCCAAAAAGGAGGCAATTTGTATGGAAGGTGAGAGTAGTTTTTGACTGATCTTGGTCATCTTAGAACTTAACCTCCGATTTGAGGATAGAAGTTTGCATTCCAAAAGCTCAGTAACTCTTTAACTACTGCTGTAATCGCGGGATCATACGCCACCATTTAACAATGTAACAAAAGAGCCTAAAACTTGCTTGGGCTAGTTCTCAGAATTGAGTCCTAAATCAATGAGCTAAAAATGTTGTACTGCGTTATATATATATTGTCATACATACCACTCCTTTTTATAGGCGATACAAATTGAAGAACAAAATTAATATATCCTTCCAATCCAATCCAATTTCTTCAAAACTTTTGAGTCTTTTATTCAAACTGCAAGAAGTCGACGAAATAAAAAATAGATCGTCATTAACGTTGTTGATGGATCAGTATGACCCGGATATTGGTGGTTAACAAAATCATCAATTATCTTTAGCGATGATTTTTCAGCCAAAATTATGTCTTTAATGACTAACACCAGTTTAAGTTTGAGCGGTATAACTTATCGCTTTTATTTGCCATCAGTTACAGACAAAAAACAATAAGTTAGACAAACTTCGACAAAACAGTATGGCCATCACATGCTGCCAACATCGACCCGAACCAATTGAAAAGCATATTATACAAAATATATATTGGGATGCATTTCGAACAGTACCAGGCAGCCCATAGCCTCGCGAGGCAATAATAGTGTTTGATTGAAAGCAGTCACTCTATGGCCAGTCTTCGTTTGAGCGTTGCGCAGGCAACAGCGCGCTACATTACTGGCCATACGATTTTTTTGCTCAAGGTGGATATTAAGCACCATTTCTAAATGTTAACACGGTAATATCTCTTCATTGAGGTTTGGCTTTTGCCAAAATGCATAAAATGATCTAGTTATTGTGGCTTAAACGTTATTGTGTCGCAATATGACGTTAAGGTCGTAGCATATTATGTGACGATATGAAGTTTATCCACGCCAGAGCGTATGAGTTATGTAAAAATTACTCATACATAAGTCAGTATATTTGAAAGTAAGTGTAAAGGCGCGTTCAAACACACAGAATCTGCCGAAAAATTTGTCTTTTACGAGTGTTATCCTTAACGAATTGCCAAGACATTCAAGTTGTGGACAACCGTTCACACACAAAATTCTCTCGCATCGTCTAAGACATAAGTTTAGTAACATTGCTTCAACAAATTTTTATAAAATAATTTTAAGAATTTTTGCCAACGAATAACACAGTAGCACATTTTCCAACTTCAAACTCTTGAACCAATTGAAACCCACAAAATCTAAAAGCTTATGATAGCAGAAGAAAAACCCTAGCTGGGTTTAGAGTTATTAGCTAAGGTTTTCTTTTAATTAATTTTTGAAGTTATCGACTGAGAGGATGATTTAAGTAGTCTATATCTCGTGAACTATTCCAAATATGGCTTTTCTCTATTCAGCAAATTTTAAGCTCTTAATTATATCAAAAAATTATACCTTCAGATAATATCAAGAAAACAACAACATCTTACTCAAATCAGCGAAACTGTCAAAAAAAACATAGATTTTCGTTATATAAAAAATAGAAATAAATAAAAAAAACAACGATTTTTTACAGTTTTGAGTTGTTTTGAGTAGGATGTTGTTGTTTTTTTGATTTTATCTGAAGGTTGAATTTTTACATCTGATTAAGAGCTAAAAATTTGCGGAAGAGAGATATCAAAATTACGAATAGTTCAGGAGATATACCCTTAAGAATCAGAACATGATTTTCAAAAATTTCAAAAATGATTTAAAAAACCCTTAGCTAATAATTTAAAACCCAGCTAGGGGTTTTCTTCTACCATCATAAGCTTTCAGATTTTGGCGGTCTCAGTTGGTTCAAGTTTTTACTGCTGCACTGCGTAATGCTTTACAAAATGTATTGTTTTAACATTTTTATAAATTTTCGCAACTGTCTCACAAATGATCACCCTAACACGTATATAGTATAACAAAATTTTACATTGATGAACGAACGAACACTAATAAAAAGAACTTTAAGCGGCGCATCAGCTGTAATATTACAAATTTATTCAGTGTGAATTTTTCATAAATGTATATTTATGTATGTATATTTGCCAACACAAAAACAACAATAACAAGGACAAAGATATCCTTAAATGTTGTGCTAAATGACCACTACACAAAAGACAAACTAAGTCTGGCTTTTTACTTGCTATTGTATACAGATCATAAAAGAAATTATGTATAACATCAAAAAAATGTGTCCAAAGTTTTATGTACCTAAAGGTTTTTTTTTGTTTAGAGAGTAAAGAATTGTTAACGTATGGGCTCAGTTGATAGCATTGCAAATGCTGGTGTATTATGTAAAATTATTAAAATTAAAGAAATGTTATGTACAATTAAAACAAACTCCGCCATTGATGTTATGTAAATAATCTATAGCTTTATAAGACTTTATTTTGATATATTATGAATTATACAGTGCAACAGCCAATATGGGTGGTGAAAAATTCCAAAACTCTCAAAGGGTTTGCGTTTTCAAGGCAAACTTTTTATATTTTTTTCTTATCTTATTTGTTTGCGTAATTTTTCAGTTATAACTTAAGACCCGTTGATGATTCATCATTTCATTCTTAGGCATAATTGTAGCCATGGCTTAAATAAATAATTTCTATTAATATGTACATGAAAAAATTCAAGTTGGAAAATTTGATCGAATGAAATCTTCAAAAAAATTTTCAATTATCGCCTTTTTTCATATATTTTTCACAATAACTATAAATTTCTTATCAAATATAGGCCGTCTCATCTGTGATAAGTAGAAAACAGGTATTTATTGATGATACTGAATGACGACCCTGAACCAAGTACATACTGTACTATATGTATGTAGCGAGTTTGCACATAGCACTCACTTCATACAAAGGGTGGCTACATTTTAAGGGCCGATGCTAATTTTGAATAAAACACAAATTATTTAGGAATTATTGTCATTTCTATTTATTTTAATAATATTATGTATGGAACAAAATATCGGTCAAATGGCCGCCGCGACCTCGGCGGCACACCTCCATCCGATGGTCTAAAATTTCGATGACGCTGAGGCATTATCGAGGTTCTATGCCGTTAATGTGCCGAAATATCTCATCCTTTAGCTATTGAATTAATTAATTAAACGTCGACGTACACCTTTTCTTTCAAATAACCCCAAAGATAGAATTCCAACGGTGTCAAATTACATGATCTTGGCGGCCTATTGACATCGCCACCACGTGAGATAACACGGTCTTTGAATTTGTCGCGCAAAAGAACCATTGTTTCGTTTGCTGTGTGGCACCATCTTGTTGAAACCACATATCGTCCACATCCATATCTTTTAATTCGGGCCATAAAAAGTTCGTGATCATCTCGCGATAGCGAACACCATTCACAGTAACTGCCTGACCGGCCTCATTTTGGAAAAAATATGGCCCGCTGATGCCGACAGCCCATAAACCGCACCAAACAGCCACTCTTTGTGGCTGCATTGGTTTTTCGACAATCACTCTTGGATTATCTTTCGCCCAAATGCGGCAATTCTGCTTATTGACGAATCCACTGAGTTGAAAATGTGCCTCATCACTGAAGATGCTTTTTTTCGAAAATTGATCATCTACTGATGCCATTTTTTGCCACCATTCTGACCATTGACGACGTTTTTAATGGTCAAGAGGCTTTAATTCTTGAATCAATTGCACCTTGTAAGCGTGTAAATGCAAGTCTTTATGCATAATGTTCATCAACGACAAGCGTGAGAGATGCAATTGTTGGGCACGACGATGAGTTAAGGTGGACAGCTCTTCAGCCACACTATCGCGAACACCAGCAATATTTTCTGCAGTACAAGCTGTACGCCATGCACTGGTGTTTTCACATCTCCTACAGACCCGGTTTGCTCAAATTTTTGACAAATTTTTCCAATTGTACACACATTTGGACGATTAACTTGATCGAAAAATCACGAAGTACAAGATATGCATTTTGATTTGAACGCCCATTTTCATAATAAGCCTGAATAACTTTAACTCGTTGCTCTATTGTGTACCTTTCCATCGTTCAAATTGAGTTAGTCTGAAATTAAAAAATGTCAAATGAAATGCAGAAAAGAAATTGACGTTTAGGAGTGGTTCTCATTCAACATCGGCCCTTACAATTTAACCACTCTTTATATTTACGCGTATGAGCAATATTAATGTTATGTCTATTTTATATTAATCATACGTTAAAGAACACAGTGTAACAGCCTATCTGGAAGGTGAGAAATTCCAAGTCATTGTGAAGGTAAAAGGTCAGTAAAGTAAAATCCCCAAAGGTTTTGGCTTTCTCTACAATTTCGCTAAAGAAGGAGATGAGAAATCATCAGTGGTTCTAAAGTTATTGCTGCAAATGTAAGCGAACAATCATCAAGATAACCGAAAAATTTAAAAGGTCAAAATCAAAAGTTTGGCCTGAGATCGCTAAACTTTTTAGGTGTCTTACTATACTGGCAACGTACCTTCACCCTGACTTGGAATCTTTCGCCCACCAGACATTAACCTCAAAATATACCACAGAGTAATTCTTCGACCTTTCTTCAAACTCGAGAACTCATAAATGCTATCATTTCAACTTAATTTGTGTTAAATTTCTTATAATTTCCTTATGTTTCCTTTCAAATTTGATGTAATTTTTCTTATTTAAACTTCATATGACAACACTTAAATGTTTTTGACACAATGCACTAGTGTATTACATCACACAATAAAGCAGCTGCAATACTTCAGTAATTTCCTGTTGTATTGTCACCGCCAACATTTCTACAAACCTTTGGTTGCCAAGGCATCGATGGGGACAACATCATGTAAGCTGCTTATACTATACAACTTGGAATTCCTTGTAAGGGCTGCACATGATGATTGTGTTGCCACAATAGAAAAATAGCAACAAATACTGAAATGGCGTCACTTATGTTGTTTAAGGATTTGTCATATTCATGTTTTGTTTTTGACACTAAGAAATAGAAAGCAAAGATTTAACAGAAACCAAAGAATCGTACACTGAAGAAAATAAGCTATAGCAGTGTAAAGTATATGTTTTATATTATTCATTAATGACCCTCCGTATACATCATGGCGGAGTAATATAAATGACCAGACTACTTAACTAACTAATACTAGAGTAATAAGTTTATTGATTTCATATATAAGTCTATTGAATTGATTTATACGTTATATAATATTATATATTACACATACTGTTAATAACTTTTATAATGCTTAGTGTTATTGCTACAAAATTTCCATTTGCAAACTTTGTACAAACTTTCTACATTTCTAACTAAGTGCATAGGTAGAGATATATAAGATGAAACTACAACTAAAACTACAACCACAAAAAAAAAACTAATGAAATTACGTATTGTGATTAATTGTGATTTAACGCTCTGTTTTCATAGTCATAATGTGTCATCATGTGTGTAATGTTAAGCAAATACGACGAACTAAGTTATATTAAAATGTATACTAATACGTTTATAAAAAACACCTACAATTTAATTAAGCCTACAACAAAACGAAAGAAATTTGCAACAATGCCCTAGAAATTTAATTGTAACTTTCCTCGAAATAGTGTCCATGGTATATAATTAAAATGTAAATGGAACCTTTTTGTCAATACCATGGCAGTCTTCCACTTCGTCTTTACAGTTCAAAGTTAATCTTCCCATCTGCAACGCCAGTATTATTCACCGTAACATCGAAGGTATTTTTGCATTTTCACCAATTAACTAATTAAGAATTTAGTATACGCATGTATATAAGTAACTATTTGTATATAATGTATATAGTTAAGCCATTGAGTTAATCTTGATGTATTGTATTTAAAGTTAAACGCCTAAATAAATAAAACTTTAATAATTGTTTAAGTAATATGGAGTGCATTTTTTTAGGATTTAGTAATCAAAAGGTTATATAAGGTAAGAATGGTTTAAATTTATATAAAAACAATTGTCATGTCACAAAAATTATTGAATACTTAAAAATAAAACAGAAAAGCAAGATATAAATACATATAGTCTGACTACGAAAGAAAAATACTCGGCGGCAATAATTTGATTTGAAGACAAATTCGAACTGTAACTAAATTTCGGCAAGGATTTTTTGCACAACAAATATTTTTCTAAGAATTTCGCCGCAGCGGTTGGTTTTTAGATAGTGCTTCAAAAATGCTATAATTTGACATGACTTTTGTCTATCGTGGAACCACCTGTTTTGGAATAAATTAAATAAAGCGAAAATTCGACCAGTTTTTATGACTTTATAATATCTGCGTTATAATGATTTCTTGACAAAAACGAATGATGAACTACTTTATAATACTTAAATGATTATATTTTAGCTGTTTCTGCCATGGAAAACAAAAGAAGATTTTTATAAAAAAAATTCAAATTTTGGCAAAGGGTTAAACTATACATTTTTTTTTGCAAAAAAAATATTTTTCTCCGAATTTCGGCGCAGTGGTTTGTTTTTAGAAAGTGCTTCAAAAATGTAATGACTTCAATATGACTTTTGCCTATCTTGGACCCACCTGTTTTGATATAAATTGAGTTATGCAAAAATTCGACCAGTTTTCATAGATTTAATAATATCTTTATTGTAATTGTTTCTTGACAAAAACTAAGAATGAACTACTTTATAATACTAAAATGATTATATTTTAGCTGATTCTGCTATTTAAAACAAAAGAAAACTTTTATAAAAAAATTACAATTTTGGCAAGTTACAAATTACAAATTAAATTTTTTTGGACAAATTTTTTTGCGAATTTTGGCGCAGTGGTTGTTAGTTTTAGATAGAGATTGAAAAATGCAATAATTTGATAACATTTTTGCCTATTATGGCCGCACCTGTTTTGGTATAAATTCAATAAAGCGAAATTTCGACTAGTTATCATTGATTTTTAAACGGCTTTTCTATGCTGTTTTTTTTTTGACAAAAACGATAAATGGATTACTTTATGATACTCAAATGATCCTATTTAAGCAGTCTATGTCATTTAAAACAAACGAAAATTTTTATCAAAAATCCAAGTTTTGTACAAAAATATTTTTCCCGAATTTCTCCGCAGTGGCCATGGCTCTAGATAGTGCTTGAAAAATGCAATGATTTGATAAGACTTTTGCCTATCGTGACCCACCAGTTTTGGTATAAATTGAATAAAGCGAAAATTCGACAAGTTTTCTTTGACTTTTTAAATTTACGCTGATTTCTGAAATCTTGACAAAAACGAAATATAAACTACTTTATAATACTCAAATGGTTATATTTTAGCTGTCCCTGTCATTTCAAACAAAAGACAATGTTTATCAAAAATTCCAAAATTTAGAAAGGGGTTAACATATACATTTTTTTGATAAAAAATATTTTTCTCCGAATTTCGCCGCAGTGGTTTGTTTTTAGAAAGTGCTTCAAAAATGTAATGACTTCGATATAAATTTTGCCTATCTTGGACCCACCTGTTTTGATATAAATTGAGTTATGCAAAAATTCGACCAGTTTTCATAGATTTAATAATATCTTTATTGTAATTGTTTCTCGACAAAAACTAAGAATGAACTACTTTATAATACTTAAATTATTACATTTTAGCCGATTCTGCCATTTAAAACAAAAGAAAATTTTTATAAAAAAAAAAATACAATTTTGGCAAGGGGTTAACCTATACATTTTTTTGGACAAAAATATTATTTTGCGAATTTTGCCGCAGTGGTTATGGTTTTAGATAGTGATTGAAAAATGCAATAATTTGATAAGATTTTTGCCTATCATTGCCGCACATGTTTCGCTACAAATTGAATAAAGCGAAAATTCGACCAGTTTTCATTGATTTTATAATATTTTTTTTGTAACGATTTCTTGACAAAAACAAAAAATTAACTACTTTATAATACTCAAACGACTGTATTTTAGTAGTATATGTCATTAAAAACAAAAGAAAATTTGTATCAAAAAATTGAAATTTTGGCAAGGGGTTAACCTATATATTTTTTGCACAAAAAAAAAGTTTCTCCGAATTTCTCGGCAGTGGCTATGTTTATAGATAGTGCTTCAAAAATGCAATAATTTGACATGACTTTTGCCTATCGTGGAACCACCTGTTTTGGTATAAATTGAATAAAGCGAAATTTCGACCAGTTATCATTGACTTCTAAAGGGCTTTCCTATGCTGTTTTTATTTGTTGACAAAAACGGTAAATGGATTACTTTATGATACTCACATGATCCTATTTAAGCAGTCTATGTCATTTAAAACAAACGAAATTTTTTATCAAAAATCCAAATTTTATCAAGAGGTATACTTTTTTTTGTACAAAAATATTTTTTCCCGAATTTCTCCGCAGTGGCCATGGCTTTACATAGTGCTTGAAAAATGCAATAATTTGATAAGACTTTTGCCTATTGTGGCCCACCAGTTTTGGTATAAATTGAATAAAGTGAATGTTCGACCAGTTTTCATTGACTTTAGAATATCTGTATTGTAATGATTTCTTGACAAAAACGAATAATGAAGTACTTTATAATACACAAACGACTATGTTTCAGCAGTATATGCCATTTAAAACAAAAGATAATTTTTATCAAAAATTCAGCGGTTTTGATTTAGATATTGCTGCAAAAATGCAATAGTTTGATATGACTTTTGCCAATCGGGGGTCTACCTATTTTAGTATAAATTGAATAAAGCGAAACTTAGACCAGGTTGCATTGACTCTTTAACAGTTTTTTTTTTGCTTTCTTGACAAAAACGAAAAATTCATTACTTTATAACACTTAAACGACCATATTTAAGCAGCCTATGTCATTTAAAACAAAAGAAATTTTTTATAAAAAAATCCAAATTTTTTGGACAAAAATATTTTTTCCCAAATTTCGCCGCAGTGTCTTTTGTTTTAAATAGTGCTTGAAAAATCAAATAATTTGATATAACTTTTGCATATCTGGGAACCACTTGTTTTGATATAAATTGAGTTTTGCGAAAATTCGACCAGTTTTATAATAACTTTATTGTAATGATTTCTTGACAAAAACGAATAATTAACTACTTTATAATACTCAAATGATCATATTTTAGAAGTCTATGCTATTTAAAACAAAAGAAAATTTTTATCAAAAATTCAAATTTTGGCAAGGGGTTAACCTATACATTTTTTTGGACAAAAATATTTTTCTTCGAAATTTGCCGCAGGGGCTTTGGTTTTAGATAGTGCCTCAAAAATTCAATAATTTGATATGACTTTTGCCTTTCTGGGCCCACCTGTTTTGGTATAAATTGATTAGAGCGAAAATTCGACTAGCCTTTGAACGTCTGATTTCTGCTTATTTTTTGACAAAAAAAATATAAACTAATTACTTTATAACATGTAAACTATCATATTTAAGCAGTCTTTGCCATTTGAAACAAAAAAAAATTTATCAAAAATCCCAATTTGGCAATGGGTTAACCTATACATTTTTTTGAACAACAAATTTTTTTCCCGAATTTTACCGCAGTGGCTGTTTTTTTATATACTGCCACAAGAATGCAATAATTTTATACGACTTTTGCTTTTGCAGTGCCCACCTGTTTTGTTATAAATTTAATAAAGCGAAAATTCGACCAGTTATCATTGACTTTTAAACGGCTTTACTATGCTGATTTTTTTTGACAAAAACGGAAAATTAACTACTTATAACACTTAAACGATCATATTTAAATTTATATGTCATTTAAAACAAAAGAAAATTTTTATCAAAAAATTCAAATTTTGGCAAGGGGTTATGTGCTTCAAGAATGCAATAATTTGATATGACGTTTGCCTATCGTGGGCCCTCCTGTTTTGATATAAATTGAGTAAATCGAAAATTCGACTTGTTTACTTTGGCACTTAGACGCCTTATTATGATGATTTCTTCACAAAAACAAAAAATTAACTACTTTTAATACTTAAACGACTATATTTTAGTAGTCTATGCCATTTAAAACAAAAGAAATTTTTTATAAAAAATTTAAATTTTGGCCATTTTCTTTGTGAACAAAAATTTTTTTCCGAATTTTGCAGCTGTGGCTGTGTTTTTAAATAGTGCTTCAAAAATGCAATACTGTTAAACGACTTTTGCTTCTGCTGGGCCCTCCTGTTTTAGTATAAATTGAATAAAGCGAAAATTCGACCAGTACTCATTGACTTTATAATATTTTTATTGTAATGATTTCTTGAGAAAAACGAAAAGTGAGCTATTTTTTAATGCTCAAATGATTATAATTTAGCTGTCTCTGCCATTTAAAACAAAAAAGGTTATTATGAAAAACCCAAATTTTGGCAAGGGGTTAACCTATATTATTATAGTGCCTCAAAAATTCAATAATTTGATATGATCTTGGAACCACCTGTTTTGATTTAAATTAAATAATGCGAAAATTCGACCAGTTTTCATTGACTTTATAATTTCTTTATTGTAATGATTTCTTGACAAAAACTAATAATAAAATACTTTTAATACTCAAACGATCATATTTAAGAAGTCTATGTCATTTAAAACAAAATTTTTATAAAAAAACAAAATTTTGGCAAGGGGTTAACCTATATATTTTTTGCACAAAAATAATTTCCTCCGAATTTCTCGGCAGTGGCTATGTTTTTAGATAGTGCTTCAAAAATGCAATAGTTTGACATGACTTTTTCCTACCGTGAAACCACCTGTTTTAGTATAAATTAAATAAAGCAAAAATTCGACCAGTTCTGATTGACTTTTAAACGGCTTTTCTATGCTGTTTTTTTTACAAAAACGATAAATGGATTACTTCATGATAATCAAATGATTCTATTAAAGCAGTCTATGTCATTTAAAGCAAAAAAAAATTGTTTTTATCAATACTCCATATTTTGGACAAAAATATTTTTTCTCGAATTTCTCCGCATTGGCCATGGTTTTAGATAGTGCTTGAAAAATGCAATAATTTTATATGACTTTTGACTTTCGTGGGTCTTCTTGTTTTAGTATAAATTGAATAAAGCAAAAATACGACTTGTTGCCATCGGCACATGGACGCCTAATTATGCTGATTTTTTCACAAAAGCAAACAATTAACTACTTTTGAATGCACAAACGACTATATTTTAGCAGTCTTTGTCATTTGAAACAAAAGAAAATTTTTATAAAAAAATCGACATTTTGCCAAATTTTTTTGGTAAATTTTTTTGGACAAAAATATTTTTCTGCGAATTTCGCAGCAGTGGCTTTTGTTTTAAATAGTGCTTAAACAATGCAATAATTTGATATAACTTTTGCCTATCTTGGAACCACTTGTTTTGATATAAATTGAGTTATGCAATAATTCGACCAGTTTTTATGACTTTATAATAACAATATTGGGATTTGGTTCGGCTATAGGGTCTGAATTTAAAGACAATTTTTATGTTGTACTTTTATTCCATTTATTTATTTCCGATATTTCGACTAACATCGTTAGTCATCATCAGGGTTATCTATTATTCACAAAGATACAAAAATGTTACAAGTTAACACACAAATAAACATATTTTTACATTGACAGAAATTCTTACAAAAATCGGCAGCTACAATGATACTGTCTTGAGTCAGCTTCTGTAAACTACTAGCTATTTGGTCGTCTGTACTTGTCAATAAGATGTCTATACATCTGAGAGCAATTTGATGTATCGCTCTTATAATTTAGTCTCTGGTCTCGTGGTCTGGTCCACCGTTGGACCAGAGACTAAATTATAAGAGTTTTTATGTTTATTTGTGTGTTAACTTGTAACATTTTTGTATCTTTGTGAATAATAGATAACCCTGATGATGACTAACGATGTTAGTCGAAATATCGGAAATAAATAAATGGAATAAAAGTACAACATAAAAATTGTCTTTAAATTCAGACCCTATAGCCGAACCAAATCCCAATATTATAATTAAGAGGTCAACAAATCAAAAACATAACTTTATAATAACTTTATTGTAATGATTTCTTGACAAAAATTAATAATTAACATTTATAATACTCAAATGATCATGTTTTAGTAGTCTATGCCATTCAAAACAAAAGAAAATTTTTATCAAAAATTCAAATTTTGGCAAGGGGTTAATCCTATAAATTTTTTTTTTTGACAAAAATATTTTTCTGTGAATTTCGCCGCATCGGCTTTGTTTTTAGAAAGTGCCTCAAAAAATCAATAATTTGATATGACTTTTGCCTATCTTGGGTCCTCCTGTTTTAATATAAATTTAATGAAGCGAAAATTCAACCAGTTTTCTTTGACTTTATTAGTCTTTTCTTACGCTGATTTCTTGACTACTACTACTTTATAATACTTAACAGTGTCCACCTGTTTTGGTTTTTTTTTTTGGCTTGTCGCCCAGCATTAAACAATTTTAACAATTAATGTCACAAATAAGTAATAAAAAACAGTTTGTTAAAGTAGTATATTTTAACAAAACTGTTTATTTATTTATTTATATACATTTTTCCTATGTTATGAATACAGCAATTTTAATCCTTAAGATGATGACTCATTTCTTTCACACTCATTTGACAATGATGATAATGACTGAGATATAACATTGTGACCTTATCGTGTAAATATTTACCCACGTCATTTATCTTCGCCTTTCAATCTGTTCAAGTTTCTTTGCTGCGTTGTAATAATCGTAGACAAATTTTAATTAATTTTAAATTATGAAATCTGAGACATTCATTTATACTTTGTTGTTGTTTACTTTATTGGTCATCCTTTTAAGATATTGCATTAAAATGAAATTATTATTTATGACATTTTAATAGCGTTGTCAAGGATTAAACTGGCTAGATATCTTAAACATCCTTTCATCATAACATCCTTTCTATCAGTCCGACAGTCAGTCAGTGTCGGTCAGTAACCAATACATCAACATCCGCAGCAGGATGTGGTTATTATAGTGAAAGTAAATATTACTCGTTTATTGGTTTTTGCCATGGCATCATTATGGCCAGTGATTTGGATTACCAAGGTCGCCAAACAAGCATTAGCTCAAGGCAAAACATTGAGGAAACTAGAGGGGTAGGGAGAGCAGGAGCGAGCCTACGAAAGGAAGTATTGGTCTTGTTAGAAATTATAAATGCGCATATTTGTGCTTGTGTATGTGTAATATCCTGGCAATATAATTATGAATCATTCGAACTAATCTTTAATAACTTTAAGAGGTTTAAGTGTAAGTTACAACAGTGGCATTTTCTGTTTACATGCTAAACTCTTTTCTCTTAAGATGAGATAAGTGGATGGTGTCTATATCGCTTTAGTGCATTATGTTCTCAAGGATTTTTATTAACTTGATCATGACATGCGATGTTGTTTTGCTTTTGTACGACATAGAAAACATTTTATTCCATTTAAGTGATTCATATTTGGTATACACGACACTATTTGGTCATACAAATAAATCTACACTGACATTGAGTAAGTGATGGTGATTATGTTACATAGACGCGAAATCTAACATTTGTGCCGGATTTAAGCTTTTATTATCCTGGAAATGTTGTTACATAAAATAGCATTACAACAGTAGTCATCATCATTCTACGGTCGGTCACATAATATTTGTTTACAATCCTATAATTGACAATAGTAAAGCAATGACCGGACTACTAAAACAAACATAAACAATACATAACCCACCTTGATTATCCTTCATCAGGGTGATAAATAAGAAATTAACATATCAAATATGCCTTTTAAGTAACCCTATGTTTACAGCCAAATCTCCATAAACCCAATCGCTATATAACTAAACTCTTCTCATCAGCTGACCCAAAAAAAGGTCGCCCAACTCACCAACATTTAACGACTTTTTCGACAATGGGTTGCCTGTCCTTCACCTTCTCCCGCCTACATTTTTATTGACAGCTCTAGTTTATAACTTGATGTTATAAACTCTTTCCGGTATCATTTAATTAAAACTCCTATCAAATAACACTACGGTTTCTTAGTTTACGGCTATGACTGAAACTCTTGTTAGCCGTAACCCCCAAAGAATTTTTAATATTGTCAGCTGAGAGCAATTTGTGATTAAACATAAGTTAGTTAAAAATTAAAGCAATAAACTACTTATAATAAAATTTACCCAAACTTAAACGTGTTCTTAACAAGTAGCCATCAAGATACATAAACTATTTACTACGTACGTTATATCTTTTGCATCAGCAGCGCCATCGTTGCTCAGTGCTGTTTTTATACTTTATGCCAAACAATATGATGGCGACGCTTAATTGAATCGTTAAACTTTTCTTCAAACTTTTAGCAAACAGTGGGTTGATAGTGAAGGTTGCTTTTGAAATTAATATTTGTTTTAATTTTTAATTGTTATTTGTTAATTTTGTAATTTTGTAATTTTGTAATTTTGTAGTTTTGTAATTTTGTAATTTTGTAATTTTGTAATTTTGTAATTTTGTAATTTTGTAATTTTGTAATTTTGTAATTTTGTAATTTTGTAATTTTGTAATTTTGTAATTTTGTAATTTTGTAATTTTGTAATTTTTAACTTTGTCATCGAACCCACTGTATTTTCTTAACTTTCTTTCTAGTTTCAAATTTTACATCTACCACCGTCTTTTTTTTCCATAATACATTTTAGAGGACGTGATGAAATCATCCACTTACAATTTAAAAACAACTCAAAACTCATATAAAACACAAAATTTGTAATAGCTTTTGCACAAAATAGTGAAAGACAGCTATAAAAAGGACTAATCGACAAATTTGTTAAAAACAAAATGTATCCCTAATAACTTCATGAATATCAATGGAGGATATGAAACTTAAATACTCCCTCAAATTTATGCCAACAGACACCATCGAAAAGGTTTGAGGAATATAAAATTATTTTTTATGATAAATTTTGTTTAAGCATCTATCGAAAGTGGGATACAGGGTTGGGGTTCACAAAAAGTTGAAGCATAACATTACTTGTATACAGGAGTAGAGACACAACATGACTATTACGTAGGACAAAAGCTGCAAAAACTTTTCAAAAGTAAAGTGGTGGAGGGGTACTGGCGCCCTCATACATATTTGTGTGACACTTTTTTTTATAATACTCCAGTGCTTGATTAGAAGTTTGGTGTATGCTAATAAATTGGGTTGTCATATATAAGGTTTGCTAGATAAAGCATTAAGGCACCTATTCAAATATTGGTGTATATTTTGTCTACTATGTACATTCTTATTAGCTTTTCCAAAAAGAAATTAGTCAAGCTGGCAAAAAACTTAATGTTAAGATGTGACTCACAATCAACATCAGGCATTATGGGTGGACCACTCTTTAGTGGAACTGAGATTACCGCCAACACATGTAAAGCGTTCAGTTTAGTATCTTTGGGCATATGACCATTTTGTATGGGGGTACCGAAGAGGTCATTTACGGTACCAACTGAAAATTAAAAAAATAGTCCCTTATTAATTCGAGCACAAAAGAAGTCATAATTTCTAATGGACTAAGTAAACCTCCGGGTTTTTAGGTTTCACTATTTAATACAAAATATTAAAAGTAAAATATTATCGACGTGTGCAATGTATCGACGACCCTAAGTTTTCTTTTAGAAATTATTGGAATATAATATGGGGCAGATGTGACAGCACAACGTTACCAATTTTTATTAGTAAGTCAAAGTTAAATAAACGATTACATTGCACACAAATTGGGGCCGGCCGTAGCCGGGATCGATTCCTGTCTCATTCATCTACATTTCTTTCATCTTTGGCCATCATGGTCTTGTCGACAGCAACCGCAATATAGCGTCCAGTCAATCGACAATGGGGCTGCAATAGGAATTACTTGGGCTAGAAGAAGCACACCGCAAGCGGCTTTCGATGTGTTCCTGTGCCTTCCGCCACTGGACTTGCACGTCAAAGCTATTGCGGCCCGAGGGCTATCAGACTGAGGAAAACTGGCGATTTTGGGTAATGACTCTTTTTTTGACGAAACATGTGAATTTCCATAAATAGACGTTTCCAGAAGGATCGGAGTGGAATGATGCCGGAGCTGTTATGGAATGCAGTGTTTTTCATGATAAAATACTGGGATTTCAGAAAACAGCGAACGCTATTATGGGATATGGAATCGATACTAGCAGGTGGATAATAAACCATCAGTGTGGATAGCCAGGCTGCAATAAACGAGATCAATTCTACATTGTGCTGTAAGGAGAAGTTGGTAGTCTAAAGCCTCCGGTTGTCAGCCTCTGTTGAGTTCAAGGACATTTCCAGATCCATGGTAATGGATGGCTAAACGAGGCGGTAATATGCCTAATCCTGTTTTTGTGGGTGTTGTTCACCCGCCTATTTGTTACCTTTTTGGCTTAGTGGAGCAGTGGATGAAGAAAACAGCATTACCGAATATCGGGCACCTGAAAGGCAATTTGGATAGATCCTTACCGGAATACCGCCATGTGTGCGAGGACGAGGAACAGTCCGTGACGATTAATCATCTTCTTTGTAGCTGTCCTGCTAGAAGGCTAAGATGCTATAAAATTAATTCAGTAATTTTTCCTTTGGGTCATATTTCGTACCGCCGTTTTAGGCCCAATTTGCGTGTTGTACTTTTATATACGAATTGCAATATTTATTTAGAAATTAAACCCCAAATAGACCATTTTATACAGAAAACACCAAAATGATATTTTGGGGCATATTTGGATTTTTGTTGGGGTTTTTCTGGATACCTTCAAATAACAACTACGAAAGTCCCCATATTTGGGGTCTAATGTCACTATCACTTTGGAGTGTATTTTCGTGGGGCATAATGTCATAGAGCCGGTGCCGTCATGTTAGTCCAAAAATAATAATTTACAATAACTTATGATATTGTCATGGTTCGGTTTGAGATCATTTCTATTGGCAATTATTTATTATTGCCAATAGTTTTTTACTCAAGAGTGTGAAATGTATTATGTTGACAGCAGGTTAGGCGTATAACGTTATTTCGGCATTCACCACAATGCCTCGTCAGCGCCCTTTGCTGTGCCTTCTCCTCTATCATCACAAACCTTAAGGGAAGAAAGCATCTCAAAGTTAATGAGAACTTTTCCCAACGGTGCG
Organism: Muscina levida; assembly: GCA_964034835.1. Classification (NCBI taxonomy): domain Eukaryota; kingdom Metazoa; phylum Arthropoda; class Insecta; order Diptera; family Muscidae; genus Muscina; species Muscina levida. Next base: position 41,183,726 of record OZ035883.1, read on the forward strand.
AAGAAAGCATCCTCGAAGCGCACAACATGCCAGCATTATACACACACAAGCTCTTGCCTATGCATGTGTCCATCGGACACAATTGCACAGGAGTTTTGTTGTTGACAAAGTGCCAACCCCGTTCTGCGTACCGTCAGTGTTACGTTGTTCTTGATTTTGTTTTTTGTTGATCTTTTGTTTGATCTGCTGTCAACATAATACATTTCACACTCTTGAGTAAAAAACTATTGGCAATAATAAATAATTGCCAATAGAAATGATCTCAAACCGAACTATGACAATATCATAATTCTTAAAGATCAACAAAAAACAAAATCAAGAATTTACAATAACGTTAGAATTTTTATTTAAATCTACGACATCTCTAATCATTTTCATAAATTTTGGAAATACATTTTTCAAACATCACCAATTTTCTCTACTTTTTATTTTGTGGAGTTAGGCCTTATAGCTTCTAACCCATCCACAACCCAATCCATTCCTAAGTGTGAGGGTGTAGAAATTGGTAAATTGGATAACATCTGTTTATAGCATCCCAATTCGGTCCCATTTTCTGCTTAATGAAGCTTTATTTCTGTGAGTTTGTTGTAATGAGTGCGGCATTTTCGATGCTCGATAGTCAACGAATCGTTGTGTCGATAGTACTCGCGTAAGCAGAACGCTGGTTGTGCTTCGCTGAGCACCGCTGAATTAGTATTGCCACTACGTCCCAAACGCCATGTGTAAACGAAGCAGCTACCGAATCAAATGTAACCGTACTTTTGGTCAATCCTGTGTGTATGTACTTCGATATTGTGTACAGGTTTGATGTAGATGTGGCGTATACTTATTCTTGAAGTAATTCTGATATGGACGTATGAAATTTTCTCTTACAACATATTATATTCATCATACGCTCCCTTAGTCGAATTATTGGTATCAGCAAATTCCATTCAAAATAATTCTTGCATAATAAATTATTTTTTAAATAACAAATTTTGTATTGCTTTCTTTAGATATTTGTCCATTTTGTGTTCATACTAAATTTCTTTGTATACTTGAAATATTTCTAAAGGCGCTATGAAATTAGGCCCCAAGAAATTTGGCCCCAAAGTGAGAAATGAAGAATGGCCCCAAAAAAATAGAAAAACAAATTGGGGCATATTTTCATTTTTTGGGGCATTTCTTCATTCTAAAAGTGAATAAAGGCCCCAAAATGTGAATGAAAAATGAGCCCAAGAATTTGGGGTCAAATTTCATTTTTGTATGTGGGTTTAAACTGCATTATGGAATTTAGCCCCAATTTTATAAAATGTAAAATAGCCATAATATGTGTGATATAGATATAGCACTGATGAAGGGTGCTATGACACAACCCAAATTTTGTTAAAAACTTTTTTGTGTAATTAAGTCTATGTCGCATTTTTAAACTATCCGTATCAATTGGTCTATTAGAAAAGCCGTTAGAGCGATTTTTGAAAAGGGGGCGTGGCACCGCCCACTTCCACCTTGGCTGAAATTAATACTGCTTCAACAACATATATACCAAATCTCATCTTCATACCTCTGATAGTTCATGAGATACAGCCCTTTTGATTTTCAAGTTGTATGGGAATTGTACATCTAAACCATCAGGGGCGCCACCCAAACTCATACAAAAAAATTTATGCAAATCGGTCCAGCCGTTTAGGAGGAGTTCAGTCACAACACACGTACGGTAGAATTTTATATATAAAGATATTTTTATATTTTTATCTATATATGGCTAGACCGATTTTGGATTTCAAAATCAACTAACCATCATCACTCCTCCCTGTACCTTCCCTAAAAATTTTATGGCAATCGGTCGAGCCGTTCTCGAGTTATGGAGTGACAATCAAAATGTACACTTCTTTTTATATATATAGATGTTGAGACGTTTTATTGGCCGAAAGCGCCGCAGGCGAAAATTTTTTCCAAAAAAATCGCGCGATTTTTTTTGAAAATATTTTCATAATTTTTAATTATCTGCATAGAATTGAAAAATATATCAATACTGTAAAAATTAATATGTGATATAACGAGTGTTGAGACGTATTATCAACTAAAAGCGCCGCAGGTGAAAATTTTTTCCAAAAAAATCGCGCGATTTTTTTTTTAAAAATTTTCATATTCCATTATTTATTTATATTTCATATATATAATATTTCACATCAAATCAAATATATTTCAAATTTGTTTAAATAAATAATGGAATATGAAATTTTGAAAAGAACATTTTTAGGTGCGATTACATTCAAATGTTTTGATTTTTGTGCGCGATCTTTTCTAAAATATTCTATTTGCTTTTCGCATTTTAAACTCAAATAATAATCTTAACAAGTTTTTATTAATGATCTATCTAGTTGCAGATGCACAGGTAATTGAAGTAAAGTATTAGTGTCCTTATTAAAGACCGCAGTTTTGTTGACGTTATTTAAAGTTTTTACTTAATAAATAATGCTATTAATAAACAATGGTTTTCGTTTGTTCGAAAATTGCGGCAATTTTTCATTTCTTCAAATTGGGGTTATTTTTCATAATGCATAAAAGCCTCAAAGTAATATATTATTATATGAAAATATGCCCCAAAATATTTTTGGGGCATATATTCATTCGTATGGGGCAATTTTTCATTATTTTTTTGTGGTTATTTTTCATTATGAAATTTTGTCCTAAAAATGGGGCATAATTGCATTTTAAAATTGGGGTCATTTTTCTTTGGGGCCATTTTGCGCACCGCCATTTCTAAAACTCTTGACCTATCTGATAACGTTATATTTTGGCACAGATATTTCAAATGTATATATAAAATATGTATATGTTAAGAACTAAACTTTGGGGTTACTCACACTTTTGGGGTTACCCACACACAATCTAGTCATTCCTGTAATGTCATATTAAATTACCATTACTGCGAATATATAATATTTTAAACTTTTCCTACTAGTATGCTATTTTGATCGAACTGACTGTATTCCCTCAAGAGATGTGTGCATTCCACGTGTGTGCATACTTTGTTAGTTAGTGGTTGTTTGGTGCGAAGGAATGATGTTTACTAAAAAGAAAATTTTGTGTTTGAGACACTTAAGTTAAAGACAAAATATTTAAGCAATTTCAGGGAAAAACGTGGTTTGTGGGCTCAGTAAATGCTGTTTTTTTAGAATTGTCTACTAAGTTTTCCTTTGATATATAAGCAGCATTTTTTGGACTGTCTTGTTTTCAAGTTATTTTCTTTACTCATACATTTTTAACTTAAGAAGCAATGATAAATATCAGGAAAATTATATTAAAAATCTTATTCTTGTCAATAAATTCATATGAAAATCAGTATTAAATTTAAGTTGTCAATTTCAGTAAAATACAAGATATACAGTTTATATGATGATGAAATATAATTGTTGGCTTTTATCATAAATATTAAGAATACTATACGCAAATTTTATTTAACAATTTTTACAAAACAAATTCACAAGAGGGGACCTAGTAAATTCAAATTCTGACCAGCAAATTCATATAAAGAATTAGAAAAAAAAAACTTCAAACTTAATTTCCCTTTACACCCCATGAATGTGTTATGGGATAGCTTCTCGCGTTGTTTTAAATTAACACTCTTTCTATTTAAGATTCACAACAAATGGCACATGCGAACGTCACTGTTTGAGAAGCTTTAACCAGGCATGCCGATTGATACGACACTATACTGCGAAGTTGCTGTATACAACATCGAGGGGGCCGGCAATGAGAGAAAACTTTGGATGACTGGAGTCGGGAATCGAACCACGGACGTCCCGCATGGTAGTCGCGTGTTCTAACAACTATGCCACGGCCGGTCCAAAAAACACATATGTAAAAATGTTGGCATGAAATCAACTTAGAAATGTTCGCAAATTAAACGCTAAATTAATGGAATTTATGACACCATTTGGTAAAACCAGACAACATTCTATTGGGTTGATTCCTATATCACAAATTTCCGTGAATGAATATACATCTATTATGGGATAGACTCTTATATGAGATATGATCTCCAAGATAAGAATTTTCAATGCAGCACTTAATAACTTAAATTTCTGTACCGTATATTTATTTTAGTTGTTGTAATTTCAAACAATAACGTTTCTGATAAAGATGAAGACTAACTAATAAATTCTTAGAACTTTAATTTCAGATTGGGTTTTTCAAAAATATAAATTTATTACTTTCATATTATTTGATAATAACTATTTAAATTGGAACTATTTATTTTTTTATCGGGCATATGTGTGCCAGTATGTGTGTGATCACAATATCCCAGCGTAAAGTTTTGAAGGAACTTCTCGGGCAATCACTATTTCATTACAATTATAGCGTTGTAAATAATCACATGAATACAATTATTTTTCATTTTCACAGAAGTTATTTTAAGAACCCTCTTACCACATATTCATGCTAGAATCATATTTCCTTTACTTCGTGGGAACTATTTCAGAAGCAGTCACGGTCATCAATAACTTTACAATAACTCTGCCTTGTTAACGTTTTTACTTTCGCACCAATTTTAAGGTACTACATGATTGTTAATAGTGGTTATGATGTTCTTATTGGTTTTCTCTTTTTTCGCTGGGATATCGTAAATTAATATTGATTACATTTTGTTATGATTGGAATTTATTGCAATACTATACTGTATGTTATTCATCATGTAAATGTATGTAAACAATAAAGGGCTGATTTTGCATCAAATATTATTGATATGAATTAATTTTTTAAAAATGCAAATAATGATGTTGCACATTGAGTTTAGAATATTGGTTTGTATCCTATTTCAAATGTTTACTGTAACTTGGTGTGTTATGCCAAAATTAAGGGGGGACGGGGGATTTATATACGAGGTTAGTCTAACATAAAACTATACAGTTGTGGCAAAAGTTGATATGTCCGTTTTTTGCAAAGGATAGGTTTTTTTACATTATATGTTTTTAGGTATTTTATAACAAGATGGCATAGGCCTATATATCCAAGATATGTGGAAGTCTATTCAATTTGTAAAGGGTGTCCCAACAAGAGCGCAATTTTTAAATTTTCGTGAAACTTTATTATATCGTAAAGTAGACAGAATGAGGTTATGTATGGAACAATATATCGTGCAGATGGCCGCCGCGGCTTTGCTGGCATGCACGCGATCTTTTAATGAAATTTTCTATGACCGTTTCGCATAAATGCTGCGGTATTTCATTAATGCAGCGTCCAATTTCCTATTTTAAGGCCTGAGTTGTCGTCGGCTTATTCGCGTAAACCATCGAATTCAAAAAAACCCAAAGAAAAAAATCTAATGGTGTTAAATCGCACGATCTATTAATCTCTTTACAGTTGACTCTTTTGGAGCATTATTGTGACCCTACATTGATCGCAATTTGCGGACTGTAGCCGCAAAACTTTCACCATTTTGGTAAAACAATTTCACAATGAGAATGCGTTGTTGAATCGTGTAGCGCTACATTTTTACTAACCTCGTACCTTCTACTAGCAAACAATAACAATTGTTCAAATGTCAAACAATGACACTTCGAATGTTGCCAGATTTAAAAATTGCGTTCTTGTTGGGACACCCTTTATATAAGGTTTCAAAACTTTAAATCGGCTTTCTGTAAAATTATGAAAATTGGACATATCAACTTTTGCCATAATAGTCTAGAAATGTAGAAAAATTCGGAGGTCTTAGATATATTATACAAAGTACTTGTTAATATTACACTGTACAACATTTTTCACCTCATTGATTTGGGACTCAATTGTGAGAACTGCACGTGAAAGTAGCCCCAAAATGAAGAAGTTCTGCATCATTCGTTTTGTCAAGTTACATGCCATAATAATTTAATTTCGATTTGAAGTTATTAAGTATCGTATAGGGGAATTTGTCATGTTTTAGGCTCTTTTGTTTGACATAATTCGAGAACCACTAGTTCGAATTCAAAAAAATTAAGAATTACAATTCCTTTAATCCGTTCATATAACGTTACCCTACATAAGCAACAGTTTTGCTTTTCCATTCATCAAATGATTTTGAACTGGGTTTATTTTGTAGCAGTCAACTTTGAAGGGCAATATCTTCTAAGCCAAAATACTGATTGCAATAATTTGAAACAATTTCGTGTAAAGTAGGTTTATTCGAAAGTTTTTATGGACACATGACATTTTTGGAACCTCTTTTGTTTGACAGGCACCACAGTGATACCTTGTTCAAAAAATGACCCCCACCCATAGTACCAAAAGGTACTTTTATTGAACAAAAAAAATAGTTTCATTGTATCGACATGTGCTACTGCTTTTGTAATAAAAAAAATTCTTTTCAGACATACAGGTTGGCCCAACCAAAGCTTACTATGTTCATTGTAAATGAAACAAAAATTTTTCAAAGAATTATCTAAATATTTTTCAATATGATAGAAGCATCAATGACAATTATGTATAAAACAAAATATCTATCCGATGGTCCATAATTTCAATGACTTTGAGACATAATTGAGGTTCAGTGTCGTTAATGTGCCGAATTATCTTATCCAATGAAATAAGTCCAACTGTGTCAAATCACATGATCGTGGCAGCCAATTAAAATCGGCATGACGTGAGACAACACGCCCATTGTTTCGTTGGCTGTGTGGCAAGTGACACCATCCTGTTGGAACCACATATCGTCAAGGTCCATATCCTCAATTTCTGGCCACAAGGTAACTGCTTGGCCGTCCTCATTTTCGAAGAAGTTTGTGTGAGTCCACAAGTAAATGCGTATTTACTTACCTAATTTACTTACCCTTTATGGGATACAAGCGAAATATTGTTTTCGTTAAAATCTCTTACCAACCTCGTAAGTAGTCAAAATTTTCATGCAGAATGCGTAACAAATTTACATCATATCAAAAACATTTGAATGCATAATAAATAATATGAGGTTTATATAAAATATCATCTAAATAATGGTCAATAATAAACTCATCAGAATGTTGACTATTAATGTGAAATAATAATAATAATATGTATCTAATTTGTAACTGATCTTAATACAAAAAAAATCAACAACGTATTTTTCTCAGAAAATTCAAATCAGCGATGTTATCAATACCGATGTTTGGTTATATGTGTATTGTAACAAAACAATTCCTAGAATTTGTCAATAGTAAAAACAGTAGAATCACAGTAAGTTATAAATAATATGAGCTTAAATCAAAAAGTCATTACGCATATTGGCTAAAAGAGAGGGTGGGGAAGTTTCAAATTGTGTAAACATGTTTTAGTGTTTATTAATTTTTAATAGTTATTATATTAATGTTTAACATTATTATTTAAAAAAAAGTTATTAATAATCCTAGTTTGGAACATTAAAGTCAATTATGTAGTGTTTATAAAAGAAACCTATCTAAACACATAACATATAAAAAAAATAAATTTGATAGAATTTTCATGGCCAGTGATGAATACAACCTTAAAGTGCCTTAAAGTTTTACAATGAAAATTTGTTTTTTCATTGTGCCAAAAAAAGAATGTGAACAAATATAACGCCCTTTATATGTTAAACACTATTCAAATAGTAAAGCCCAAAAAAAATATTCCAAAAAGTTTTAAACCTACACTGAGCAGTAAATCATTTCATATGCAAAATAATAACTGAAATATAGCTTTATCTTCTTTAAAGGGATTTACTCAAAGGGATCAACAAACCAACAGTCAATGTACGCTAAAGTCATCACAACTTATATATAAAGTAGTCATAGCACCACTAACATATCCACATTTGCAACTCATAAATCATGTTCAATGTGTTTGTAATAAAAAACAAATATTCACAAAAAACCAGAATAAATAATATCCAAAGCAAAGATTAATATCTCAATGATAAATATTTAGGTATAGCAACGCATGGGGTCTAGGGTAAAAAATATTTCTAAAAATATAACAAATCTAGCCCAAGTGAGTCCTTAAATTGTCATTTATAATAGAAAAATAATGGAAAATAAATTTAACCAAATATAAATGGTAGAAAAGCAAACACACACACACACATTGTCATGTATACATGCATACTATTAATTTAAGTGTTTTTCGTCTATTTATATACATATATAGATATAGATTGATAACTGTCAATCAAATTATTGACAATTAATGTGAACAAGCTCGCCAAAAAAGTGGCGTTTAATTGTGTTAACACTTCCAAAGTAGGAAGTCCATAAAAAGTGTTTGAATGTGTGTCACAATTGTTGTTGCATTGAAAATTTTACTAATTTGTAATGTTACAACTAAATTTTGTTTTATTCCCGTATAAAATGGAAACAGTTTTGATGATGCAGTACGCTAGTCATTGGAGTTTGCAACACATCGAATGTGGCAGCATATGCGGATAATTTAACATGTATTTTTTCTTCATGATGAATTTGAAAAAAGAAGAGTATGTATGTGAAGAAAATACAAATGTAACGACTATCATCCAATCTGTCGAACATAATAACCTAAAACGTGACAAATTCCCCTATACGATACTTACTTACTTACTTCAAATCGATATTAAATTATTATGGCATGAAACTTGACAAAACAAATGATGCAGAACTTCTTCTTTTTGGGACTACTTTCACGTACAGTTCTCAGAATTGAATCCCAAAATCATGTGTTGTACTGTGGTATTTAATATGAAAGAAAGACATTATGTTCGTTTGCCTTAAACTTTTAAATTTCTTTTTATCGACAAAATCTCATATATTGAGGAAAGAAAAAAAATTTCAAATTTCAAAATTATGTCAAACCTGTGCATGTGAAGTAGATATCAGCCGAAAATGTCCAGCATAGTTATGAATTTGACCATTCACAATCAAACATGAGAATGGAGGATATTTTATCCTCACTGATGATGTACCATTGTGCATCAGTTCGTCACAAAGGGGTCTGAAGATGAACTCGTCATGGAGTTCGAAACGCGTCATCCTAGTGCGTGACACACTGAATTTGACCAAAAATATCAAACAATAAATAAAAAACACTTTTCTGATCTTGAGGCGAATTTGTTGTATCATTTCGATACACTAACGTAAATTAATATAAGACACAGATATTTTAAAAAAAATCGTGAAACTTTATTATATCGTAAAGTAGACAGAATGAGGTTATGTATGGAACAATATATCGTGCAGATGGCCGCCGCGGCTTTGCTGGCATGCACGCGATCTTTTAATGAAATTTTCAATGACCGTTTCGCATAAATGCTGCGGTATTTCATTAATGCAGCGTCGTCGGCTTATTCGCGTAAACCATCGAATTCAAAAAACCCCAAAGAAAAAAATCTAATGGTGTTAAATCGCACGATTAGGCGGCCAATTCTAATCTCCAAAACGCGAAATAACACGACCGGGAAATGACTGATGCAGCAATTGAATTGTTTCTCTGGCTGTATGACATGTGGCACCGTCTTGTTGGAACCACATGCCCTCCACATTCATTTCTTCAATTCGAGGCAAGAAAAAACTGGTTATCATTTCACGATACCGAACACCATTGATTGTTTGCGCTTGACCTGCCTCATTTTCATAAAAAAAGGTTCAATGATTCCTCCAGCCCAAAAACCACACCACACAGTGACACGTTGAGGATGTATTTGCTTCTCGTGAATCACTCGAGGATTTTCTTCACCCCAAATGCGACAATTCTGCCTATTGACGAAGCCATCAAGATGGAAATGGGCCTCGTCACTGAAGATGATTTTAGCGGCAAAATCAGCACACACCACGCGATCGTGCTCAAACTCTGTATTTAGTAAAGCCTTAACAGGATAAAGGTTTGGAGAACAATTTAGGAAGTCTAGCCACGGCCCTTCTGGTACCTCTAGTGATGGGACAAGGGTGAATATTTACCTTAGCACCTGGGCTGGCTCTTTTCTGGGCTCTTGGTTCCTGGCTCGCGGGCCAGCTGTTTTTGGGCTCTTGGCTCATAGCTCGCGAGCCAGCACTTTATTTGGGTTCTTGGCTCGCGAGCTAAGTGGCTCTTATGTACCAAAAGTACTTTTTGATGCCAAAATGTACTTTCATTGGCACAAAAAAACTTTTCTGATGCACAAAGTACTTGTTTTTCTACAAGAGTACTTTTTTGTACTAAAAGTAATTTTAATGTACTTTTCGGCACAAAGTACTTTATTTGTACCAGAGTACTTTTTTGTACCATAGTACTTTTAATGTACTTTTTCTCACAAATTATTTTTTTTTGTACTAGAGTAATTTTTTGCACCAAAAAGTAACTTTTGTCATTAAAAAGTACTTTGTAAAAAAACAGTACATTAAAAGTACTTTTTGGCATAAAAAAAGTACTCTGGTACAAAAAAAAAGAACTTTGTGCCGAAAAGTACATTTAAAGTACTTTTTGGTACATAAGAGTACTCTGGTACAAAAAAAAAGTATTTTGTGTCGAAAAGTCCATTAAAAGTACTTTTGGCGGGCGTGCCCCCCCACCGCATTCGTCTTGGACCTTAATGTGTTCAAGAAACTAATTACATTTTTCTAACTTTTTCCAAGATTTTTTCAATTTTTTTTGGTATATCCCGGAAATTTAAATGGCTCACCAGGAGACCCGTAGGAACTTAAAAATACCACCGTTGGATTCGTCTCGAAAATATCTTTCATTTGAGTATACACACAAGGGGGGTTATCATAGAACCCAAGGGGCCCCTTTTTTTGGGCCCCCAGGGCCCCGTGGGCCTTAGCGCCAACTTTGACCTTGATTTTCGTGTTTTAGGGCGTATTTGGGGGGGAGTGGGAGTCGCCCCATATTCTGCACTTTTGCCCAAAAAAGTACTCTGGTACAAATAAAAAAGTAATTTGTGCAACAGAAAAGATTTTTTGGGCCAATGAAAGTACTTTTTGGCATAAAAAAGTACTTTTGGTACATAACTTTGGTACTTTGCTCGCGAGCCAAGAGCCATAAAATGTCAAATGGTTCGCGTGCCAGCTCTTTATTTGGGCTCCTGGCTCGCGAGCTGAGATCTCATTTGAAATATTGTGGCTCCTGGCCTTCGAGTTGAGAGCTCATTTAAAATTTTGTAGCTCTTGGCTCGCGAGCCAGCTAATTATTTGGGATATTGAATCGCGAGCCGGCAGCTTGTTTAAAATTTGTGGCTCCTAGCTCGCGAGCTAAGAGCCAATTTTCAGGAAAAGAGCGGCTCTGAGCAATACGCATCAAGAAATTTATAAACAAAATACACAAACAAAATATGTTCAAAATAAATTCGAAAATTTTCAAATTTCTCTTATTCTACGTTACAACGAGTATTTGTTATTCAAATAAGTATTTACCCGAAATTAGATAAATACCCGGGTATGAAAGTGGGTAAAAATGGATAAATACCCAGCGTTGGGTAAATACCGAGGCCTAAACACATCTCTAGGTACTTCAATTCCAATGCACCATTCCACCTACTTTAGAGATGGAGTAATAATATTAATACACCCAAGGCGATCTTGCCCAAATTCTGTTTTTTATAAAGCTATAAGAAGATTAAGTTTTTAAGAAAAAGTCCAGCCACACCTTTCTGGTACCTCCCATACCCATCTGGTACTGCTCACTTTAGAAATCAATTATAAGTATTAAAAGACGCAGCGCAATATTGCTCATTTCATATAATTAGTAAAGCTCAAGCTGGATAAAAATGTACCACTCCGCCTACTTTAGAAATCGAGTAATATTATCAATATTCTACAATATTATATGTTTTCCTGAGGGTGAGTATATATGTACGTCGGGTTTCCCGACAGAAGCATTTTTACTGGATTTTTAATCAATTTTGAGTCGAATGTTGTGAATTTTGGGACCGGCCTTGGCATCATGGTTAGAACATGTGACTACCATACGGGAGATTCATTGTTCGATTCCCGGCTCCAGTCATTAAAATTCGCCTTTGATTGTCAGCCCCCTCGATGTTGTCACCAGTAACTTCGCAGTATAGTGTCGAGTCAATCCACAAACAGGTGCCTTTAGTTGTGAATCTAAAAATAGAAAACGTGTTAATTCACAACAATCGCGAGACGCTAACCCATACCTCGTGTAAAGGAAAACATGTATGTAAAGGAAAATTAAGTTTTTTTAAAGTATTTCGATATCTAAAACTACCGGTAACGAAGTTTCGGCCATTTCAGCTAGTATATCTACACCATTTTTTTACATGACGCCTATTCAAAGTTTTAAACCTCAAAATTACATATGGGCATATAACTATTTTACCTAACAATTTTATATCAGAGATATCACTTTTTGCCGACTTTTTTTGCCATAATGGTATAGATATATCTATTCTCAATTATTCTCAAAGTATCACCATAAATCCACATTTAGGTAGGTAGGGGACGATGACAAAGCACTTTCAAACATATATTTTTTAAAGAACTTTAACCAGATCATTATAAATGCTAATAAAAAATTGCTAGTGCAGAATGAAATGATTTCAAATATGCTTATTTTATGTCGAACTTCCCTTATTTCCGTTATTGTACTCCAAACTAGTTTTTATGCAACAAAAGGTACCATTTTGTACCACAATGTACTTTTGTTGTACTAAAATTTTTGTGACATAAAGTATTTTTTAGCATTATTATGACATCAAACAATAATTCTACTGTATCAAAAAGTTATTTTATTGTATCAAAAAGAACTTTAAGTGTACTTACAAGTAATTTTATTGTATCGAAAATTATTTTTACTGTATCAAATAGTACTTTTGTATACCAAAAAGTACTCTACGTGTACCGATAAGTACCTGCCATTATACTAAACAGAAATTGTATTTCTCAATAATGCAATTTTATAATATCAACAAGTTTTTTTTATTTTATCAAAAGGTACTAAAAGTGTACCAGAATATACTTTTTACACCAAAAAGACTAGTAAGTGCACCAACCAATAAGTTTTTTATACCAAAAGATACTTTAACTGCATCGAAAAGTACTCTAAGTACACCAACAAAATACTTAAATTGTTCCACAAACCACTTAAATTCCAACAAAAAGTACTTTCATTATACAAAGTAATTTTTTTATACCAAAAAATATTTTGAGTGTGTCAAAAAGTATGTACTATCATAATACCAAAATGAACTTTTATAATATTAAAAAGTACCTTTATTGTATCATAAAAGCATCTATGTATGCTAACAACTATTACTTCATTTTTGTACCAATGTGTAGTTGATAAAAACGGAAGTACTTTTATAATACCAAAATGTATTTTTATTTTACCAAAAATACCTTTATAATACCAAAAAGTACAGGTAATTCTATTGCACTAAAATGTACTTTATCTGCTCCCAAATGTACTTCTAAGGAACCACAGAGTAATTTTATTGTACCAGAAAGTATTTTTATACAACTTTAATTGTACCAAAAAGACCTTTTATTGTAGCATCAAGTACTTCCATTATACCAAAAAGTACTTTTAATGTATCAAAAAGTACTTTCAATTATACAATAGTGCTTTAATTGTACCAAAAGTACTTTTTTTCACACAACTCACTCTTATAGTAACAAAAATTTCTTTAATTGCACAAACATGTATTTATATTATACCAAAAATTATGTTAGTTGTACCAAAACGAAGATATTTACAGTATTAAAAGTAACTTACATTATATCAAAAAGTACTTTTATTGTACAATCAAGTATAACAAAGTACTATTACTATACCAAAAAAAAACACCTTAACAACAGGTAATGAAAGTATAGCAACAAGTAATTGTATTATACCAACATTTACGTTTATTGCATCGAAAACTGCTCTAAGTGTACCAAAATGTACGCAAATTGTACCAAAAAGTACTTGAGCTCTACCAAAAAGTACTTTAGTTATACAAAAAAGTAATTTTACTTTACCAAAATATACTTCTCTTGCAATCGTAATATTAATTAAGATTATTACCCAGACACCAGGAAAATTGTTTTTTATTTATATAAAATCAACTTGTTTTGGGAAAGGAATGACTTCAATACCGAATTGCACTTTTTAAAACAATTTTTTGACTAGTTCTTGAGTTATGACATAATCTGTGAAACATTATCAAAAAAAGAAATTTCTACCAAATTTTTTTTTTTAAGTTTAGTAATATAAAATTTCGAGTATTTTCATACATAGAGATCCAAATCGCATCAAATTTCTATTAAAATTAGTTGTAACTTCATTATTTTCTTTAATTTGTAAACCAGTGTAATGCATATCAATTATTAAAAAGAAAACCAAACATTTGATGATGAAACGTGATCGTATGGGGTTTTCTGAGAATTTCCTTCATTGCATCAAATCTTACAATTCTGGAAGGACACAACGTGTGACGTTTTATGATGCAGTGTCCAAGATGGTTAATGTAACATCCGGTGTTCCTCATTTAGACCCATTGCTCTTTTTGTTATTCTTGAATGATCTTCCCTCTTTTATCTTAGATAGTTTAATAATTATGTACGCTGATGATGTGAAGTTATTTAATAGCTGTAGCGATACGATCAGTATTATTAGACTTCAGAATGATATTGACCGATTTGTAAATTGGTGTAAGGCCAATTTAATGGATCTCAACCTTAAGAAGTGCAAACATTAGACCGACTCACCAAAAAAAGTGTCTTTGGTCCACCCCCCAAAATTTACCTTGGCTTGTTTTATGATGAATACCCAAAAATGTCGTGCCTAGGATTACGATCCAGAGAGCTGAACTATTTTTAAAATTGGTCTTTTTTTGAGTTTTTCAAAGATTGTTGATATTTAACTAAAGACTAAATGCGCAATATTAGTATCATAGGAAAGAGTTTTTAAAGACGCATCCAATGGCATCATTGGATGCCCACAAATGTCCTTAACAAGTCCTTTTTTCAGGAATATGCAGCAAAATATGGGTTTTTAAGTTTTTAGTAGCGATATTTTTCTGAATTAAATGTTTTATTGACGTATATTTACCTTTAGTCAATTTAGGTAAACACGTATTTTAGCTTTTTTCCCTAACATCTATTTTTTGGTGTATACTGCACATCTTTAATAAACGTTTCTGATCTCCGCGGCAAGGCCTAAATCGTCAACTAAATAATTCTTTAAGTAAATACAAGAAAGAAGAATATCGCTAAAAAAGGTCTTGGATACGTTGGATACATCTTTAAAAACTCTTTCTTATGATACTAATATTGTACATATTGTCTTTAGACAAATATTCAAAATCTCTGAAAAACTCAAAAAATACGATTTTTAAAAACGGTCCAGCTCACTGGATCTTAATCCTAGGCACGAAATTCATCATAAAACAACCCATGGTACATTTTGGGATATGGACCGAAGATACTTTTTTTGGCTCCATACAAAATGAGTCGCTCTAGTAAACATATGTCAGTTTTTCGTTGTAATAGAATTTTATTGGATTCTGTTACCACATTTATTGATCTAGGAGTTCTTATGGACAGGAAATTGGACTTTATATCTGATATAAGGAATTTTCTGATCCGTACATTCTTCTTCTTCTTTACTGGCAGCAACAACAGAAATTCATCTATCAGTAGCCGCACGTAGAAAACCATTCCAAGCGCTTCGGTCTTTTGCGCTCCGTAGATAGTTCGTCATACCAAGCTTACTTAACATTTCCGTCACCTGGTCCATCCATCGGAGTTTTGGTCGCCCCCTCCTGCGCCGCCCATCGAGTTTATTGCCGAAGACTTTTCGAGCCGGAGCGTTTTCATCCATTCGTACAACGTGTCCAAGCCAGCGCATTCGGTCTATTTGAACGCGCTTGACCACGTCGATGTCGTTGTACAGCTCATACAGCTCATGATTCATTCCACGACGGTACTCGCCGTTCACGATGATGGGTCCAAATATTTTGCGGAGTATTTTTCTCTCGAAGACTCCCAGAATAGATTGATCCGCTTGTGTCATTACCCACGATTCTGCGCTGTAGAGCACGACAGGTAGGATCAGAGTCCGCTTTGTCGTTAAATCGCTTGCTTAGCGCATAGCAGCAGCGGTTTGCGATCAATACTCGTCTTTTGATACAATCACTAAACATTTATACATATCTCTAGTTAGACCTTTGCTTGAATATGCCTCTCTTGTTTGGAATCCATATTACCGTGTACATATGTATTCCATTGAATCAGTGCAAAAGCAATTTTTGTTATTCTGTCTTCGTGGATTTGATTAGAGATGTGACAATAATTTGCCGTCGTATGGGAGTAGATTAAAACTCATTAGACTACCTACTCTTGAGAGTAGAAGGACTAATGCTTGGGGTTTCGTTTGTGTGCAGACTCTTGGATGGTGGTCGTTTCTGCTTTCGAATGTCAATTTTAATGTCCCTTGTAGATTCTCTAGACCCTTTTACCCAATATCTTTAAATTTTTATAAGACAAATTATGCGAATTCTTACCCCTTCCATAGAATTTGTAATGATTACAACCAACTTCGTGATTTAGTAAATTCTAATAGTGATATCGAAATGTTAAAGCTTTGTATTATGAGACATTTCAACTGAATACCCTAGTTGTCGTCTTATCGTTACATTATATCAGTTATCTATTTGTTATTCAGCTGATGATTTTCTGTAGCTGATACTACAACCGGGCGTGACATAGTGGTTAGAACAACCGACTACCATGCGGGAGATCACAGGTTCAACTCCTGGCTCCAGTCATCTTAAAAGAAAAATGTTCTTTCATTGTCGGCTCCCCTCGAATGTTGTCGACAGCAACTTCGCAGTATTAGTGTCGAGTTTGTCGGCATGACTAGTAAGAGCTTCTCAAACAGTGACGTTCGTCGATAAACAAGTAGGTGCCGTTAGTTTTAAATCTAAAAAAAATAAAAAGCGTGTTAATTCACAACAACGTGAGAGCTATCCTATACCTCATTCATGGGGTGTAAAGGGAAATTAAGTTTAAGATACTACAACTACTCTAAATTAATCCGCCGAAGTCCGTACCTTGGTGTATACTTTGTCCCACGTTAAGGGACAGTACCCTCTCGGCAGTAGGAGCGGGTAAGAGTGAGGCGTGGGAACGTTTGAAAAAAAAAAAACAAAAAAAAGGCACCATAAAAGTACAATACGCATTATGTAAGTGTTTTTACAAGTATATTGTTTAGTGCATCCCAATTTATAAGGATTATTGAATTTTGAGCATATTTTTAGCACTAATTCAAATCTAAGTGAAAAGTGAAATCAGCTACTTCTTTTCTATAACAAGCCGACTGTAATATAATTTGTTATTCACCAAAATCCAAAGTCCTTTTCAAACTGTCTCTGCTTTTCTTCCTTTTTTTGCTGGCTCTATTTATATATACAAAAAGCTTGGGTGACTGACTGATCACTCCCCAGCCCAAGCGGCTTAAGCTAGAACCGTCAAATTTAAAATATAGGTTTCTTTTATGACGTAGGCTCCCTAAGAAGGGATTTTTGGAAATTCGGACTGCAAGAGGGTAAAATGGGTGTGGCACCGCCCCATACAAGTGGAAATTTAAAATGGCTGTATCTTTTAAACCATTATAGGTACGAAGTCGAAATTAGGTACATATATCGGTCGTGTAAGAAAAAATACTTTGTTTGCGGAAAGTGGGCGGTGCCACACCCCTTTTTAAAAAAAAAGTTTTATTAGCCAAATTAATAAACCGATTGCAATTGAATTTTCTATATGTGCTACTGTCCATAAGGCCTCAAACTAAAATTTCAATCGGTCATATCTCAAGAGCCATTAGAGGTATGAAGATGATATGTTACTGATACAAAGAGGATTACGTCTCACTGGAAAATGGGCGGTTCCACGCCCCGTTTGAAAAATTCGTTATCTGGGCGAAATAAATGGACCGATTGCAATGAAATATTCACTGTGTAGTACTATCCTTATGGTGTCTATCATAGGCTACATGAAAACATATTTAGACAAAGGGGCGTGGCAGCGCCCACACAAACCAAATATTAAATCGGTCATATTTCGCGAGCCATTAAAGGTATGAAGATGAGATTTGCTACATATGTAAATGGTTCATGGGGGATTGCGTTTCGCTGGAAATGGGCAGTTCCACGCCCCTCATATTAACAGAACGTTATCATAATCAATATATTTAAATTTAAATTGTCTACTGTCTGTAGATAGTATGATGAAATTTGGGGTAGTTGTTACCCTTTTCGAATAAAGAATGAATTTTTTGTTATTCGTACTTGTAAGGGTAAAAATTATCCGACCAATAAATCGACAAAGAGGTAAAAATTTTACAATTGCCCAGACCAAACGGCTATTGATATAATCATAATAATTTTTATAGGCTTGGAATAGGAACGAAGCAAGGACGGTTTTGAAATTCGTACCTTTTAAGGTTAAAAAGGGCCGAAAAGGGGTTAAACTTGTACTTAATGGCTAAAGGGTATAGTCGCAAAAATTTAAGTGAATATTTTAGATGTGCGATGTGAAGTAGTTTTGCGAAGTTCTTTCTTTATGCTTAAAAATGCCGAAAAAAGGATAAAATTGATACTACCGAACAGACCAAATGCCTGAAGGTAGAGTTTCGAAAATGTATATAAAATTAGAGAGCCGCCAGATGGGGTTTTTAAAAAATTTAACATAAGGGGTTAGACCGACGAAAAGGGATAAAACTTTTACCATCAACCGGACCAAGCGGCTAAAGCTATAATCGTATATAGAATTATAGAATTGGAGGGAGTACCAGCCCATTTTAGTTGTGCGATACGTTCGTATGTCTCTTTTGAAATTCGTTCTTTTAAGGATAATAAGGGACTAAAGCGGTACAATCACTCAGACCAATGGCATAAAGCAACAATCACATAAATTGTGTGTTCGTTCGTATTGCTTAAATTATTTAGAAGATTCATTGTAAATACGGGTGAAGCAACGCGAGCCGGAAAAGCTAGTAGTAAAATATATCATGAACTATATATCTTGCGTTTTGAGGGTTTAATTCAATTCACTTTATTTAATCTTTGTGTGACGATATTATTCCACTTCAAAATATATAGACCTATACGTATCAACTTAAAATAATACCCCTATTTACAGATTTTTATGTAGTACAATAGAAGACGGACTTTCACCAACAAATGAGCAGATGAGGATGTTTACTTTTCTACTAAAGGTTTGTTAGAGAATGTATTTAAAATTTCTCAAGTAACACTTTCCACTTTCTCCCCCTTTTTTATATTATACAAATTATTTCACAATTTTGGATATTGTTATAGTTACTTGTCTTACAAAAGTTTTGAAGTTTCAGCATTCCAGTTGTCTTTTGCATAACTTGCTTAAATAATTGTCCTATTGGCACAATTGAATTTCATGCACACTTCCTTATTACCTTCATGTATAAACCAAAGCCCGTCCGTCCTCTTATTTGTTTAACTTAGGTCAAGCAACAATGCTTCTACTGTTTTGGGCATTTTGGCTTGTCTCTCTCTTGGTACATTCTTTGCATTCTTTGTAACTATCTTTGCCATGTTAGTTTCGGTTTCCTCATTGTAACCGACAGCTGATAGGTATGCAGTCTTCATTCCTCGGTCGGTACCCATTTAGGGTGCGAACAATCAACACTTCATTCGTGCATGTCTTCACTATGTTAGGGAGTGTCGTCCATTTGTGGGAGATAGTGAGCAATAGAGTTGGGTGCCAATTCCAGACACACAACACAAGACAACACAAATGCTGCAAGTAGTTTTCAACACTGCTGCACGAGTGAATACACCAGCCATGGTAAATGGTTAAAACAGACAGATAGACAGACAGTCAGTCAGTTTAGTTAACACCCCAAGTGTGGGGTGATAAATAATCGCCTATATATATGTATACGGCTATCATGTGTAGTTACATAGACAAATTTGATTTTGATATAGTTTTAGGTAATAAATTGGACTATGCATGGTATTCAGCATATGCCTCACATATTTAAGGTTTTACCAGTAGAGGGTGGGTAGTATGACCATTGCGGGAGAAATTTCCTTGTAGTCTGCATTAGTATTGTGATAAAACAATCGTACAAACAAACAATATACATATGTATGAATGCTCCCCTCTTAATGGATTAGGAAACATTTGTATGGCATAACTGTGCAAGATAATAGAAAATTAAATAAAAAAATAGATACAAAAGCTGTTGTTTTTATGGCAAAGCGATCCGCTTAGTTGTATCCCTTATTTATGAGAAATTATTTTATTGTTTCCATATATTCATGAGGCCTCCGGCAGGAGATTTTCTTAATAGCATTAGGAAAATATGAAAGGCCGCCTTTAGGCAGATAAATCAGTAAATCTTTATAGAGTCCAATGGAATGCGAACAATGACCTAATGAAAAGGAAAAGAGCTTTAAGGGTTACTGATGATATGAAAAGGAAATAGGTTAAAGAGATAATGTGGCAGGTTAGATGTTCTTAAGGTTTAAATAATTTTATAATCTCAAATTGCCACCTTTTTCTTTGTTGGTATTTATAATTTGTATAAGTTCTACTGATAGTTATATGACGTTGTGTGTAGGACTTCGTTTTTATTTATTAGACGGGGTTAAGCTTAATAGATTTCCTTTATGTCAAAAAATAATAAAAATTTTACAAAATGAAAGTTTTACATTAATGAAATCTGAACTTAAATGTAACAATGGTGAACCAAATGGGTGAATCAAACCAATATCAAACGATAACATTTGACCCTAGTAACAAAACCTTAAACTTCATTTTGTTTCACTTCGTCAAAATTTGTTTACAGTGGTTTGAAATTTGAAATTTTGTGGTCAAAAGTCGAATCAAAGAATATGAAAAATCATGTGGAAAAATATATTTGGCATATGTCTTCGGAAACCAATATTAAAATGGTACGGCGAAATTTAATAGCCTTTCTCAAAATCGTGTATACAAGTGCCCTGCACAAATAAATGACTTTGATTTGTTATTAAACCAATCTACGAACACTTCTGACTCACGATTAGCTCTCTTCTCTCAAAAATAAAGCAATATTAAATACCATCATTGACGAACCATTCAAAAAACTTACTGCATTCTAAGTCATTTGAATGTTTCGAAGTCTGTTTTTCCTTATATTGCTGGAATATAGTGACCAAGGCGTATTTAATAAGGTGGTCGCTTTCATAACAACGCGCGAAGCTGACCCATAACTCATTCATGGGGTGTAAAGGGAAATTAAGTTTTTATGTATATTAATTGTGATATTTGAAAATAAAGTAATTTTTGGTAAAATAAATTGTACTTTTTGTAAATTAAAAGCACTTTTTGCAATAAATTTTTCTATTTGGTACCATAAATTGTACTTTTTGTTATAAAAACCAGTAAAGAAATTTCAGTTAGATAAACTGACTGATAAATACCATCACCCAATATAAGATAATAGTCATCTTGAGCTATTGAAATCAATCGATTTTTAATTAAAACAAGTAAGAATGGTTCAGTCGGGCAACTCGACTTCCAAATTTCCTCAACCTCAGTAAAACAACAAATTTTCTATTCTATTGATATTATCAATCGATTACTAAAGTGGGCGGTGTGATACATTTGTATGGGAGGTACCTGAAGGGGAGTGGCTAGACTTTCAGTTTTTTCCTCCAAAACTTGACTATGCTTAAACTTTACTAAATACAGAATTTGGGCACGATCGCGATAGATTTTTTAATTATACTAATTGATTTCTAAATTGGGCGGTACCAGAAGGCTATGGGAGTTATTATATGGGGCTTGGCTAGACTCCAGTTGGATACGATAGCGTTGTATTTATTGGTATTTTTACTCCATCTCTAAAGTAGGCGGAAAGGTATATTTGTATGGGAGGTACAAGAAGGGCGTGGCTAGACTTCCAGATTTGTTCAAAAATTTCATTCTGTTATATCTTTACTTAATATAGATTTTGGGTAGATCGCGTTGGATTTATTGATATTGTTATTCAATTTCGAAAGTGGGCGGAAAGGTACATTTGTATGGGAGGTACCAAAAAGGGCGTGGCTAGACTTCCAATTTTTTCCAAAACTTTATTCTGTTATAGTTTTACTAAATA
This sequence comes from Muscina levida, assembly GCA_964034835.1. Classification (NCBI taxonomy): domain Eukaryota; kingdom Metazoa; phylum Arthropoda; class Insecta; order Diptera; family Muscidae; genus Muscina; species Muscina levida. The sequence continues at coordinate 41,205,746 of OZ035883.1, forward strand.
CAGAATTTGGCACGATCGCATTAGGTCTATTAACAATATTAACCGATTTCTAAAGTGGGCGGTACCAGATGGGTATGAGAGATACCAGATGGGGCGTGGCTAGTCTTCCAATATTTTTCTCAAAAACTTTATACTGGTAAAGCTTTAAGGAAAGGTACATTTGTATTGGAGGTGCCAGAAGGGGCGTGGCTGGAATTCCAATTATTTATCCAAAACTTTATCCTGTTATAGTTTTACTAAATATAGAATTTGGGCAGTATCGCGTTAGGTCTATTAATAATATTAATCGATTTCTAAAGTGGGCGGTACCAGATGGGTATGGAAGGTACCAGATTGGGCGTGGATAGACTTCCAAATTTTCTTTCCAAATCTTTATCCTGTTATAGCTTTACTAAATACAGAATTTGGGTACGATCTCGTTGGGTTTATTGATATTATTACTCGATTTCTAAAGTGGGCGGAATGATGTATTTGTATGGGTGGTACCAGAAGGGGCGGGGCCATGTAGCCCATTTGCAATACCGTAAGTAATTTTGAAAAAATGATAACTCGTGCAAAATTTCAAACCATTTGGTTCCGTCTTTCGAAAGTTATCGTGCGCACCAGCCGGACAGCCAGACAGACGGACACGGCTCAAACGACTGAAAAAGTCATAAATCGAATTTGGTTCAAAGAAACCTAGGTTCTAAAGTGACTCCTTCTATGTGTTACACTATTGGGTCGTAGCAAATGATATATACCCTCATCCCTAAGGGTGATGGTATAATTATAATTTTTGTGCAATGAATATTACTTTTTGGTGTTACTTGGGGTAATTGCAACTGTAAAAGTACTTTTTAGTACAACGAAAGTCTCATATGGTACAATATATTGTACTTCATCTTATTCTTAAATGGCAGCAGCAACAGAATTTAATCTATCAGTAGCCGCTCGTAGAATAGAATTCCAAGCACTTGCGTCTTTTGCGCCCCATAGATAGTTAGTCACAGCAAGTGTAGATAACAGATTTTTCACCTGGTTCATCCAACAAAGTTTTGGTCGCTCTCTTCTGCGCCGCCCATCGAGTTTATTGTAGAAAACCCTTCGAGCTAGAACATTTTCATCCATTCGTACAACGAGTCCAAGCCACCGCATTCGGTCAACTTCAACGCGCTTGCCTTCGTCGATATCGTTGTACAGGTCATACAGTTAGTGGTTCATTCGACGACGACTCCCAGAATAGAATGATCCGCTTGGGTCAGCATTCTGCGCAGTAGAAAAAGGCAGGTAGGATCAGAGTCTGGTAGAGTTGGATCTTTCTTCTTCGATAGAGCGCTTTGTCATTAAATCGCTTGCTTAGCACATAGTAGCAGCGGTTTGCGATCAATACCCGTCTTTTGATTTCCAGGCTGACATTATTATCTTTGTTTATGGCGAAGCCAAGGTAGACAAAATCATCTACTTCTTCAAAGTTATAGTTGTCAACGTTCAAGTAGAATCTCAGACGATTGGACTCTTTGTTCCTCGAAACAAACAACTTGGTTTTGTCCTCATTTATTACCAGACCCACTTCCGCCGTCAGCTTTTTTATGCTCGAGAAAGCCGCAGTAACATCCCGCAATCCACGGCCAACGATATCTATATCATTGGCATATGCGAGCAGCATAGGACTTTTGTTGAAGATGGTACCATTCCTGCAGCCTTCCGCATGATCATCTCCATTACGATGTTAAAGAGATCGCAAGACAGACTATCGCCTTGTCTAAACCCTTGCTTGGTAAAAAATGACTGTCAATTTTCACTGAAGACTTCAGTCAGTGTCATCCCGCACAGTCGCGGGGATACCAAACTCAGCAATACCATCTAGCAATTTCTGTTGTATCGGACTGTCGAATGCAGCTTTGTAGTCGATGAACAGATGCTAGGTTTCGATCTGCATTTCTTAGGGCTTCTCCAGAATTTGCCGTAATGTAAATATCTGGTCGGTCGTGGATTTAACTGGTCTAAAGCCGCACTGATAAGGTCCAATAAGGTTCGCCATAATGGGCTTTAGTCTTTCACATAACACACTAGACAGGACCTTGTATGCGAAGGGTAAAAGGCTAGTCCCGCGATGGTTGGTTAACACTACTTGGATCGCCTTTCTTAAGTACAGGACCTAGGACACTCAGATTCCTATCGTCGGGCATGCGTTCCTTTAGCCTAATCGTGTTTATGAACAGGTGCATGCAGGTTGCCAGCTGCCGGTAGTCCATTGGCTCCCGCAGCTTTTTTATTTTTAAACCTTGCGATAGCCGTTCTGATCTCATTTTGGCTCTGAGATGGATAATCTATTCCGTCGTCTATGATTGGTGTGATTTCGTCACTTATGCTGCCTTCGGCAACGAGTAGAGATCAAAAGTGTTCCCTCCATATTTGCAGCACACTCTGAGTATCCTTGATCAGATTCCCGTCTCTGTCCTAACATGTGGGGATCCCTGTTCCAAAACCTTTACTTTTAACGTTTTGGTAGAACTTTCGGACTTCACCTCTATCCCTGTAGATTTCGATATCCTGGCTCTCTCTTTTCTTCCACACACGCTTTTTGCGCTTCGAACAGGCGCTTCGTCTCCCTCCTCTTCTTATTATAACGGTGGTTTGCAGCTTTGTGATGTCTAGCATCCTTTGCGTTTGGTTACGAATGTTTTTAGCACTACTTAATCGTGTGCGTACCATGCCTGCAACTAGGTGGTGATCTGAGTGAATAACTGTATTGTTATATATCCAGTTTCCTGGTCTTATGTCCATAGTACTTTATTTTATTTTAAATATTAATTTAAACTTTAATTTTATTAGTCTCTATTACTTTCAACGCATTCCATAACAGTTCCCCAATGTCAAAACCTAAAAAATTATACTGCAATATTTATTCCTTCCTCGTTTTATGCTGCAGGTATTCTTTACTATAAGAAACATTAGTTTAGGAAATATGTATGTAATGTATTTTCCCAAAAAACAAAAACAATTTGTACAACTCAAAGTAAATTCTAAGAAATAAAAAGAACTCCATCATGAACAAACAAGTTAACACCTTTCCCATGTACCAGTATTTTATATGTATGTTTACAATGTGCACATACAAATAGTTTTTGGCAAAGGGGGACAATAATGCAACCGCCCATTGGATGTAGTTTCCTGGTATGATATACAATAAATAACCAAGAGAACACTTCAGATACCTTAGGAAACTCTCGGTTTAAGGACATCACAACACACCAAATGAATACTTTAGATACCTTAGCACACTCTCGCTGTAAAGCATATATGGATAACACAACAAAGCGCCACACCTGGCTACCTATGCAGGAGAATAATAAGGGTGATATATTTTTTTTTTTGTAAAAAGGTGTTGTTGTGGTTGCAGTAAAAGTCTATGCAATATTTGTCTATAAATACGTATTGTAATATTGTAATTATTCTGCCCCTCACTGTTATGTCCTTATGTCCCAAAAGAAAAACTCAATTACTATGTTACCAAAAAAAATGAATTTATTAAATATGAAATACTTAAATAATACAATATTAGTAGTACGTACATACATTAAATAACAATAACATCAATAGATTACTATAGATTACAAATTATAACTAGATTTTTCACATAACCTTATACAATAATGTTGCATACTAATTGACCAAAATAAAATCAGTTCATGGGGTCATTGCGCGCCATTCAATTCCAATTGCTAAGCAATTGATTCGAGGGTACCAACTTCAAAGGACCGGGGGCACGACTCAAAAATGGTGGTGGAGGCAAAGCCTGATAGTTTTGATTGGATCCAGCAAATTTGAGATTTGATTTAAATGACCTAAAAAGAAAAATACCAAGGAGATTAATATAAAAGTCTTAAGTCCATATAGGTAAATGTAAGTCAAATCCCACCTTGTGCTAGAGAATTTGCGTGCACCTCCCTTGCTATTGGTTTTAAAGTAAAAAATATTTAAAAAATTAAAGTTACTTTCGACAAATTGTAGTTAACCCATCTACTCACCGTGATTTTGCCGACTTGGATTTTTTACCCTTGGAGCGTGTTGCCTTTACACGTCCTGCCGCCTTGGGTTTACCAGCATTTCTGGGTATAAAAGGCACTATCCGACGAGGTCCACCACCAAATGAGGTGCGTGTGTATGGTGCCCAACCTTTGTACACGGGATGTGGTGGTGGAGCTGGAGCAGACTCTTCTTCTTCTTCAGCTTCATCTTCCTCTTCACCCTCATCTTCATCACCACCTTCATCGCCGCCATCATCACCGCCTCCACCACCACCTGCACCGCCTGCGCCTCCTTCACCGCCTCCTCCTGGCGCTGGTGCCGTATACATAGCTGACAACTGAATAGGTACAAAGGCAGGCAATGACACTGTGAGAGGTACACCAGCTGGAGCACCTCCACCACCACCACCGCCGCCAGCTGGTTCTTGTCCGCCGCCTTCCTCAGGCTCTGGCTCAGGCTCTGGTTCGGGTTCTGGTGCTGGTGCCGCTGCTTCCTCACTTGCCACTTCTTTGGCCGCTTGTAACAGAGCTACAAATTCATCTTTGCTTATTTGTCCTAAGCCATAGGGAGCGGAATTTATGGGTGCATGCCAACCGCCACCACCACCACCATAGAGTGAACGTTGTGGCCTGGTCGCATCTGGATTGCCATCAAGTTGAGGCTGAACTGACATTTGCCTCAGATGTGGAGGGAGTTGATAATTGGGCATGGGTAAACCAGTAATGGCGGCGTAAATGAATTCTGCATGAAGACAATTGATAAAGCTGCCAAGGGCTACAAAGCCCAGCTGTGTGGGGCGAAAAGCAAATGTAATAGTATTAATAGTAATGATTGGTCAAAACAGGAATGGTTTGTTTTTTGGTATACAAATTAATTTTGCAACACTTAAAAACAGCTTTGTAACTAACACTTTCTTATCTATCTGTACTATTCTTGAAGTTGCATTGGTAATACGTATGTAAAAAGACGGGAGATAACAGAAGAATATAAAAAAATTCAGTCTCCATTACATAGATTAGATGTTTAAAGAATTAAGTCAGTATTTCCCTTTAAAAGTGTCAGCATCGTGTAAATGATGGTGTTTGGTCCAAACTTATTTTGATATATTGACATTATTACTCGCTTTCTAAAAAGGGCAGAATGGTACATTTGTATGGTAGGTACAAGAAGGGGCGCGGTTGGACTTCCAGTTTTTTCTCCAAAACTTTATCCGGTATTGATATTATTACTTGATTTATAAACAGGACGGAATGATATATTTGTATGGGAGGTATAGAAGGGGCCTGGCCATGTAGCTCATTTGCAATACCTAAAGTAGTTTTGAAAAAATATTAAGTCCTAAAGTTTCAAAACATTTGGTTGCGTCTTTCGAAATTTGTAGTGCGTACCAGCCGGACAGACAAAGAACACAAGGGTCTAAAGTGACTCCTTCCATGTGGTACACAATTGGGTCGTATCTATAGTATGCAAATACTTGAATTTTTCAGAAAACCGGTTTCCGGTTTATTCGAAAAATGTCTTTTTCCAACAATTCGGGTTTCGAATACATGATTTACTAAAAAACCGGGTTAACCGGCTTCGTTTGGTTATTCGGAAATTGTAAAATAGAACCAAATATGCAATTAAATATGAAAAGATATAAATATCGATACATAATTCCATTCAATTTATAACCTGTTCATCCACACAGAAGTTATCAGGAAATTTTAACTTAGTATATCAGCCATGTTCTGGAAAACAATTCGTTTTAAAAACAGAGCAAAATCGGTAAAAAGTCAATACTTTTTAATACATTTCTACAGATTTTGCTCTGTTTTCAAACCGAACTGTTTTCCAAAATTAGATCCCAACAGTAACTGGCTGATTTCCCAACTATTGTATGGTAATCATAACTTAAGCTCCTTTATGCGATCGGACACTTAGTTTAGGAGATAACTGCATTTGAACTTGTTCATCTAAATATAGACGGCTTCTTAGCCATTCCCAACTATGTCTTAGTGACATAGTCCTTTTTCCCGATTGGATGCTTAGGAGATAGCGACAATTTAAAGTTTTTTTTTATGAAAACGAAGTCATCTAACAGTATTTTCCAAACAAATTTTCGTATTGCATAAGGAAATTTTAATGAAAGCAACCTTTGAGATTTGCCTGAAAAATATCGGATAAGCATAAACAACCTTCTTTGCCGATTTACCTAGCAATTTTCTGTGAAATACCGGTTTTTGGAAAACTGGTTAACCGACATCAAAAACCCGGTTAATTCGAAATTTGCATACGCTATCGGAGAAAAAAACCGGTTAGACGGCTTTCGATTTCGGTTTTGAACACTCTAGTCGTATCAAATGTATATATCCTTTAGATAAAATTAAAGTACTTTTTTATACTACATAAATAACTTTTGGCCTAATAAAAAGTACTTTTTAGAACAATTAGAGTACCTATTGGCACAATAAGAGTACTTTTTAGTACTATAAAAGTACTTCTTGGCACAATAAAAGTACTTTTTTGTAAAAATTAACTTCTTGTTGATACAATGATTTGTACTTTTTGTGTACAATTAAAGTGCTTGTGTGTACAAAAATAGTTCTTTTGGATACAAAAAATTACATTTTGGTACCATATGTTTTGTTTTTTTGTACAATAGACTACACTTTTCGAGTATTGTAAAAGAAATTTTTAGTACTAAAAGTAATTTTTGGTACAAAAAGTAATTTTTGGTACAAAAAGTACTTTTTGTACAATGCATATATACACTTATTGGTACAATATATTTTACTTTTTGTTACAGCATATTTTACTTTTTGTGTACAATAAAAGTACTTTTTGGTACTATTATTTTACTTTTTAGTATAATAAAAGTACTTTGTTGTTTTGGTACACGAAGAGTACTATGCGATAGAAAAAAAGTATTCCGTGATACCCTTTGGGTAAAAACAAAAGTGTTTTTTGTACAACAAGAGTACATATTCTGAACAGTTTTTGTGTGCAATAAAAATACTTTTTGGAACTATAAAAGTTCTTTTTAAACAATAAATTAACTTTTTAGTAGTACTAAAGTACTCTTTGGTATAAAAACGGTACTTTCTGGTACACTAAAAGCAGTTTTTGTGTATAATAAAAATACTTTTAATACAATTAACGACATTTTGGTACAATAATAGTACATTTTGGTACATTTGAAGTACTTTTTTTCTACAGAAAAAGTACTTTTTGGTACATTAAAAGTACGTTTTGGTGCAATAAAATTATTTTTTGCTAAAATGAATGTATGTACATGTTGTTATTATAAAAGTACTATTAAGTACAATAAATTGTACTTTTTGGTACACATATGTAGTGTTAAGTACAATAGATTTTACTTTGTGATACAATAATTGTACTTTTTGTTTATAATAAGAGTACTTTTTGGGTACAAAAAAATATGTACGTTGGTACAATAAATGTACTATTTGGGGCAATGAATTAGTTTATGGTATGGTAAATTACACTTTTTGGTAAAGTAAATTTTTGATTAGTGGTACAAAATAGTGTACTTTCTGATACACTAAATGTACATTTTGGTGAAATATATTGTACATTGTGTGTATTTTGTCATACAATGAAAGTTCTTTTTGGTACGGTAAAAAAAGGTTTGGGTACAATAAAAGTATGTACATTTTGGTACACTAAAAGTACTTTTTGGTACATTAAAAGTACGTTTTGGTGCAATAAAATTATTTTTTGCTAAAATGAATGTATGTACATGTTGTTATTATAAAAGTACTATTAAGTACAATAAATTGTACTTTTTGGTACACATATGTACTGTTAAGTACAATAGATTTTACTTTGTGATACAATAATTGTAGTTTTTGTTAATAATAAGAGTACTTTTTGGGTACAAAAAATATGTACGTTGGTACAATAAATGTACTATTTGGGGCAATGAATTAGTTTATGGTATGGTAAATTACACTTTTTGGTAAAGTAAATTTTTGATTGGTGATACAAAATAGTGTACTTTCTGATGCACTAAATGTACATTTTGGTGGAATAGATTGTACATTTTGTGTATTTGTGTATCATACAATAAAAGTTATTATTGGTACAATAAAATACGGCTTTGGTTCAATAAAAGTATGTACATTTTGGTACATTAATAGTACTTTTTGATACAATAAACATATTTTATGTTGGAATAAATTTACATTTTTTGTGCAATAAATTTTTCGTTTTGGTACAACAAAAGACCTTTTGATAAAAACAAATTGTACTTTTGGTAAACAAATGCACTTCTAGGTACAATTATTTGTACTTTATTATGCAATGATGGTACAATCAGAGCTTTGTTAAGTATTTTATATTTTTCCTAAACAATGTATATGTTTTGTTTAAAAATATGTCGGAAACTCAACTAAAAATTAAAGTATTGCAATTCATGCTAAAATCCAAAAGAAAAAAATTACTGCTGCTAATTACATATGGACGTAGTAATACCAGTTGTTCTAAGAAATTTAAAATTTTTATCAACTTTCAAGTTTTCCAATTCAATAAAAAAAACATGGAAAAACTTCAAATGACAAAAAATCGAATTTTGTTATTGAGCAAATTTAAAAAATCAAACAGAAATCAATAGTTTTTCATAAAAATTTGGAATAATATTGTCAACAGTATTAAAAGACGTCTGACGGACATAAACACATTTTATAGTTTTTGTATAAATTTCGTAAATTTAACGAATTGGTTAAAGAGATACTGCGTTTGGTTTATATTTGTTGTTTTAAAATTTTCCAATATTTTTTCTATTTTCTAATAAAGTATTACAATGATAAAAGACATTGTTATAATCCTCAATTATTAAAATTTTGACTAATTTGGCCTCAAACTAGCAATACAACGGAAATGAAAAATAGTTAATGAATATGATTTTGAACATTAACCCGTTCCGATACACTGTGCCTCATAGGAACTGTAAATTTGTCAAATATTTTTTGTTTAAGACGATTTTTAAAACTTCCAACAACTTCCTTTAAGTATTTACAACACAACATTTAAAATTGTGTTTCCAGGTTACATAATTTTTATCTTTCTACTGCTTTTCACTATTACTCACAATAAATTGTTGCACTTTCATGTTCGACATGTATTTATAGTTTATATCGTTGTGTTGTACACAAATCACTAAAGCCAATAAGCCAGGAATAAATCCCTGTTTCGTTTCGTAAACAGTTTGTATTGTGGTCCTGTGGTTAACGGCGTTATTCCTTTTCTTTTTTCAAAGTCACAGTAATCAATGCAATTCACTGCAATGTAATTTTTGCGTGCACACGTTTACTTCGTCTGTACTGTTGTGATTGCCCAAAGGCGACTACTACTGGTCTTTCTGTGAAATGATTTAGTTTTTATACAACACAAACTCATCATAATCCCTCGGCCAATGTAAAGAGTCAACAACGAAAACAACGACAACAACAAATAACTCTATGCAATGGGACTTGGAAATCAACATCACCCAGCTAGTCAGCTACACGTGGATGGAATTGTTTACTACTTGATTGTGATGTTTTACCTTAAAAAACGAAATCAAATTGAATTTACAACAAAATCAAATGCAAAAAAAAAAAATAGAGCTGATTTTGTTACAACTCAAAGTGTAGCTGTTTGTAACTTCCTAAGCCAAAGTCAAGCTAAGTCGTGCAATCCATCATCGTCATTTAGTGTTATCATCCATAGGAGCAGCAAAGCATCAGAGCAGCTACCATGGCCATGATCAGCCACAACAAAAGCAGAAGCAGCAGTACCAGCAGCACTAGTTGCAACAAGTGCTTTAGCAAATTTACTCAATCACTCATACAATTCATAGTAGCCTTGTTTAAGGAAACTGTTTGCCTCCCCGTATTGACTGACAGTGGTAATACTCTAGTTTACTTTGAGCAGCAGCAGCAGCAACATTAACTTGGTTATCCTTTTTTGGCCTGCGGTTGTATTTGAGTGTACTTTTTGTCCATTTCTTCGTCACATCAAGAGTTGTTTTGTTTTTTTTTCTTTTCAGGCAATTGTTTGTACGTACTACTCCTTGGCTTCTTAAAGCACTTGCCACAGAAACCTGCTTGTGTTTACTTTTTTTGCTATCTCTCACACTTATTGACATACAGACTAAGATTCCTCATTGTTTTGTAATTATTTCGTAATAGAAATCTTTCAGGTTAATTTAATTTATATGCGAACAAGTTTTAAATAATTGTTATGTCCATATTGGCGGATTTATGTTTTCGACTAAAGGAATGAAATAAAAATGTTTTTGTCAATTGTCTAGGGAACATCAGAGAGCAAAACAATTTGGATAATCAACTAAGTAGGTGAGTAGAAGGGTATGAAAAACACTGTCATACTAACTAATAACGTCTAATGATACTAATAAGTGGTCAGGTGGAAAATTAGATGTACCAAAAGTGGTAACGGCGTGAAGACTATATCATGAAAAAAAGTAACTAACAGAAAAAGTTAGGTGAAAAAAACTATAAACAACTTCAGTTACTGTAATTTAAGGCAATTATGGTAAATATTTTGGTAAGATTTTTGAAATTCATTCGACATATCTGCTTAAACTCCAAAAAGGAGCTTAATTTACGATCACTTTGGGAAAGTTGTAAAATACTAAAAGATAGACAAAAATTTAGGAAAAAAGGAGAAATTTACCTCAAAACCTTAATACACAAAGTACGATTCATAAAGAGATAAAAAAAAAATAATTGAGAAAGTTTCAGTCGGGTAAATCGACTCATCATCCTCAGTTAAAACATAAAATTTGCTGAACCAAATACAGAATTGGGGCATGACCCTGTTGGGTGCATTGATATTTTTGCTCGATTTCAGAAGTGGGCAGAATGGTACATTTGTATGGGAGGTACCAGAAGGAGCGTGGGTAGACTTCCAGTTTGTTCTCCAAAAGTTTATCCTGTTTTAGCTTTACTAAATACACAATTTGGGTACGGTCGCGTTGGGTGCATTGACATTATTACTTAGTTTCTAAAGTGGGCATGGCACATTTGAAATGGAGGTACCGGAAGGAGCGTGGCTGCACTTCCAATTTTTCCTCTAAAAATTTATTCTGGTAACGCTTCACAAAATTTCGGGCACCATCGTTTCGGGTGTATTTATATTACTTCTCGCTTTTTAAATTGGACGGAATGGTACATTATATCGGAGGTACTAGAAGGGGTGTGGCTAGACTTCCAATTTTTTTTCCAAACCTTTATAGTGCTATAGTTTAACAAAATGCTGAATTTGGGCAAGACCGCGTTGGGTGTATTGATGTTACTACTAGGTTTTAAAATGGGAGGAATTGTAGATTTGTATGGTAGGCACCATTAGGCGCGTGGCTTGACTTCCAAATTTTTCTCATAAACTTTATCCTGTATACCTTAACCAAATAAAAAATTTAAGCAGGATCACGTTGGGTGTGTTGATGTTATTACTCCATCTGCAAAGTAGGCGGAATGGTACATATGTGTGGAAAATACCAGAAGGGGCGTGGTTAGACTTCCAATTTTATCTCTAAACCTTTATAGTGTTAAAGTTTAACATAATACAAAATTTGTTCAGAATCGCGTTGGGTATATTGACATTATTACTCGATTTCTAAAGTGGTCGGAGTGGTATGGGAGGTACCAGAAGAGGCGTGGCTAGACTATTAAACAAAATAAATTTTAACAAAATACAAAATTTGTGAAGAATTGCGTTTGAGTGAATTGATATTATTACTCGATTACTAAAGTGGGCGGAATGGTACATTTGTATGGGAGGTACCAGATGGAGCGTGGCTAAACTTCCAATTTTTTTTTCCGAAATTTTTGTCCTGATTTAGCTTTACTATTAAGTATTGATATTATTACTCGATTTCTAAAGTCGGCGGAATTATATATTTGCATGTGAGGTAACAGAAGAGGCGTGGCCATATCCCATTTGCAATACCGTAAGTAGTTTTGGGGAAATATTAACTCGTGATAAATTTTAAAACATTTGGTTGCTTCTTTCGAAAGTTATCGTGCGTATCAGCCGGACAGCCAGCCAGACAGAAGGACACAACTAAAATGACTTAAAAAGTCATGAAACGAATTTGCTTTAAAGAAACCTAGGGAGTCACTTTAAAACTCCTTCTACGTGTTACACTTTTGGGTCGTATCAAATGATATATACCCTCATCGCTAAGGGTGATGGTATAAAAATTCTCATAATAAAAATATATACATTCTAAATTTTAATCAAATTGTTTAATTCGTTAAAATTTTCATTATAATTCCACCCTAGCCGCACCTACCAGGTCCATTTATACAAAAACGTTGTTCTCATGATCAAAAAATAATACAAAAATTTCAATTAAATTGGTCCATTCGTTCAAATTTTGATACAAATTTCACCTAAACGCCACCTACCGGGTCTATTTGTACATACAATTTTTTTTTTGATGATCAAATAAAAATACATTCTGAATTTCAGTGAAATTGGTCCATTCATTAAAATTCTCGATATAAATACACCCCAGCGCCATCTACTGGCTCCATTTATACATAAAATTGTTTCTCATGATCAAACACAAATGGGTTGTAAATTTCACTTGAATTGGTCCATGCATTCAAATGTTCGACATAAATCCACCCTAGCGCCATCTCGAGTGAAATATTTTCTTTACAAACCATCTCCTGAAAATTTTAAGTCGAATGAAAAACAAAATTTGACAAATTGTTTAAGCCGTTCTCAAGTGATGGGTTTACATACGTGGAACGTTTTATTTTTTATATATAGATCCATAGCATTAAAAAGTATAATGTTTGATATAAACAAAAATAATAATATTTTGTTTATAGTGTAAATTATAATATTTGCGGGGTTTGTCAATAGCTCAAGCGTTTCTCGTTATGATAATCCCTATTTCAATGCACAGAATTTAATTTCATTGTAACGCATACTATGTAATATTTTTCTGTGGATTTTCTGAAAATGAGCATTTTAATAGAAGCTTAAAACATATTTACACTTCTTGCTAATACCGAAGTTAATGTGGATACGATTATACGCTATATTAAGATTTTTCAGCGTAACTACAAACCCACTGTGTGCGTCAATTTTGTTGGTTCTCCCACATTAATACATATAACCCACGCAATAAATTTAACCACAATATGGTATTTAATTAGGATCCATTGCACTAACAGCATTGCACACACCCGTACATATTAAATTCCGTATGATACGTGGTAATTTCCCGAATTGCAATTGAGATAATAGTTGCAATTATGATGATGATATAAATTTTACAAACTTTAAAAAGCTCTTCATTGAATACAGCATTTCTCCTGATAATCAATAGTTTCAAGTGATAGCGGTACTTAAAAAAATTTCTTAAGTAGAACTTAATTTATATTATGTCGTGGACTATTAACATTATTTTTAGAGATGTTTGGTGGCGACATATACTATGGTCCCAAATCCAATTGAAAATTAAAGATACAGTGTTGTACGTTTGTAAGTAATTTGTGTAATTTTTAGACCAAACACAGACCACTCCCTCTTCTCTTGCCCATATAAGTCAGTTTTCCGTATAGAGCACGGTAGTGTTGGCCAACATATTCTAGTCTTTGAGTTTGTTAGTGGGGCTAAGTAAACAACAACAACAAGAAACATTACATGCCGCTTACAATACCAACAACTAACTAACATTCCCATATACCAAATTTCATTTCTTAGAAAGTCCTCAGTACCACAATTTCATTAACACATTTCTTACAAAATCCTTGGTGACAAAAGCCAACCCTCTGGAATAATTCATTGTAGCCTTTGAGTGAAATCCCACAAATGGTGTGTGATTGCATCAGCTCTCACAACTCTCAAAGGTTTTCCAAAAATATTAAAGCAAATAACCAAAAATCAGTAGAATGACTCTATACAACGGAAATACGCAGTAGCACAATTGTAAAGCTCACACACACGCACACACACACAAATGTCATTGAAATCGCAAAGTCAACATGTCGTAATGTTGATGCAACACCCAATCATTAACGACGACGAGAAACAGAAACATGTTTGCGCAACAGCATTGCATTGATGCACTTGTCATTTGACGCAGAGCACTACAAAAGAATCCACAAAACATTTTGAGTAAAGCTGCAACAAAAGTCAGTCAGTCAATGAGAGATGAAAAGTTGACGATGATGATGATGATGGCGATACCGATTGCAGATGCTGACGATGTCGGTGCTTATGATGCTGACGACTACGATAAGGTTTCGCTTAAGCTGCATATCACGCACCACATATGTTACGTTGCTGATTGCGGGGCCAGTGGTAACTTGTGGCAAGCAATTGCATTAATAGCAAAATGCTTGGAAGCTGAACACAATGCCTCAGCTGTGTCATGACGATGCTGATAAACCAAAAGAGAGTAAACACAAATCATAACAAGAAAATTGATTTTGTTTGTTGTGTTTAATGTGACAGGCCGGAATGGGGTACAGTGATTTGCAGGTAAAATTTTTGCTTCTCACGTTATTCTGCTTATAGACGAATGAGAATGACAGACATGCCGATTTACTTGACACTATACTGCGAAGTTGAAAAGAACCCGGGATCTCCCTCATGATAGTCGCGTGTTCTAACCATCATGCAACGGCCGGCCCGTCTACTGTTCTAATCTTGTTGTCAACGTTTACGGGGCGTCCCAAACGAGTAGACTCTTTGTTCGTTGAAACAAATAACTTGGTTTTGTCCACATTTGTCACTAACCCCACTTCTACAGACTGCATCTCAATGCTTGAAAAGGCCGCAGTAACAACCCGATAATATCTAAAGCAATAATAATATCTCGGTCAATAATATCTATAGCATCAGCGAGCAGCATGTGAATTTTATTAAAGACTAGCTGGCCCGGCAGACTTCGTCCTGCCTCCAAATTTATTGTAAAATATGTTGAGTGTAGTTGAAATATAATAACGATTGGTTTATTTCTTTGACCTCTAAAATATTTCAGTTTAAAGGGGGAGGTTTTTCCGGACAAATTCTGTTTTTCATATATCTTAAAGATTATTATATATTATTATAAGAATTGCTAAAACGGATCAGCAGTGTCGTCCATGATGTGAAAACTTACTTATTGATAGGCATATATTCTAAAATAACATTTTTAAGCCGATTGACTGACATATAACTTTCTGCGTTGGAGTACTGGGTGATTGAACCTTTTTATCCTAAGGAGTACGAATTTCCAAAAATGCCTTCTATAGGCTCAGCAACCCCATTAACCGTATGGTCTGGGTAATATCAACAGTTATTCCTATTTTCCCCTAAAATTTCGAAATGGGAAAAAACACTTTGTGAAGCTCTCTAATTCTGTAGGAAGTGCGTCATTATAAAAGTTAGTCATTCTTCTTTAAGCCTTTTTGCGGTCTAGGTGACCATCTACAGCCAATCTTCAACTTATACTGAAATTTTGGGACAAATGGGGTCAACCGTTTTCCTAATTAGTCGTGTACATCTTTTTTATATATATAGACTTCTGAATGACTATGATGTTAAAAAAAGTGACTAAATGACATTCCAAAAATTAAGTGTATTATAAGCTAAACACCGGCAACTGGTTCGAAACATACATTCAAAATTTTCTCATGCCAAAAAAATCATATACTTTAAGTTTAAGTGAAATCGGACAATCGATATAAATTTTCTAAATAATACAACCCCAGCCAAATCAACTGTAGGTCCATGTATACAAAAAAAATTCTCATAATAAAACAAATATACATTCTAAATTTCAGTCAAATTGTTTAATTCGTTAAAATTTTCATTATAATTCCACCCTAGCGACACCTACCGGGTCAATTTATACAAACAAACATAAATACTAAATTTCAGTTAAATTGGTACATGCATTCAAATTATCGATATAAATCCGCCCTAGCGCCATCTACCGGGTCTATTTGTACACACGATTTTTTCTAATGATCAAACAAACATAGATTCTGAATTTCAGTTAAATTGGCCCATTCATTAAAATTTTGATTGTAAACCGACTCCAGCGCCACCTACCGGGTCTATTTGTACATAAAATGTTTTCTCATGATCAAACGTATATCCATTCTAAATTTCAGTTGAATTGGTACATGCATTCAAATTTTCGATATAAATCCACCCTAGCGCCACCTGGATTTGATTTTTTTCAACACAAACAATCTACGGAAAATTTCGAATCGAATAAAAAAAAAATCAGCCAAATAGATGGTACCAACCGTGTTTACTGCAGCCTCCCACATTATCATCTCCGTTGTGATGTTAAAGAGATCCCATGACAGACTATCACCTTGTCTAAAGTCTAGCTAGATAGAAAATGGCTCTGTCAGTGCCATGTTCAAAAAACCACACATACTCCGATTTATATATACCCAACCAAACCACTGTTTCCCCTACCCCTAATTGTAGGTGCAGTGCTGCAACAACAATTATGGAATTCTGATCCGGTAAAACTTGGCGATTGAAGCGATAAGGCTCCAACCATCAACTTCCATGCATTGCCAATGTGAGCGAATGATATTGATGTCTTTGACTCTGATTTATGGTCAAAGGAAGTGATTGACTTATTTTTTCGTTTGATGAAACTCTTAGTGTTACATATATCCCCTTCCCCAAGACAAATGTGAATGAGTTTTTAACACATTTTTACTTCCTTTTTATAATTATTACAAAACAACAGCAGTTGACATAAAGAGTAAACTATGATTAGTTAATGCTATACAAAAAAAAAACACATCGCCACAGCCATCCAGTTTCCGAATGTGTTGCGTAGCCAGCTAGCGGTTTATATTGGACACGCATTTAATAAGACTGGGTCTAGTCGTTGCCACAATGCCATAGTTTTTGATCCTCATGAAATTGAATTAAAACCAGTTCATATGTGACAATTGTTCCAGCTACCTAAATATGAAAGAAAGAAAGAAAACAGACGACATAAAAAAGGAAAATGTTAAAAGCTTTTCGGTGTATTGCTACAAATGTATTCGTTTATGTTAATCGGTATTTGTGTAAAGTCCTTAACTACACAGTGTGTGGGTTCCGCTTGGTTACGATATTTAAATTGAAATTTTATTTCACTTACTGTTAATACTAATTTCCTGGTTATATCGAAATATTTCATACCCGTCATAGCCACATTGTTCATATTGATTTCCATAGCGAATCTTTCCACCTCAGGATGATATGCACCGGCAGGCACTTGTTTAATGATGACCAATGGATCGCGAGATCGGTCATTGACTTCGGCCAGATAGAGAGATACGGTTAAAGTTCGAGCAAGCAGAAACATCAGGGAGAAGTAGAAATATACTGCGTGCGCAACGGAGGGCATTGTGCTGCAAGGGAGGTATATAATTTAATAACTTATCTAATTTATAAAAAATTTTTCATATTTTTAAAATTTTTAATAATTGGAATATTTTTTATAGTTTTTAATATTTTTATTATTTTTAATATTTTTATTATTTTTAATATTTTTTATAGTTTCAATATTTTTAATATTTTTATTCTTTTTATTAGTTTTAAAATTTTTAATATTTTTAATATTTTTAATATTTTTAATATTTTTAATACTTTTAATAATTTTAATATTTTTAATATTCTTAATATTTTAAATATTCTAAAGTTTTAATATTTTTAATATATTTTAATATTTTTAATATATTTTAATATTTGTAATATATTTTAATATTTTAAATATTTTTATTATTTTTATTATTTTTAATATTTTTAATATTTTTAATATTTTTAATATTTTTAATATATTTTAATATTTTTAATATTTTTAAAATTTTTAATATTTTTAATATTTTTAATATTTTTAATATCTATATATATAAAAATGAAATGGTCCACGTATTGTATGTACAAATGGACGCGGTAAATGGCGCTGGTGTGTATTTATAACGGAAATTCTAATGGATGGACCAATTTTACTGAAATTCAGATTAGATATTCGGGTGATCATGAGAAAACATTTTATGTACAAATGGACCCGGTAGGTGGCGTTTGGGTACATTTTTAATCAAAATTTAAACGAATGGACCAATTTAACTGAAATTTAGTATGTATTTTTGTGCGATCATAAGAAAAAAGCTTTTTGTATAAATTAACCAGGTAGGTGCGGCTTTTAATATTTTTAATATTTTTAATATTTTTAATATTTTTAATATTTTTAATATTTTTAATATATTTAATTTGTTTAATATTTTTAATATTTTTAGTATTTTAAATATTCCAAAGGTTTTAATATTTTTGATATTTTAAATATTCTTAAGTTTAAAATATTTTTAGTTTTTTTTAATATTTTTAATATTTTTAATATTTTTAATATTTCTAATATTTTTATATTTTTAGTATTTTTAATATTTTTAATATTTTTAATATTTTTAATATTTTTAATATTTTTAATATTTTTAATATTTTTAATATTTTTAATATTTTTAATATTTTTAATATTTTTAAAATTTTTAATATTTTTAATATTTTTAATATTTTTAATATCTATATATATAAAAATGAAATGGTCCACGTATTGTATGTACAAATGGACGCGGTAAATGGCGCTGGTGTGTATTTATAACGGAAATTCTAATGGATGGACCAATTTTACTGAAATTCAGATTAGATATTCGGGTGATCATGAGAAAACATTTTATGTACAAATGGACCCGGTAGGTGGCGTTTGGGTACATTTTTAATCAAAATTTAAACGAATGGACCAATTTAACTGAAATTTAGTATGTATTTTTGTGCGATCATAAGAAAAAAGCTTTTTGTATAAATTAACCAGGTAGGTGCGGCTAGGGTGGAATTATAATGAAAATGTGAACGAATCAACAATTTGTCTAAAATTAAGAGAAATAATATAATGAGAAATTTTTTTTGTATTAATGGACCCGCTGTTGAGGTGCCTGGAGCTGAATTATTTCGAAAATTTATATCGACTGTCCGATTTAACTCAAACTTAAAATGAATGCATTTTTTGACAGGAGCAAATTTTGGATATATGTTTGGATCCAGTTGCTGGTGTTTAGCTTATGATACACTTAATTTTTTGAAAGTCTTTTAGTCACCATTGATTACATTACATGTAACCAGTTTTTTAACATCAAAATTATTGACCAAAATTGCAGTGAAAGTTGGGGATGGGCTATAGATGGTCACCCAGACCGCAAACGGCGCACTTCCCATAGAATTAGAGAGCTTCACAAAGAGGTTTTTCGCATTTCAAACTTTTAGGGGATAAACCCGTAAATGGGAAAAACTGTTGGTATCACCCAGACCAAACGTTAAATAGGGCTGTTGAGCCAAATGAAGGGGATTTTTTGAAATTCGTACTCTTTGAGATAAAAAGGAGCAAAGTGTTATCATTCCTACAAAGGAGAATGTTAATGCCAGTCAATCGGCTTAAAAATGTTGTTTCACAATATATGCCCATCAATAATTAAGTTTTCATCAAATCATGGACGATACTGCTGATCCATTTTAGCAATTCTTACAATAATATATAATAATCTTTTAGAGATATGAAGCACAAAATTTGTCCGGAAAAACCTCGCGTTTAACATTGAAATATTTCAGAGGTCAAAGTAATAAATCAATCGCTATTAGATTTCAACAGCAATCAATATCTTTTACAATAATTTGAAGGCAGGACGAAGTCTGCCGGGCCAGCTAGTTTTTAATATTTATAATAATTTTTATATTTTTAATATTTTTGATATTCTTAATAGTTTTAATATTCTTAATATTTTTAATATTTTTATTTTTTTTTAATATTTTTAATATTTTAAATATTGTTTATATATTTAACATTTCTAATATTTTTAATAATTTTAATATTTTAAATTTTTTTTGATATTTTTTAATATTATTAATATTTTTAATAATTTTAATATTTTTAATATTTTTAGTATTATTAATATTTGTAATATTTTTAGTATTTTAAAAATTATTAATATTTTTAGTATTTTAAAAATTATTAATATTTTTACTTTTTTTTATTATTTTTAATATTTTTAATATTTTTAGTATTTTTAAAATTATTAATATTTTTAATATTTTTAAAATTATTAATATTTTTAAAATTTTTTAATTTTTTAATTTTTAAATTTATTTTTAATTTTTAATTTTTAATTTTTAATTTTTAATTTTTAATTTTTAATTTTTAATTTTTAATTTTTAATTTTTAATTTTTAATTTTTAATTTTTAATTTTTAATTTTTAATTTTTAATTTTTAATTTTTAATTTTTAATTTTTAATTTTTAATTTTTAATTTTTAATTTTTAATTTTTAATTTTTAATTTTTAATTTTTAATTTTTAATTTTTAATTTTTAATTTTTAATTTTTAATTTTTAATTTTTAATTTTTAATTTTTAATTTTTAATTTTTAATTTTTAATTTTTAATTTTTAATTTTTAATTTTTAATTTTTAATTTTTAATTTTTAATTTTTAATTTTTAATTTTTAATTTTTAATTTTTAATTTTTAATTTTTAATTTTTAATTTTTAATTTTAAATTTTTATTTTTAATTTTTAATTTTAAATTTTTTATTTTTAATTTTTAATTTTTAATTTTTAATTTTTAATTTTTAATTTTTAATTTTTAATTTTTAATTTTTAATTTTTAATTTTTAATTTTTAATTTTTAATTTTTAATTTTTAATTTTTAATTTTTAATTTTTAATTTTTAATTTTTAATTTTTAATTTTTAATTTTAATTTCAAACTTAAAAATTTGAAATAAAATTTTTTTAGACATTTTTAATATTTCTGAAAAAATATTTAAAATAATGTAAATATTAAATACAAAATAAAAATAATTTTTTATATTAATTTAAAAAAAGTATTTTAATATTTGTGTTTTTTTAATTTTTGTTTTTTGATATTTTAAATATTTTAAATTTTTTTAAATAAAAAATATTTTGTTTCTACTTTTTAAATGTTGTCCTTTTTAAACTCATTATTTATCGTTATTTAACAAAGAGTCAACAGCTTTGTTCATAATTTACTTATTAATTCTTCAAATACCAATTTTTTTTCATCCCCTCCCATCGGTATTAGTCTCATTAGGCACTTTTGCTACTCACACACTTCGACTTACTTAATGCTCTTCAAACACTGTATGCAAACAAAATATAAATTGTTTGCAAACGAAAGCATCGTTATTCCAGAGACAGCCTCGTCGACCTCCTCAATAAGGTCACATATAAGCATATATTGTTGTCTCGTCTCACACCAAAACGACTCGGGCATTGCCTACAAATGAAACACAAAATTTAACTGAATTTTATTTAATTTAGTTCAACCTACCTGACCCTGATGCCGTTTCAATTTCTTGCCAACTCTCTGAAACATCGACGACAGTCCAATGCCAATAATCAGCACAAAGACATCCATATAAGTCCAACCAAATGTCATGAGGACATTTTCCGTCTTACCCAACCAAGCCAGCCAGGGTGAGTAGTCAAACACAAAGAATATTTGATCGACAACGTTAAGGAAGAATGATTCAATTGGATCATTGGTGGATGGACAGAAATTTGCAAAATGTATAGCCGATATGGTACTCAACAAATGTTCGGCTGCAAGTGAACACTTTGGATAATTAAAAAGAGGCCAGTTTATCGCAAATGTCAGAGCATAATCCTTACTTAGTGACAGTGTTAATATTACAATTGTCACTTTCTTAATCCTATTCGCCAGTAGTTCTCGTTCTTGCCAATACTCAAATGGTGGCAGTTTATCCTCAACCTGTTGCCAACTGCGCATTAGTTTAGGCCATTTCGAGGCCAAACGCAAAAAGCCAATGGAGGCAAACAATATAGAGATGTGAAAAATGAAAGGCTCTAAAAAGAAATATCAAATTGTGTCATCCTAAGTCCATTGTGAAAATGTGTGTGGATTAGTGTCACCTATATTGCGTACATCCAGTTTTTCATGAATTATCATGTTGACCGTCAGGATGGTGTCACCGATGGTTAAAAACATGTACACCAGACAGTAGCCAGTGCGAAAGCTTATCCAGTTAAATGATAAATCTTTGGCCGATTTGCTGCGTATGCCACGCACAGGCATCAGGCAGAAACATTGAGCAATCACAAGAACTGTATAACGAAAATCAATGGGTGATGGGGGGGAACCATTAGGTACATGAGGAAAATTATGTCATGGTTACAATGGAATTAATATATGTGCAATCTAAAGCATGTATTACAAGTTACAGCAATTAAGAATAAATAAAAAAACATTAACTAACAAAGTACAAAATTTTTCAGCACATTGATTCGGGACTCAATTCTGAGAATAATACGTGAAAGTAGCCCCAAAAATTAGAACTTCTGCATTCATCGTTTTGTTAAGTTGGCTGCATTAATAATTTAATGACCATGCGAATTTTTTGCTCAAAATGGATTTTTAGCACTTTTTCTTTACTTTAACACGTTTATATCTTTGTGTCTAAAGCAAAGTTGTAGATATTGAATAAGAGAAAATTGAAAACAAACCTACAAAAAAATGCACCTAAACTTAAACTTAATTTCCCTTTGCACCCCATGAATGAGGTATGGGATAGCTTCTCGCGTTGTTGTGAATTAACACGCTTTCTATTTTTAGATTCACAACTAACGGCACCTACTTGTTTATCGACGAATGCGAACGTCACTGTTTGAGAAGCTCTTACTAGACACGACGATTGAATCGACGCTTAATACTGCGAAGTTGCTGTCAACAACATTCGAGGGGAGCCGACAATGAAAGAAAATTTTATTTATTTTTTTTCTTTTAAGATGACTGGAGCCAGGTTTGAACCTGCGATCTCCCGCATGGTAGTCGCGTGTTCTAACCACTATGCCACGGCCGGTCCCCTAGTGCACCTAGTGCCTTAAAAATCGAAAAAATTCAAATGTTTACAAAATTTTTCCCATTTTTCACCTTTTTGGTTAATAACTGGATTAAAAATCAAAAAATTTTAATTTATTGTAACAAAAAGTTTTTTTTTGCACTAACATACTTAATTTCCCTTTAACCCCATGAATGATAGCTTCTCGCGTTGTTGTGAATTAACACGCTTTCTATTTTTAGATTCACAACAACGGCACCTACTTGTTTATCGACGAATGCGAACATCAATGTTTGAGAAGCTTTTTACTAGACATGCCGATAAACTCGACACTTGATACTGCGAAGTTGCTGTCGACAACATTGAGGGGACCGGCAATGAAAGAAAAATGTAGATGACTGAAGGCGGGAATCGAACTCGGAATCTTCCGCATGGTAGTCGCGTGTTCTAACCACTATGCCACGGCCGGTCCACTAGTAAAATTAACTACTCAAATTAATTGTACCAAAAAGTTAAATTTATTGTACCAAAATGTGGTGCCAAAAAGTACAAATTAGGTTAACAAAGAGTGCAATTTATGGTACCGAAAAGTACAATTTATGGTACCAATAAGTAGAATTTATTGAACCAAAAAAAGCAATTAATGGTATCTAAAAATGCAATTTATGGTACCTTTTCAATATCTAAGTAAAATTTATGGTACCAAAAAGTACAATTTATGGTACTAAAAAGTACCATCTATGGTAGCAAAAAGTAAAATTTTTCGTAAATTTCACTATCTTAGTACAATTTATGGTACCCAAAACTAAAATTTTTGATACCAAAAAGTACAATTTAAAAAAAAGTGCAATTTATGGTAACAAAAAGTACAAATTTATTGTAACAAAAAGTGCAATTTATTGTATTAAGATGAACAATTTATGATGCCAATAAGTACAATTTATGGTACCAAAAAATGCAATTTATGGTACCTATTCAATATTTATGGTACCAAGAACTAAAATTTTTGATACCAAAAAGTACAATTTATTGTACCAAAAACTAAAATTTATTGTACCAAAAAGTGCGATTTATGGTAACAAAAAGTACAAATTTATTGTAATAAAAAGTGCAATATATGGTACCAAAAAGTACAACTTATGACACCAAAAAGTACAATTTATGGTACCAAAAAATGCAATTTATGGTCCCTATTCAATATCTAAGTACAATTTATGGTATCTAAAAGTACAGCCTATGGTAACAAAAAGTACAATTTATGGTACCAAAAACTAAAATTTATGGTACCAAAAAGTACAGTTTATGGCAACAAAAAGTGCAATTTATTGTATTAAAATGTACAATTTATGATACCAATAAGTACAAATTAGGTTAACAAAATTTTTGGTACCAAAAAATTCAATTTATGGCTCCTATTCAATATCTAAGTACAATTTATGGTACCAAAAACTAAAATATTTGACCAAAAAGTAAAATTTATAGTACCAAAAAATGCAATTTATGGTTCCTATTCAATATCTAAGTACAATTTATGGTACCTAAAAGTAGAGCCTATGGTAACAAAAAGTACAATTTATTGTACCAAAAAGTACAAATTTATTGTTACAAAAAGTGCAATTTATTGTATTAAAATGTACAATTCATGATACCAATAAGTACAATTTATGGTCCCTATTCAATATCTAAGTACAATTTATGGTGCCAAAAACTAAAATTTTTGATAGCAAAAAGTAAAATTTATTGTTCCAAAAACTAAAATTTATTGTACCAAAAAGTGTAATTTATGGTAACAAAAAGTACAAATTTATGGTAACAAAAAATGCAATTTATTGTACCAAAAAGTACAACTTATGATATCAAAAAGTACAATTTATGGTACCAAAAAATTCAATTTATGGTCCCTATTCAATATCTAAGTACAATTTATGGTACCTAAAAGTACAGCCTATGGTAACAAAAAGTACAATTTATGGTACCAAAAACTAAAGTATATATTACCAAAAAGTACAGTTTGTTGTAACAAAAAGTGCACAAAAGAGATTATCCGTACGGAGAGAAAGAAATATTTCGTACGGTATACCGAGATATAACCGTGTTTAAATATAAAAAACGTGCTAAAAATCCACCTTGAGAAAAAATATTCGTTTGGCCATTAAATTATTAATGCAGCCAACTTGACGAAACGAATGATGCAGAAGTTCTTATATTTGGGGCTACTTTCACGTGCAATTCTCAGAATTCAGTCCCAAAATCACGTGTTGTAAATACCTGCATTTTAAATTGCAATTTAATTCCCTAATTCAAAAATAATAATCTGGCGAAACTCATACAGAGACTTCCACAAATGATCATATGTACAAGCAAGCTATTGTCACCAATTTAGTGATACGCGAACGAATAAACTACATTCAGTCCACAGTCAGGGCAATATTGCGGCTGTAGTGAAGTGTATGGCTGAAGGATGTGACCAAGCGGTTCGATGCCGTGAGTAACATTTTGGTCTCTTCTATGCATCAACATAGTACATTATACTCAAGGATCTAGGTAAAAAGGCTGAAAAGATCTAACTCGTTTACGAATATCAGCTACTAGACTTGTATTACGCTTTAATTTATGCAACAGATCAATGAAAATTCGATATTTTATTGCCGAATTTTGTTCAACCAGTCAACGAATACACAGATAAATAAAATTACAGCATTTGAGGCAAATTTGCGATGTCTAGTGTAGTTTACGGGCAGATGGTATCATCGTTCCATAGTTCTTTTAAAATGAGGCCGAACATTTTGACATTTGGACATTTTGTAGCCTGATATTGATGTCAGAGAGTGACATTTGGTTTCAGCAAGGATTTCTCGCTAGGATTAGTCTTAGTGTGAATATCTGGTTGGTCGTGGATTTACCAGGTCTAAAGCAACACTGATAAGGTCCAAGAATGTTCCCTGAGATGGTCTTTAACTTGCACATAACGTACTAGACAGAATCTTTTTTGTGATGGGTTAATGGTTAAACCAGCAATAATTGGTACACACACTTGGATCGCCTTTCTTAAGCATAAGCCATAGAACACTTAGATTGCAACCATCGGGCATGCATTCCTGTAGGGAAATAGTATTTGTGAGCCGGTGGACACACGGCGTCAGCTTATCCCCTCTAGCTCACACAGCTTTATTATTTTTAAGCCCTGCAATTACCGTGCTAATATCGTTTTGGCTCGGTGGTGGACAACCTACTCCATCGTTGATGATTGGTGTGATTTCGACACTTATGATGCCTTCGGGAACAAGTAGAAATCAAAAGTGTTCCCTCCGCATTGGCAGCACACTCTGAGTGTCCGTGACCAGATTTTCATCTCTGTCATTACAGTTGGGGATACCTGTTCTAAAACTTTAGCTTTTTACCTTTTGGTAGAACTTTCGGGCTTCACCTCTATCGCTGTAGTTTTTGTTATCCTGGCTATTTTGTTCCGCAGACGATTTTTACGCCTGATTAGGCGTGATATCTCCCTCTTCTTCTCATTTTAACGCTCCGTCACCAAACGCGTTGCCATTGGCTGCAGTTTTGCATTCTATGCAGCATCGATTTCCTCAAACATTTCGCGACATTCATCATCGTACCAGGGTTTGTCTGAGCGTGGTTTTTCATAACCCAGTAGGGTCTTTACGACAGTGTTCATAGAATTCGCAATATGCTGCCACTGTGTGTCGGGAATATCAGAACTAGGGCGGTTTGTTTGAAGTAATTATGAGAGGTGGTTGGAGTAGACATTAGCTATCTCGGTGGTATGCAGGTTTGTGATGTCTTACTTTCTTTGCTTTTGGAAAATAGGGTTTTAACACTACTTAATCGCGTGCCTACCTAGGCTGAAACTAGGTTGTGACCCGAGTCAATATTTGCACCACCGTGCATCACACACACGCGTCTGTAACGCTTGGCACATGCCTTCCATCTATTACTGCGTGATCATTATGGTTACTTGTCTTTTGAACTCGTGATATTCAGGTTTACTTGTGGATATCTTTATTCGGGAATCTGTTTTCACTCACAACCAGTGCTGCCAGTTTGGCATTTTTTATGCTTTTTTAGCATTTTTTTTTGCCTGCTGCACTTTTTTTTTTAAACCAAATGCTAAATGCTTTTTAGCATATTTTTTTTGAAATTCCTCGATTTTTTGTTCTTTTTAATTTTGAATTTAGCATTTTTTTTGTCAGAAATTGCATTTTTTTATTGTGCCATAAAGAAGTTTTCTTTATCAAAAAGTAATTTTAATTTAAAAAATTACTTTTATTATACTTTTATTGTTCCAAAAATTACTTTTGTTGCACCACAAAATACTTGTATTGTACTTTGAAGGCATTTTATTGCACCATAAAGATTATTTAATATACCAAAAAGTTCAAGTTTTGTACCAAAGAGTATCTTTGTTGTTCTAAAAGGGTCTTTTATTGTATCAAATAGTACATGCATTAATTTTACCATTAAGAACGTTTGTTGTACCAAAAATACTTTTATTGTACCACATGTTTTGTTGTACAAAATTACTATATAGAATATTAAAATTTCGGGTGGACAGATCCCCTCTAAGCCTAACTCTCCTTAATGGTCTGATGAAGTTTTCAATTTACACTGCAATAAAATTTGAAAAATGTCCTTATAAAATAAATACAATTTAGAAATTTAATAGTTAAATAAGACATCATAGTTACAGAAAAGGTTAAATATATTTTGCAATATATTTATTTTATTTGTACTTACATAAAAACAATAAGAGTAAATGGTTTCAAAAATTTTACATGTTTCACAATCAATAAGATGGATTTCAAATCATGTACATAAAATAATGAAATTGGCTTTTTATCCACAGTTGAGATAATGGCATATTCGGTAGCGTGAATTAGTTTCTGATTTTTGCATTAAACTATTTTCAACTGTAATTTGTCGAAAAAGATTAAGCAAAATAGTCACATCTACAACTTCTAGCGTGTTTCCTAGGCAAAAAAGTCGTATCTGCAACATACTATGATAAAAATGTCGGCTTTTAAGACTTTATTCCTTTGTATCTATGATTTGTTTGGATAGTATGACTTTTATTCTTCGTTTGTGCAATATCACGCTCAAGTTCTTGCAAATATGACAGAACTTAATTTAATATAAAAATTAAAAATAGCAACTAATATACGTAAATTCACTATTATTGTTGCGAACAAATGCAAAGAAATTTATAACTTATTTGTAAAATTTGGTTTTTGTAAGAGTTTTTTTATGTGCTATACTAGGCAAAAAAGTCATAATTCCATTTTCTCCTCTTTATCATCAACATTTTCCCAGTTTGTTACGATAATAAAATTGAAAAAATAATATATTTTGAAATTTTTCAAAAACAGTAAATTTGAAGGCGCGAGAGGTAAAAAACATAAAAGCTAAACATCTCAAAACTATGGAAATAGAGTGACTTTCTTTCTTAGGAGGGCAGTATTGAACTGAACTACAACTACGTATTTAAAATGTGTCTATATAAAATAAAAGTACACAAAATAAAGAATTATTATAAATAATAGTTATTAAATTTAAAAATAAAATTACATATTTTAATTTTTCTCTAAACCATAAATGCGCATGATGCTCTTAACCCGTATTTTTTTGCAGAATATCGCTGAAAAAAGGTTCTGACAAGTCCTTGTGGGCATGTTTTTCATACCGTTGGATGCGTCTTTAGAAATTCTTTCCTATGATACTAATATTGCACATATTGTCTTTAGATAAATATCAAAAATCTTTGAAAAACTAAAAAAAATTCTTTTTTTAAAAAGGGTCCACTGAATCTTAATCCTAGGCACGAAATTTTTTGACCAATGAACATTTTGGGGGGTGGACCGAAGATACTTTTTTTTGGTAAGTCGGTCTAATGTACATATAACTTCTTCAACATATATTTTTTTCAGAAAAAATTATTTAAATGATATGAAGCTTTAAAACTTTAAAAGGACATTTTTGAAATTTTTGGTCCAAATCCATTAAAACCTGTTATTTGTTTGCATTGCTGAGATTCTTACCTTTTATTTGATACCCATATCGTTATCATAGGGTTTTACAGTTTTACTAAATAAGGTCTCTAGTTTTACGTGGTCTTCATCAAGTGTGAAAACCATTGTTGCACGGTGTAATGTATAAAAATGTTCGTTGGTAAGGTCATCACTTGAGAACTAATGAACCGATTAGACTAATGTTCGTTATTGGCCGAGAATGATTTTATATAAAAAAACAATTTGGCCAAGCCCATATCCACGCCTACCTTTTTAATATATCTAAAATTCCTATAAAAACGCTCCAAAAATTTAATTTCTTTATAGATTTAGCTGTATAATTTTCTATATGGAAAATTTAATAGGTTATATATTTTTTCAATTTTGATTTAATGGGCGAAGTGGCTTTTCAAAAATTTTTTTTAAAGTGATAAATTTTGGTTCACAGATAGTACTTGACACTTCAGGTTCAAATCTGCAGACGAAATTTTTATTTTCGATCATTGGGCGAAAGGGGACATGCGAAAACTGTTTTTGGAGCTATATAAGGTAATATTTGTATACAGATAGTACTCGGCAGAATAAATATTTGCAGATTGATTTTTAATTTCGGTGAGTGAGCGAAGCGTGCATGAGGAAAGTAGGCAAGCCCAACATCAGGGTTTAGGAAACTTTTCAAAGTATGTTTTAAGGAGAATATTGCAGCACTTTCGCCTGTTGGACAATTCCGTTAAATATGTTTATGAAGTTAACAATTTGAATTTTCTCCAATTATGCAATAGCGGAGCATTAACTGGGCCCACTGGATTATTATAAATTTAAACGCTTTTTTAAAACCAAATAGTAACTTAACTTTTATAGATATAATTTTTTTATAAATGTAAATGTTTAATAAACATAAAATTTGCAAAAACGTATATTTTACCAAAAAAAAAAAACTAGCACTGGTTTTTTAAGAATTGCACTATTTTTTTGGCTTTTTTAGCATATTTTTTTCTAAATTGCACTTTTTTTTTGAGTTTTAGCATATTTTTTTTGCAGGCTTCTGGCAACACTGCTCACAACCATGTTTCTTGCCGACGCGAAACTAACTAGTCTGAAACCGTTACCGGAGGTGTTGTTGTGCAGACTAAATTTTCCGACAGCTGAACCAAGAGCATCTTCCCTTCCTATTTTAACATTAAAATCTGCCAGAACAATTTTAATGTCATGTGCAGGGCAGCGGTCACATATCTTCTCCAGGCGCTCATAGAATGCATCTTTAATGTCATCGTCTTTGTCTTTTGTCCGTCGGGCGTGTATACAAATCATTGTGATGTAAAAATATTTCTCTCGGATGCGAAAATTGGCTTTTCGGTCATTTACAGGGTTAAACCGCCAGACCAGATGTCGAAGTCTCTTGCCGACTATGAAACCGCATTCCAATTCGTGTCGTTCTGCATGGCAGCTGTAAAAGATGTCACAGTTCTTTCGTCGTGTGCATCCTTGTTCCGTCCAACGCATTTCTTGGACAACGGTGATGTCAGCCTTGTATTTGTTGACGACATCCGCCAATTGGATAGAGGCACCATCTCTGTGGAGAGTTCGGACATTCCAGGTACATATCCCATAATCATTTTCCTTATAACGTTTGCAGACGTTTCTATTTTTTCATTTCATCGTGTTTTTATAATAGTTGCTTTATTCGCGAAGATTGGCTTATTAGACCACCTCGCTCGATCCTAGTTTCTTGGGGCTGCCAAAGCCACTAAGAGAGCCTTTGTGTTGGGCTTTAGTTACCTCTGTTACCTACTTTCTAAGACGTATCGATGGTAGCGTGGCATTTAAGTTACCCAACATGAAAATTTGTTTCGCCATATAATTAAGAGAATTACCACAATTTGATACTTTTATGCGCCAATTAATATCATCATCTTAAAATCGTAGATTTTGGCTAAATGGTTATTTCCGGATTTTCGGGCCAAAAATCGTCAATAATACGGTAAATTGTCAAGTCTGACTCCACTGGTCTACAGAAATGTTTATGTTTTATAAATTTTCGTCATCGGTACAAACATTTTTCAGCTCATTGATTTGGGACTCAATTCTGAGAACTGCACGTGAAAGAAGTCCCAAATAGTAGAAGTTCTGCATCATTTGTTTTGTCAAGTTACATGTCATAATAATTTAATATCGATTTGAAGTTAGTAAGTAACGTATAGGGGAATTTGTCACGTTTTAGGCTCTTTTGTTTGACATAACTCGAGAACCACTTGTCCGATTTAGCTAAAACAAATTTAAAACGAAAGAAAAAAAGGTTTCAGTCGGGCAACCCGACTTACATATACCATCACCCAAAACACAACAAAAAATTTTCTATTATACTGATATTATTACTCGATTTCTAAAGTGGGCGGAGTGGTACATTTGTATGTGAGGTACCAGAAGGGGCGTGTCTAGACTTCCAGATTATTTCTCCAAAACTTTATCCTGTTATAGCTGTACTAAATACAGAATTTGGGCACGATTGCGTTGGGTGTATTGATATTATTATTTCATCTCTAAAGTGGGCGGAAAGGTACATTTGTATGGGAGGTACCATAAGGGACGTCGCTAGACTTCCAATATTTTATCTCCAAAACTTTATCCTGTTATAACTTAACAAAAGACAGAATTTGGGCACGATCGTGTCAAGTGTATTGATATTATTACTCCATCTCTAAAGTGAGCGATGTGATACATTTGTATGGGAGATAGCAGAAGGGGCATCCAAATTTTTTCTTTAAAACTTTTTCCTGCTTGAACTTTACTAAATACAGAATTTGGGCACGATCGCGTTAGGTCTTTTTATAATATTAATCGATTTCTAAAGTGGGCGGTACCAGATGTATATGGGAGGTACCAGATAGGGCGTGGCTAGACTTCCAATTTTTTTCTCAAAAACTGTATCTTGCTATAGATTTACTAAAGAAAAATTTTGGGTACGACGTTGGATTTATTGATATTATTACTCGATTTCTAAAGTGGGCGGAATGATGTATTTCTATGGGAGGTACCAGAAGGGGCGAGGCCATGTAGCCCATTTGCAATACCGGAAGTAGATTTGGGAAAATATAAACTCGTGCAAAATTTCAAAATATTTGGTTGCGTTTTCCGAAAGTTTTCGTGCGTACCAGCCGGAAAGCCAGACAGATAGACGTGGCTCAAACGACTTTAAAAGTCATGAATCGAATTTGGTTCAAAGGAATCTAGGGTCTAAAGTGACTCCTTCTATGTGTTACACTTTTGGGTCGTATCAAATGATATATACCCTCATTCCTATGGGCGATGGTATACAAATTAAGAATTACAATTCCTTTCATCTGTTCATAACACCTTTCCCTAATTAAGCAACAGTCTCACTTTTCCATCCATCAAACGATTTTGAAATGGATTTATTTTGTAGCAGTTACAATAAAACTATTATACTCCGTGGCGTATGATTTACTTAGAATATTACTTATGATAATCATACGCCACCATGTAATATTTTCGTTATATCAAACAAAAGAGTCTAAAACGTGACAAATTCTCCTATACGATACTTTCACACTTCAAATCGATATTAAATTATTATGGCATGTAACTTTACAAAACGAATAATGCAGAACTTCTTCTTTTTGGAGATACTTTTACGTACAGTCCTCAGAATTGAGTCCCAAAATCGTGTGTTGTGTACTGTGTTATAAAAAAAGTTGTATTAACTCCTCGGATTTATAATTTTCCAAATATTCCTTATAACATAACATATATTTGTCATAACTTTTTTAAAAAAAGTAGTAAATTTCTCACTTAAATTAAGATGAATGAATATTAAATACACATTTAAAAACAACCTTCGATAATTTAAGAGTTATTAACGATTTGCAAAATAGTTTAAAATTGCTAGTAATTTAAGTATTTTGTAATGATTAATTTTTTAAACAATTGTCACGATTTTTTTTTTTTTGGAGATTGTAGTAGTAATTTTTTTTCATCATTACTGCATCGTATGATTATTAACAGTTCCCTATATAACATTACTCATACGTAGCTGGACACCTTTCTATCTTCTCAATGGCGTATGATTAATATCAATTACAAATGGACATATTTATCACAAATGAATCTCATGCCCACTAGCAATAACTTAAAATGATAAAAAGGCAAAGAGCAAAACGAAATGTGCACAAATAAACGAAAATAAATTTGTTGCAAACCTGGTCCAATGGCTTCATGAAAACTTCCATTGTGCAGCCAATCCGCCTTGTTAGCATAACGAATACCATCTATAACACACACACACACAAAAATGATTATTATTATTAAAATTGTATGAAAGGACATGTCAACACGTCAATGGCTACACAGTGAAGTGATATATTCGTACAACAAATATCACGAAAAGACTTGCCAGTTTATTTATGGCAACACAGGTAGAAAGCCCAAAAAAAATAATAATAGAGTTAATAACAATACAAGTAATACATACGATGACGTCCTTTGAAATCGTCCAAAAAGTTTGGCATGTTCTTGACATCAACATGTTTCGGTCTAAAAATAAAGATTTAAATAAGTTATATATCAATTCAGTGTTTAACACGTGTAAATTTGCTTTAAGGGGATTCATTCAACCTCTTCCACACGCCTACCTGTTTAGGGTGAGAAAAGCCTTAAAATTCCTTCTCTTAACCAATCGTGAATACTTTACAAAACGTTTCAGTTTACTGATGAAACCTAAATTTTTATTAGATTTTATTGGCATTGTTCGGTGATTGTGTAACTGCGATAACAGTTAACTCCATAACAAACCCCAGTTAATTTGTAGTTCGTGTCACAACCAAACGGATGTGGATGTTGTAGCAAACTGCTTACTTTAACAAATTGATACAAAATATCAGGTGACTTTCACATTTTGGGCAAAGGTTCCCAATGATTGGTGTTTGTGATATATTTTTTATAAAAACCAAGAAATTGTCTTAATGTCCTTTTACACCTTGAGGTCCTTAACGACCATCAGCAGTTCTTAATGTGCCGGTCATTATTGATATTTTTGTTGCTGTTTTTGCTATAGCATTAAAAGTGGCACCATTGTATCCGACAATTGGTGCGTTTTAATGTGGTCAAATTGAACTTTTGTATCACATTCCGCAACAACAAATAACAAAAAACATTGTAATGCTCACGTGCTACAATCGCTTAAATTATCTTTCTTTGGTGTTGTTTTTACACAGACTCTGCGCATTTGTAGTAGTTCAGATTGGTATTGTCGTCACTTGTGCTTTACCTTTAAACCTCAATGCGGTGAATTGTGGGCGAATTTTTTTGTATTTTGTATTGTCTAAAAGTTTTCAATTGGTCACCTTTTGGTGTGGCTTTGATTATAGCGACAAAAACTTTCTCGCTTAATGGTTGGTTATTATTATTTATTTAGTGTAAAAGTTATCTGTAAAAGTGACCGTAGAAAAGGTCCTTTAAGGAATTGAGAATTATTTTGATTACTTCATATAAAAACGATTATTATGAGCTAATTTTGTTAGAAGTTTACTCCCCGCGGTACTGGAACCTATATGCCTTGTCCGTAAAATATGTTAGGGGTTTCATGGAAGTAAATACAAATGATTCCTGACAGCAGGCAGGATGGTTGAAGGATACACCAAGAAAACTTGTTCACATAATCTAAAGTGAACAAAAAAGGAATGCAATTATTCGCCATTCAGTTGTACAATTGCTGGAATGTAATAGGCAAACAAACATTTGATAAGCAAAATAATTTGGTTTGTTGTTTTAGGGGGTTTCGGCATATGTAGGTTACTTATAAAGCCAGTAAAAGCTTGCGGTTTTCATTTCAAAATACCACACATTCAAAAATATTGCAAACAAGTTTTTGTGTTCCCTTTAATAGCAAATTACCTTTTTAATTTGCTTATTTGTGTATGCAAGAGAGAACTTGCATCTTAAGGCAACTCACAACCCTCCAGTGTTGGCATGAAACAACCTTCGTCATTTGTTTGTTTTTTTTCACAGATAAAGACTGATAGTGAGCCAACCGACCAGCCATCCGTCTAAGGTGTCATACTGGCTATGAATGCACGAAGAAATAGTAACGAACTGAACGGTCCAAAGATTGACGAACCCCGCAAATATAATAAGGATGCACACCTGACAAGTCCGGCGGGTGTTCCTGAGAAATACAAGGCTGACAGCACCGCCTTATAGAAGATTTGATGGACAGAATATTGCAATATCTGTTATAACTGCCATTCAGAAAAGAACTAATTCGAGTGTAGATTTGTTATTGTCAAGCTACTCAAACATCTTAAATAGCGGTTCACTTCAATGAGTGATTAAATTCAAAACAATTTGCATCCACACGCCTAGACGGAAGATTAAGATGAGATGAGAGGTACATTCTACGAGTGCTTAGAAGAAAAATACTACTGCTGCACTGGCCACGTCATTCGAATTGTCTTGGGAGATATGAATCGATCTGAAAATGCCGACCACATACCATCAGTTCCGACAACGGCTTCAGACTGGTTAACTTCGCTGCGGCAACGAAACTGACAGTGGGTTGGACCAGAATTCAGCGTAAAGATACACAATGACAAGGCAACTTGATTATCCCCTGCTCAAAACATTAACATAAATTTGATCATGTTACAATCGGTCGAAGACATGCTTCTTTTGTCATGCACGTGAGCGTGATCTTTGGTACTAACATTGACTCGTTTCAATGCCTAGTCTCAGCTAAGGTGCACAAGTAAAAAACTCTCAAATCACGTATTATAAATAAAGCATGACATTACAATTCTGCAAACCCAACAGATAGCCGGTGCCTATTACAACCAGCTCTGAAAACTAGTAAGATACAAAAGCAGTACTTCTGATGTTCTCGCTAGACAGTAACAGCATACAGCAACTTCTGTGACGACTGCCGCAAGAACTGTTTTTTGACCTGACCTAGACCTGTGACCTTCGAAAGTACTGTGGAAGCGACGTAAATTAGGTGCCGCGTTCGATTTCCGGCCAGGGTACTGGTCAAATCAATATTGATGAAAAGTTACTTTTCAAATATTTTCGACTCAATAAAACTCATCCTAAATGCTTATTATTATTATAAGCCTTAAAAACAACTTCACAACATATATTTTTATCTTAGTGTCTAAATTAGAGGCCGAAATGATTAGAGATTTCCATTCGCTTCGATCTTGTGCGTACCGTCTCCAGTCAGTTCTACCAATCAGCATCAGTGATTCCTCCACCTGGTCCTTCCAACGTAGTCGCGGTCTCCCTCTTTTGCGCCGTCCTTCGAGGTCTTGATAGAATACCTTTCGCGCTGGAGTTTCCTCATCCATTCTCACGACATGGCCTAGCCAGCGTAATCGTTGCACTTTGATTCGCTTGACGACCTCAATGTCGTGGTATAACTCATACAACTCATGGTTCATCCGAATCCTGAACTCGCCGTTTACACAAATGGATCCATATATTTTGCGGAGTATTTCTCTCTCAAACACCGCCAGATGAGCTACATCCGCCTGTGTAAGCATCCAATATTCTGTTCCATATACCCTACCATTTATCTTCTGCTAGAATTTTCGAGGTTCATGTCTGTTCCTGTATTCTTCAATGCACACATTATTCCGTTCTTTCACTTTTTCGCCTGAAGAGTCGAGTCGCCTCCTGCCTCTTCTACTAATTTTCAAGAACAGCTCGAGTTGCTATTGGCTGCAGTTTTGCCCTGTATGCAGCATCTTGTTCCCAGGTGGCATTGCGGCATTCGTCATCTTACTATGCATTATCGTTTAATGGCTTCACATACCCCAGTACGGACCGCGCAGTCCTTTCCATCGAGTGGGCAATATATTGCCATTGCGCGCTAGTATTTTCGGAAGTTGGAGCATCACGAAGTAACTGAGTGGGTTGGTTTGAATAGGCGTTAGCTATCTCCGCGGTGTGCAGTTTAGCGATGACCAGCTTTCTCTGTACCTGGTTACGCAGGGTTTTCGCCCAGCTTAACCTAGTACGCAACTTTACTGCAGTGAGGTGGTCATCCGGGTTGATGTTTGCACCCCTGATCACTAGTACTTCTAAGACACTTGATCGGTAGATATCCACGTTGCATTGTGAATGTTTTTTTGTGGTCAAATCGTGTGCTGCAAATTACTATGTTCCTTGCTGCAGAGAACAATCAATCAGTCTGATTCCGTTTGGCGATGTGTCAGTATGCAGACTAAATTTTCCGACTGTTGGGCTAAAGACATTTTCCCGTCCTATTTTGGCATTAAGATCTCCCAGCACGATTTTAACATCATGGCCCGGGCTAAGATCATATGTTTCTTTAAGTCAGGCGTAGAATTCGTCTTTGACCTCGTCACTTTTATCCTCCATCGGAGCATGAGCACATATCAGCGTGATGTAGAAAAATTTTGCCTTCACTCTTATGGTGGCGATTCGTGGTGTCGTAGTCTCTTGCCGACCACAAATCCACAACCAAACTCATGCTTATCCGTGTGGCAGCTGTAGTACACGTCACACATCCTCATCCGCGAGCATCCATATCCAGTACTCTTCGAGGACATCCGCCAGTTGAATAGAGGCGTCTGGTTGGCGTCTGGACAGACGCTGACCAGGAAGCCGCCCAATATGGAATAGACGCTATGGGCTTTTGTTTGACTAGGGGAACCAAGGATATATCAACCTCCTATTTGTCTCTCTAGAGGACACCTCATGTGGTGTAGTGCTTATTTGATGGCGGCCGTGATTCGCCATGTCATAGATTCGTCATCTGGCACATTTACCTTTTTACAGTACGCCATCGGTTTCGACCACTCTGGTCGGAGACTACTTATTAGTCGTAGTAAGCCTACATATATGTAGGCCGCTCACACGCCCCATAGTAGCAACAGCTAGCCTCATGGAGTCTTGGTCCTATAATATTCTACGAGGTTCGGCTATGTATTAGACGAGGCGACAACCTCTCTTGTGATCTCTTCAACTTACTTATAGAGATCATCATGAGAAAATGTCATTTGCTTTCAAGCAAATGCTAGTACGGACTAAGCAAATGATAAATGACAATGCTGTCTCTCTTGACTACTTACTGGTCTTACGTGTATTTGCGAATGGTGCAGATTACTGGGTAAATATACAAGCGAAAGAATCACTTGCGGCAGTATTCGAGATGGTAAAGGACTTGTTTCCGTTATGATCTCATGGAGTAGATATGGGAGATCTTCTAACGTTATTGTGAATAAACACGCTTCTATTTGTGGACTCACAATGCGAACGTCAGCTTATTGAGAAGCTTTTGCAAGCCATGGCAATTAACTCGACAATAATGCAATGTTGCTGTCGGTAACATCGAATAGGCCGCCAATCAAAGATCAAAATGAAACTACCCTGTTCTTCCGCATAATAGTCGCGCATTCTTAACATCATGCCATGACCGGCGCCATAGTTAAAATCATGTCCTAATAGATGGCATTCCAATACCACACACTCTCGCTCTTTTTCTTTCTATCCTACACATTTGTCTGATTTTATGTCCTCCACCACTTTGGCCCAAACTTACCACATTATTAAAGTATATCATATACCCCCAATATGTTGCAATAAATCTATACAAATGTTCAAACCAATAAGTTCTCCTTTTATTCAACTTAAAGAAAACTTCATTATTGAACCACACACATATGAACAGACATAAAATATTACACACAATTACAACAACTTCCTGACACTCTGATGGCTATCACATAATATCACCGCCGACCATCTGCTGTTGATGCTTCAAATTGCGCCGAAGACCATCACAGTCCCATAGGTTGGTATCCTCATGAAATTGTATAAGAACCAATTCATAGGTGACAATTGTTCCAGCGACCTGTGGGTGAAGGGGAGATATGCAAGAAAATTAAAAAAAAAAAGTGTGGAAGAAAAAAAAACAACTATGTAGCAAATATCAATTTCTAACAACAATGTGTTAAGTGGTGAAAAAAAGCAAAAAATAAATAAATATATAAAGGGTAGATAGATACAAACGTATGGTATGGGGCGACAGTAGATATGACCTACAAAGATATTATTTGGGAATTAGAACATCATGTGAGAGGCAGGAGCTGATTTCATAAAAAACTATATTAATTAAAAAAAAAATTGTATGGAGACTACCTTAAGGGTGGAAGATATAGGCTTGATATTATCTGAGAAACTATTAGGTTTTCAAAAAAAGTAGGGGTCGGTCGTACATTGGACTCCTCTAGGGGCATTTTTGGGGCAATTAGGGCAAAAGGAAAAACAATTAATAAAAATTAAATTTTTGTATGGGAAGGGATATGAATACCATATGAAACCTCGAAAGCCGATTTTTAGATACATTTTGGCGAAAACGTCAGTCTTTTCCAAAATAGGAAATTTTTTTTTTTATACCAAAGTCCTTGAACTTCTCACCATGCAGAACATATATTTTCAGCCTCCTTCCACATAATTATAACTTACTTAAGTGGCCAATTACAACTTACGAACATGGTTCATAAATAAGAGGCCTGAAGTATTAAAGATAGATTGTGGCACGTCGCCAGCCACTGGGTCCTTCCATCGAAGATTGGGTCTCCCTGCTCTGCGTCGTCCTTCAGGTTCGCCTTCAAACACCTTTCTCGCCGATGCATTTATATCCATCCTGGCAACATGTCCTAGCCATCGTAATCAAGGAAATTTTTTTTATACCAAAGTCCTTGAACTTCTCACCATGCAGAACATATATTTTCAGCCTCCTTCCACATAATTATAACTTACTTAAGTGGCCAATTACAACTTACGAACATGGTTCATAAATAAGAAGCCTGAAATATTAAAGATAGATTGTGGCACGTCGCCAACCACTGGGTCCTTCCATCGAATATTGGGTCTCCCTGCTATGCGTCGTCCTTTAGGTTCGCCTTCAAACACCTTTCTCGTTGATGCATTTATATCCATCCTGGCAATATGTCCTAGCCATCGTAATCGTTGGAATCTGACTCTTTTAGCTACGTCGATGTCAT
Organism: Muscina levida; assembly: GCA_964034835.1. NCBI lineage: Eukaryota > Metazoa > Arthropoda > Insecta > Diptera > Muscidae > Muscina > Muscina levida. The sequence goes on from OZ035883.1 coordinate 41,245,709, forward strand.
GGTACAGTTCGTACAGCTCATGGTTCATCCGATGGCAAAACTCGCCGTCGACACAGATAGGTCCATATATTTTTCGGAGTACTTTTCTCTCAATACTTCCCAGTTTTGTATGTCCGTTGTCGTAAGCACCCACGATTCAGCAGCATACAACAGAACAGGTAAAATGAACACCTGGTATAGATGTTTCTTAGTATCCCGAGATAAGGTGGTGTTGCTAAAGTGGTGCTGAAGTCCGTAAAAACACCTATAGACGAGCACTATTCTCCACTTGATTTCTTGGCTGACATTATTTTTCTTGTTGGCGGAAGATCCGAGGTAGGTAAACTCATCTAATTTCCAACGTTGACGGTGCGTCCCCATCGAGAAGTCTCTTTGTTCGTCGAAATCATTATTTTTGTTTTGTCCTCGTTGACCGCTAAACCCATTTTTGCTGACTCCTTTTCTAGTGATGAGAAAACTGCAGTAACATCCCGCAGATTTCGGCCAATGATGTCTATATCATCGGCATAGGCTAGTGGCATGTGGCTCTTGGGGAATATGGTGCCAGACATGTTGACACCAGCCTTTTTCATCACCTTCTCCACAACTCTAATAGAAAGTGTACAGGACAAGCTATCACCCTGCCTAAAAACTCTTTCCGTGTTGAATGGTTCAGAGTGATGTGCCAAGTCAAGTTCAGAGTACATCTGCAAAGTCGACTTAGCTTTGCAGGAATACCAAACTCAGACATGGCTTCAAATAACTTATTCCTTATCGGAGAGTCGAAGGCAGCTTGTAGTCGACAAAGAGGTGGTAGGTGTCGATCTGCTTTTCATTAGTTTTTTTTCCAGGATATGTCGTATAGAAAATATTTGATCGGTCGTAGATTTACCAGGTCTAAAGCCGCACTGATATGGTTCAATGAGTTTTTCAACAATTGGATTTAGACGTTCACACAATATGCAAGAAAAGACCTTGTACGCAATTGGATAGGCTTATTCCACGGTAATTCTTATATGGGACATAACAGACTGAGACTCCAATGCCCGGGCATGCTATCCTCCAGCCAGATGTACTTCATGACCTGATGTACGCTCAAAATCAACTCCTCCCCGCCTTCCTTAAACAATTCAGCAGGGAGACTATCGGCGCTTTGTTGTTTTTAAGGCGGGATATTGCCACACGTATCTCACTCTGGTGCGGAGGTCGGCAGTTAATACCATCGTCACGGATTTAAGCAGATTTCTGAAATGTTGTCTCCATATCTTCAGAAGTGTGTTACTAGCAGGCCTTCGCTGTTCTTGCAGGGGAGGGCAACCCTGTTCCAAACTTTCTCGCCTTAACTCTCTGGTACAATTTCCGGGCTTTCCCTCTACTTCGGAGCAACTATGTACACTCATCCTGTCTTTTCTTCAGCTCCTTCTTTTTCGTCTTAAGAAACGAGTTGCCTCGCGTCTCTTCTCCCTGTGCCATTCAGCTCGCGTTGCCATTGGCTGCAGTTTTGCCCTGTATGCAGCTGCCGTCTATCTCGCGGCATTGCGAAATTCATCATCATACCTGGCATGTTCTTGAGACGGCTTTGAGTACCCAAGTACACTACTCGCAATCCTTTTTATGGAGTCGGCAATATATTGCCATTGCGAGGTAATATTATCAGGGGTTGGAGCATTCCGTAGCAGTTGAGTTAGGTGGTTAGAGTAGGCGTCCGCTACCTCTGCGGTCCGCAGTTTGCCGATGGCCAGCTTTCGTTGTGCCTTTCCTTGTGCGCATCTTAACTGCGGTAAGGAAGTTATCGGAGTCAATGTTCGCACCCCTGATCACTCGTACGTCCAGAACACTCTATGCGTGCCTTCCATTGACTACCACGTGATCTATCTGATTTTTCCGCAATTGGTCTGGAGATAACCATGTTGCCTTATAAATATTTCTATGATCAAATCTAGTGCTGCTAACCAGCATATTTCTTGCCGCAGAGAAAACAATCAGTCTGATGCCATTGTTCGACGTTTCGGTGTGCAGACTGAATTTTCCGATGGTAGCCTCAAATGCGGTCACACTGCCTTTTTTTGCATTAAAATCGCATAGTACAATTTTGATATCATGGCTTGGGCTACGGTCATATACATTTTCTAAACTCTCGTTGAACTCGTCTTTGTCCTCATCGCTTTTCTCTTCTGTCGGAGCATGAGCACATATAAGTGTTATGTGGAACAACTTTGTTTTGACTCTTATGGTGGCAAAACGTTCACACACCGGGTTGAACCTTGAGACTAGGTGTCGCAGTCTCTTTTCAACCACAAATCCACATCCAAACTCGTGCTTGTCCGCATGGCCACCAAATTAGATGTCGCTCGTCTTCATGCGCGAGCACCCGGATTTCCTGTATAGCGGTTATGTCAGCCTTGTATTTCTTCGAGGACTTCCGCCAGTCAGATAGAGGCACAGTGTTTTTACATTCCCGATGTATATCCTTAAATCATGGTCCTCAATTCGTTTGCGGTGGTCGTCAACATTTTGGGGGTTCCATTTTATTATTTTCTTACTTCTTTTCATGGCAATAGTTCAACAGTCGGTGGCGGGTTGTAGGCCCAGCACACCATGTCACAGTTTTCTTCTCCTGCCAGGATTATATTACAGCCGCACATTCTGGGTCAGACGCTGACCAGGGTACCACTCACTCTGAGCCAACGTGCCTGAGTTTTAGGGTGCGCTGCTCACAGTTAGCCGTACTCTGACGGGTGTCAAAGGCACGTTTTCAGGCGTCACCACGTGGAGTTACTCCGGCCGCAGTTGTACCACGAATACGCAGCTCTGTGAGTAGACTTGAAGTGTAATTGACAAGATCCACCCTGGGTTTACCAAGTTAAACCAATAAGAATCTTTACCTTGCATCACAATACCGACGTCCTCATTATAAGGATAATTGAATTCAAAGCTCAAATAATTGTCATTAAATTAGTGACAGCTACTATATACAATTTTATATATTCCCTATTTTCCAAATTTAAAGTCTATGTTGACAATTTAACGTTCACATATTCAATTTATATACCAGAGCGTTGCTAACTGTTTGCAAAACTGATTGCATCTTCCTTACAATTCAATGGCAAACGGTACTAGTACTTGTACTACACAATTGACCGTAGTTCTGCAGAAGAGGAAAAACAACACAACACAACAATGAAAAGGAAATTCTATAGAATACTATGGAATGCATGAAATTGCTGCACTTCCTGTAAAACCCTTAAAATGGCATTCAAAGAATGTCAATAGCAACAAAGCGAAGACAGACAAACAGATCGAGCAACCTTGAAGGAGGCAAACAGCAGTAGCCATAATGCGAATGATTTGTACTCTAGACTCTGTGCCATGTATCTTCTGTTAAAGCGATAAGTTGAGCTATACTTACACTCAGTACCAGTTTACGTGTTAGATGAAAAAATTTCATGCCACTCAATGCAACCAAATCACTGCTAATTTCCTCGGCAAATCGTTTGACCTCTAAGCACCAAGATTCCTTGGGGACACATCTTAGAATGCGCAAAGGTTTACGTGATTCATCGTGTACGGAGGCCGAATACAGGGACACAGCCAGTGTGCGACCCAGTAAGAACATCAAAGAGAAATAAAAGTAAACTGCATTGATGCTCGAAGGCATTTGGCTGTAAATGAAACAGACACACACATACACACATCATTAAGATAGAATAACCCATAACCCTACGACATACTCACTTTAAACTCTTTAACAATTGCACACATATAAAGTAAAGATTATTCGAAAAGGATATCATGGTTATCAACGAAATGGCATTGTCAATCTTCTCGCACAACATACACAAATTACGATATTGAACACGACGCTCTGACCAGAATTTTGGTGACATTTGCTGTAAAAATTACACACACCCACAAACATATATTTGAATTGGCTCTCTATATGATTTGAGTGATTTATTAGCCGGGCGCAGCGAAACATTACCTTGTTTTTATACTGCATTAGATTATCGTTGAGCTGCTGGAATTTCGATGAGATGCCTATGCTCATTACCATGACAAACACGTCCATGTAGTTCCACACAAATGTGGCCATCACATTTAGTATTTTGCCATACCAGGCCAACCAACTGGAGTAGGGTAGAAAATAGAATAAGTGTTCGTTGACCAGCAGGAAAAAACTCTTTATAGGATCAGCGCTAGTGGGGCAGTGGTTGGAATAGTTGATGCTTGAGATAATGCTTAGCAAGTGTTCAGCTGGAAGGGAATACATAAGAGGGTGGAAAAATATTTTGGAAACAATTAAAGTAAAAAAATTGAAGGTACTATGCCAATGTAGTCAAACTCCCAAAGATTTTTAAGGAATTAGCTTATCTTGATGTGTGTTTGCTTACACAGTACAACAGTGTTCAGGTCATTGATTTGGGACTCAATTTTGAGAACTACACGTGAAAGTAGCCCCAAAACGAAGAAGTTCTGCATCATTCGTTTTGTCAAGTTACTTGCCATAATAATTTTATATCGATTTGAAGTTAGTAAATATCGTATAGAGGATTTTGTTACGTTTTAGGCTCTTTTGTTTGACATAACTCGAGAACCACTAATCCAATTTAGCTGAAACATATTACAATTCCTTTAATCAACAGTTTCACTTTTCCATTCATCAAATGATTTTGAACTGGCCATATTTTGTGGCAGTTACAATAATACTGTTGTACTGCGTGGCGTATGATTTACGTGGAATATTTCACATTTCAAAATTTTTATTAACTTAAACTTATTGATAGATGTACAATTCAAATAATTACAATATACTTAAATCTAAGAATTAAACCGTAACATACACTTTTCCAGACAATGATTTGACAAATTTTGGTAACACATTTAGTAAAGATAAGATTATCAGCGAATATATGTAATTGTAAAGCGTTATTGCAAATTTATTGGTCTGCTCTAGCGAAATAATTAAGCAATTTGAATTTAAAATTAGCAGGAGTGACAGAAAAATTCTTTTTAATTTTGATGCAAATTATTCCACATTCTTGATACACGAATAATATTCGTCCGTTTTTGCTTAATTTTTGCAACCGGTCTAAGAAAAACTTGTAATTAACCGAAAATGGGTTTGTCAGAAATAGTTTCCACCGGAAAACTGATAATCAGGCAGGGAGGGTTATGGTTCGTACACTAACACCATCGTACGAACTCGATCAACAACAATTTTCTCTAATGTTCTTTAGTGCTTTTAAAACTTTTCCTATTGTCTCCCATATACATTTACATGAGTGTGTGTGTGAAACACTCTAGCACGGAACGAACTAATTTTAATGTAGCAAGTAAGGATGTAGGTTGCAAGAACTCCCCCCACCGACGAGCAAAACACCGGAAAGGTTGCATGCTACGCTGCCTTCGCATCCCAACGAAAATATACCAATATTCTCATAGGTGATCTACTGCATTTCTAAATTTTACTTATGATAGTCATTATGATAATCATACGCCATCATATAGTATTTATGTTATGTCAAACAAAAGAGCCTAAAACATGGCAAATTCCTAATATACTTAAAATACTTACTAACTTCAAATCGATATTAAGTTATTATGGCTTGTAACTTGGCAAAACGAATGATGCAGAACTTCTTTTTTTTGGAGCTACTTTCACGTTCCGTTCTCAGAATTGAGTCCCAAAATCATGTGTTGTACTGTGTTAGTTTTTCAGCTACAACTCAAACTGGCTTGGAAGTTCTCACACCCAGATTGACAGTTGCACTGTGTTATCTATAAATATGAAATAGAGTTTGTTTGTATGTTTTTTGTACCGCATAAACTCGGGATCAGATCAGTGGGCATGGCTTACATCTTGAAATATAAAACGCTGTGTCTCATGAACTATCAGAGGTATGAATATGATGATTGTTGAGTTAAAATTATAGCCAGGGTGGAAGCAGAAGGCACCATGATTGATACGAAAATGTTCATAGTCCCTGTCTATAATTGGTTGTGATTGGATAAAGGGACGTGGCACCGCCCATACAACTTGGAAATTAATAAAGCTATGTATCATGAACTATCAGAGGCAGGAACATGAGATTTGATCTATATGTTGTTGGTGCTGTATCATTTACAACCAAGGTGGAAGAGGGGATGCCACGCCCCTTTTCAAAAATCGCTCTGATGGCTTTTCTTATAGACCGATTGATACGAAAAGTAGTACTGATGCCAAAGGGGCGTGGGTACCTTCCATACAATGGATATAAATGGATATATCTCATAAATTACCAGAGGTATAAAGATGAGATTTGTTCTCTATGTTGTTGGTGCAGTATGAATAACAACCAGAGTGCAAGTGGGCTGTGCCACGCCCCCTTTTCAAAGATCGCTCTGACGGCTTTTCCAATATACCGATTGATAGGATTTTTGAAAATCGAATAATCAGCAGAAATTGTGAAGTCAATTGGCAACTCGGAGCTGTAATTTGTTTCCATGGGATAATTTTCTGCGGGGAGCCATTATGGATAAATGTTACGCAAAGTACGCAGCGACAATTGAAGCGTTAAAACATGAAATTGAAGTTACCATTAAAGAGATTCGACCAGAAACAACAGAAAATGTATTGAAAAGTTTTGTTGATCGATGAGGTAGTGCTGTGCCAGTCATGGTAGTTATATGATCGATATTCTCTTCCATTATTAAATGACAAAGTTCAACCTTTTCAATAAAACCAGAAATTTGACAATATTATTTCTACTTTCTTTTTTATAGCCAGTTCAAATTTTAAATTTTAAATGTCCACAATTTGGGAACGGTGTGTGCGTATGATTAATATAAAATCATTATACAAATATTATTATCCATACGTTGTACACACACACACATATCTTGTGAGTACTATATGCTGTACCATCTGCAGTAGAGTTCTGTGTCGTTATGCAATTCAATGACGAGTCTATATATGGTCAGAAATTTAGAGTTATTGCGTGGAAATTTGTGAAAAAAAGCGACAAGTGACAATTTTATAAGTTTTTATTCGATAATATTACTCCAACTTGATTTTCTCATAAATATATAAACAGAAACTATTTATTTTAGCATTAGGTACAATTCTGCTGAAGAATATTTGCCAAACCCTTTGGGGTTTTAACATACTAACCTAGCACCTTCACCCTGATTTGGAATTTATCATCCCCCAGATTAACTGTTGCACTGTGTATTATACCATAAACTCGCGATTTGAAACGATGTATGCGTATCATTAATATAAAATCCTCACTCAATTAATTTGAATCATACGTTGCACACACACACACACAAACACACACACACACATACACATATGTAGGGAGTACCATATGCAAACTCGCTACATAAGTGCAGTACAGTACATGTGTCAGGGTCGGCATTCAGTATCATAAGCAATGACCAGTATTCTAATTATCACAGATGAGAAAGTATATTTTTATGAAAAAGGCTACAAGTAAGTTTATATTCGATAAAATTAGTCCAACTTGTTTTTTTACATAGATATATTAATGGAAATTATTTATTTAAACTTTACCTATAATTCTTCTGAATATTTAAATGTGAAATCATCAATGATCCTTCTAAACAAACATAAATTTATGGAAATTTCACTCTCATATACCCTCACCCTCAGTAAAAGTAAAATGTTCTACTAAATTGATATTATTACCCGACTTCTAAAGTGGGCGGAGCAGTACATTTGTGCGGGAGGTACTAGAAGGGTCGTGGCTAAACTTCTGGTTTTCTTTTCTCCAAAACTTTATCCAGATTTAACTTACAGAACTTGGGCACGATCGGGTTGGGTGGATTGATATTCCATATCCGTCTCTAAAATGGCCGGAACGGTTCATTAGTATGGGAGGTTCCAAAAGGGACGTGGCTAGACTTCCAGATTTGTTCTCCAAACCTTTATCCTGATAAAGCTTTACTAAATACAGAGTTAGGGCACGATCGCCTTGTGCATTAATATTTGATACGACCCAAAAGTATAACACATAGAAGCATCCACTTTAGACCCTAAGTTTCTTTGAGCCAAATTCGAATCATGACTTTTTAAGTCGTTTCAGTCATGTCCGTCTGTCTATCCGGCTGGTAGGAACGATAACTTTCGAAAGACGAAACCAAATGTTTTGAAACTTTGCTCAAATTAATATTTCCCCAAAACTACTTACGGTATTGAAAATGGGATACATGGCCACGCCCCTTCTAGTACCTCCTATAAAAATGTACCATTTCGCCCACTTTAGAAATCGAGTAATAATATCTAAATTCCCAACGCGATAGTGTCCAAATTCTGTATTTATTAAAAATATAACAGGATAAAGTTTTGGAAAAAAACTCCATACACATCTGATACCGCCCACTTTAGAAATCGATTAATATTATTAATAGACCTAATGCGATCGTGCCCAAACTCTGTATTTAGTAGAACAAATCAGAAGTCTAGCCATGCCCCTTTTGGTACCTCCCATACTAATGTACCGTACCGCCTACTTTAGAGATGGAGTAATTATATCAATTCACCCAAATTCTGCATTTTGTTAAGCAAATTTTATGTTTTTACTGAGGATAAGGGTTTACCTCGGACCGGCCGTGGCAAAGTGGTTAGAACACGCGACTACCATGCGGGGATCACAGGTTCAACTCCTGGCTCCAGTCATCTTAACAGAAATAAAATAAATACATTTTTCTTTCATTGTCGGCTCCCCCTCGAATGTTGTCGACAGCAACTTCGCAGTATTAGTGTCGAATCAGTCGGCGTGTCTAGTAAGGGCTTCTCAAACAGTGACGTTTGCATTCGTCGATAAATAAGTAGATGCCGTTAGTTGTGAAGCTAAAAATAGAAAGCGTGTTAATTCACAATAACGCCAGAAGCTATCCCATACATCATTCATGGGGTGTAAAGGGAAATTAAGATTTTTAAGAGGGTTTACCCGACTGAAACTTTCTCACTTGTTTTTTTTCATTGAATGCCAATTATTCTAATTATTGTTCTTAGTTTTAGTTTTAGCATTAGTTTCTTTTTCTTTACCGATTTTGAGATTTATCCATGAAAAACGGTCATCCCTTTTAATTTTTTTTTTTACTAATTTTAGTTTTCGCTGTATTGTCTGTTACTTTTAACTTTATCTTAAACTTTTTTTTTAAATTTGTTTGTATTTTTCAAAAAAATAATCTCATAAATATCTGGCATTTAAATACTAACCTTCCAATATCTTACTCACTTTCACAGATTTATTAACCATTTCCAGAACAAGCAACATTTTCTAGTATATTTGCAAAACTTTCAATCTCTTATCTCATTTTACAATCATTTAAATCCAATAAAATTCAACAACTCTTAACGCTTCTCTATTATTGTTGCTGCTACAAAAGAGGTTGCATATCAATGACTGAGCTAAGCTTTAACAAAATAATGTCAATAAATCATTTAAACTTATTTGCCCAACCTGAAAGTCGTCTACTTGAATTAAGGTTAAATATTAAATAGGGATTTCTATTAATTCCAAAGTTAAACAAACAAACAAACGGATAGCACTGAAAGCTAGACAACAATGGCATCAATGCATTCGTATACCTAATCCCTGACACTGTCTACATATATTCTGTTTTTGATTGGGGAAACCTTTTTTCTGTCAATAATAGAACACTCAATTGCAAATCGATTGTGCTCTTGAGTTTTTGAATATTACGAGTAATAGCTTTTTAAAGGGGCGTAAATAAGCAAAAGTTTAACGGTTCTTAAATTGGTTTAACTATTTATTATAGAACAGAGAAATGAAGCAGTAAAGAGCAGAAACTTTAATATACTGCGTATAATAATGATATGATTATTTTGTGAATAAATATACAAATGCAGCAAGAGTTTGAAAATAATTGACTACAGGTTAGAACTATAACTACATTAGTACTAACATTAGTTAAGTCATCCACCTTCACTCTACTCCAGATATGTACATATTTTCTTAGAAAATTAAAGAAAACAACGCACATTTTCCGGTATTTCGAGTATACCCATTACTTTATGCTGATGTATGTATTTTTATACGAATGTATTGAAAAAGTCGAGAAGCTATACCGCATACCTTATTCATGAGGTGTAAAAGGAATTTACTTTTTTTTAAGTATTGTAAAGTCTCAACTGTGTCAACTGTCAGCTCTTGTTTTTTTTGTTGTATTGATCACACTGAGGAACATTTTCGAAGTCATTGTCTTGCGGGTGAGAAATTACAAGTCAGTGTAGTAAATCTTTTAATTTTTTTTCTTATCTTGATGTTTGTTCGCATAGTTCTTCAGCTACAACTCAAGAACCATTGACGATTTCTCATATCAATCTTCAGCAGAATTGTACGCCAAACCCTTTGGCTGTTTAAACACTGACCTATTACCTTGTTCATATCTTGAAATTGCTTACCCTCTAAATTGGCTGTTGTGCTGTATTATTAAACCGTTAACTATATTGGGACGATATGCGTATGATAAATATAAAATCTGCATTATGTTACTCATACGTTGTACATACATATGAAGCGAGTACCATATGCAAACTCGCTACATAGGCGATAAATGACACTGCATGCAGAGAAGCACGAATTTGTATACGTCATAGTTGCCAAGAGACTTTGACATCTGGATCATCACGACATCAGGATAAAGTTTTGGAGAAGAAATTGAAAGTCTAGCCACGCCCCTTGTGTTACCTCCCAGACAAATGTACCATTTCGCCCACTTTAAGAATCGAATATTTATATCAATATACCCAATTCATATAATAAAGTCCTGCGCCAAGTGTTTTTTGGTCGCCCAGGGCGTCGGCTTCCTTGAGGGTTCCATTCCAGTGCCGTTCTGATGATGCTGTCCACTGGTTTTCGTAGAGTATGGCCTATCCATCTCCACTTCCTTCTTGTTATTTGGCATCCTGTGCTTTCCTTGTTGGTCGTACTCTATAGGTCCGCATTTGAAATTGTGTTTGGCCAGAACACGTGGCATATTATGCGAAGGCATTTGTTGATAAATGATTGTATTTTTTAGACTATTGCGGTTGTCATTTGCCATGTTTCACTGTCATATAGTTAAGTCGATTACACGCATGCGTTGAATATTCTAATTTTGGTATTTTATGTTATTTGGGAAGATCTCCATATTTTGTTCAAGCGCTCAAATGCTGACCTAGCTTTGTTAAGTCTATTCGAAATATCTTTACCTATTCCTCCATCTGCTGACATTATGCAACCAAGGTAGCAAAATGAGTCGACATATTGGATGGGTTGATTGTCAAGTTTAATTTCGCCTGTGGTCGTATGGTTAACGCGCATTGCATATGTTTTTCCCGCATTTATTTCCAGTCCCACTTCCTTTGCCAGTTGTACTAACTCGTTCAATTTGTCCTGCATGTCAGATTGTTTATGAGACAAAAGGCACATATCGTCAGCGAAGGACAACAAGACCTCACTTTCGATGAAATTAAAACTATGTGTAACAATAGAAGTAATTGGAATAACCTTGTAGAAGCCCTTTGTTTTAAAGCGGAATAAATAAAGAAAAAAAAACCCAACGCGATCGTGCCCAAATTCTGTAGATTGTAGAGCTATAACTGTATAAAGTTTTGGAGAAGAAACTAGAAGTCTAGCCACGCCTCTTTTGGCACCTCTAATACAAATGTACTATTCCGCCCAGTTTAAATATCGAGTAATAATATCAATACACCCAACGCGATCGTGCACAAATTGTGTATTTTGTTAAGCTATAACAGAAAAAAGTTTTGAAAAAGAAATTCAAAGTCTAGCCTTTTGTTTCTCTACGACGATTTTCAACATAATTTCTATATTCTAACACGGCTGTATCTTAGTATACCGTACGGAATTTTCACTTTTGTGTCTGAAGCAAAGTTGTGGATATTGAATATGTACCATAAATTGTGCTTTTTGGTATCATAAATTGTACTTTTTGGTACCAAAAATTTTTCTTTTTGTTACAATAAACTGTATTTAAAGGTTTTATAAATGGTACTTTTTGGTACCATAAATTGCACTTTTTGTTACAATAAATTGTACTTAGATATTGAATTGGAACCATAAATAGCACTTTTTGGTAAAATAAATAGTACTTTTTTAGCATTATAAATTGTACTTATTGTACATTTTGGTACAATAAATTGTACTTTTTGGTACCAAAAAGCACTTTTTTTGTTACCATAAACTGCAGTTATTGGTTCCATAAATTGTACTTTTTGTCACAATAAATTGCACATTTTGTAACAATAAATTGTACTTAGGAATTTATTAGGTACCATAATTAGCACTTTCTGGTACATTAATTTGTACTTTTAAGTACTAAAAATTTTAACTTTCGGTACAATTAATTGTAATATTGGGTACCATAAATTGCAGAATTTGTTACAATACATTGTACTCTTGGGTACCATAAATTTTTGTTTTTGGTACCATTAAATTGTACTTTTAGCTAATATAAATTGTAATTTTTGGTACAATAAAATGTACATTTTGGTACAATTAAATTACTTTTTTTTAGTACAATTAATTGTACTAGTTAGTACGCTACTTTCTGTTACAATAAATTTGACTTTTTATATTTGTAATCCGGTTATTGAACAAAGAAAGTAAAAAATTGAGAAAAATTGGAAATTTTTGTGATTTATAAGGCACTGGATCAATTTTTATACCCTTCACCACACCACACCACACCAACAGAGTGAAGAGTATATTAATTTTGTTTTTCCATTTGTAACGCCCATAAGGAGGCGTGTAAGGTATGACAATATCTATATATATAAAAATGGTGGCAAAAATGTATAGTAATTAGAGTTTCTCTTTTTCCCGGACTTTTCATTTCCCGGGAAACCGGGAAAAATTTTTGCCTTTCCCGGGATCCCGGGAATTCCCGGGAATTTTCACGCAGTCGAAAAACACAACAAACTATGTTAATTTTTTTCAATTTAAATTTTCTTTTACTAATTCTATTTACAAATTGCCCTGCTGTTGAAAACATTCTCTCGCTTTCAACTGATTTTGGCCTTATTGTCAGAAGAGCATTTAATAAAATGGTGACATTTTCCGTTGCTTTTCCACTTACTTCGTAAATTTGTAAATCCTTTTTTTTATCGAGTAAGTAAGTTATCTATTACTTGATACAACATTGCATTTGTTATGGCATCGGTTAAAATATTCTAAAATGGTCTTTCGGTACTAATGTCACAAATAGGAATTTCGTCCGATTCCAGAACTTCGTCGATAACGTCTTCTTTAAAAAGTCGAGTATAAATTTGTTCAGCGAACGCGATCACATTTTGTTCTGAAGCAGTTAGAAATAAGTTATTAGCTTTCTTATCAAATACTGTTGGATCTTTAAGATACTTAAATTCTTTCTTCAATTCGCTTCTTTAAAGCTTCGAAAATTTGATCTGTCAAAGGTGTTTTAATTTCCCGGGAATCCCGAACGAATTTCCCGGGAAACCGGGAATTAAAAATGACCGGGAATCCCGGGAATTCCCGCCCGGGAAATCCCGGGAGAGAAACTCTAATAGTAATTCATCAATTGAGAACGGCTGGGCCGATGGGCCGGTTTATGTAAAAGAAAATTTCGGGAAAATCTTCTGGAAAAGTCGGAAAATCGGAAAATTGGACAAATCGAAAATTGCCTTTTTGTATGGAATTTTGTGTGCAATTGTTACAGAATGGCTTTTCGAATAGAAAAATGGACAATTTTTGTTGAAAAATGCGGAAAATTCCGGAAAATTCGAAAAATTTAAAATTTTTTTTTACAAAATTTTGCATTTTGTCGTGTGACTTTATAGTTTTGGACAATGTAACAGTGAAAAATTTCGGATAATTATTCCGAAATGACTTTCCGAATGGGAAAATAGAAAAATTCTCGGTGGAAAACCCGGAAAATTCAGGAAAAACGCGAAACATTTGGATTTTTTCGGAAACATTTTGCACCGCAAATTGAATTTTTGTATAACATTTTGTGTGTAATTGTTTCGTTGTGGCTTTTGGGTTGGAAAAATAGAAAATTTTGGTTGAAAAATATGGAAAAATTTCATAAATGTATATTTTTGTTCGACGAAATTTTACATTTTATTGTAAGTTTTGATAATTTTAAATGATATAATTGTGAAAAATTCGGATAATTATTCCGAAATGACTTTTCGAATGGAAAATTAGAAAATTCTTGGTGGAAACCTCGGAAAATTCCGGAAAAATCTAAATTTTTTGATTTTTCAACGAAATTTTTCATTGTATCGCTTGATTTTATGATTTTAGACGACGTAAAGATGAAAAATTCGTTATGATGCTTGAAAAATTTCGGAATATTGTGAAATTTATTATGTTAAAATATTAAATACAATTTTAAAATCTTCTGCATAAGCATAATGCATTGGTCCGATTGTTCGAAACCACATTGAATACAATGCATTATGACGTCCACAAAATCATTATCAGAGAAGACAAGAGACCCTTTGGATGCCATATAGGACAATTCAATGCTCCCACTATAAATGAAGACGGAATTGTTCTCAAGCTTCGGGATGGTGGACAAGTTGGACGAAATGGCTGACGACATTTGCACAGAGTTCGCACCACAACATCCAATTTCGATCTTGAAATTATCTTCTGATCAAAGACATGTGCGTGCTAATGTGTGGCAGTCTACTGTCGAAATTGGGAATACCAGCGCAAAATCGTTCAATGCATGATGCATTCAATCGCGAATTGTAACAAGAACAAGACTTTGATCAAGTTGAGCTGACTGAAAGAGTCCGAACAAATGTGGCGCTCTTAACTGCCGACCAAACGAATGTGTACGATTCAATGATGAAAGTTGTTGACATTGGAACGGAAGCATTTACTTTCTCGATGATGACGGTTGGACAGGCAAGAGATTCGTAATTTCTTTGATTCCAGCAACAATTCCGTCAACATCGCAATTAAGTTAGCTGTTGCATACTATGGTATTGCTTCCACAATCGAACTGCACATTCCGCTTTCTTCGCACGTTTGACAACACAACGTGTAGCGAAATTGTTGCGAGAATGCTTAATCATTATTTGGAATTAATGCACGATGGCGCATAAACGAGCATTGGAGGCAGATGACCTAACGATGAAAAATTTTCGAGGTCATTTAACGAGAATGAGGCAACCAACTATTAGACAGCATTTTTGAACTCTCTAGATGTGCCATTTGTGCATAATTTGCAGCTGAAGGTGGGATCGATCATGATCACTGAAACTGAATCATCCGAAATTGTAATTAAAGCGACGATAATCAAGGGCATATGCAAAGGAGAGGAAGTCCTTATCCCTCGAATCTGTTATTCTAACCGATCTTCCCTTCCAATTCAACTCCCCATTCGATTGCTTTTGCGATAACAATCAATAAATCGTAAGGCCAATCATTGGAAATTTGTGGAATCAATCTCGGTCAGATGTGCGTTGTTTGTTTGCGTATTGACAAACAGTCTTCATTATTTGTTTTTACGCCGGAAACAAATCGGAAAACATTGTATATCAGATCGCTCTTCACAGATTTCGATTAAATTCAAGTAAATCAGATTAAAACTTCAACTATCTGTGTTTTACTATTATATAAAGGCGTTACCTTAGGAGCGAGACGAAGTTTGCGGGCCAAAGTTGTATGGCAGAACAACGTTTGCCGGGTCAGCTAGTATATATAAATGATCAGCATCGAAATCTGAGTCGATTTTAAGGTGACCATCTGTCCGTCTGTCTGTCCCCGCGATTACAGCCGCAGTTTAAGAGATTTTGAGCTGAAATTCGGAATCTATCCTTAAAGCGGAGTTTAAGTTGTAAGATGAGCCCGATCGGTCAAAAACTACTCCCACCTCCCATACAAATTCCCTCTTTTTGGGGGTGTCCGTATGTCAGTCCCTGCGATAACAGCAGTAATTTAAGAGCAATCTAGCTAAAATATTGTACGCAAGCTTTGTTGCCCTAAATGAAGGTTGAGTTCTAAGATGAGCCCGATCGGTCAAAAACTACTCCCACCTCCCATACAAACTCCCCCTTTTTTGGGTCAATCCCTACGATTACAGCTGTTGTTTAAGGGCAATCAAGCTGAAATTTTGTATGCAAGTTTACCTACACTAAGCGGAGGTTGAGTAGTAAGATGAGACCGATCGGTCAAAAACTACTCCCACCTCCTATACAAAATCCCTCTTTTTGGGGGTGTCCGTATGTCAGTCCCCGCGATTACAGTAGTAATTACGGAGCAATCAAGCTGAAATATTGTATGCTCCCTACTCTAGGCGGAGGTTGAGTAATAAGATGAGACCGATCGGTCAAAAACTACTCCCATCTCCCATACAAACTCTCCCTTTTTGGGGTCTGTCTCTTCGATTGCAGCCATATTTTAAGAGATATAAAGCTGACATTTTGTACACAAGATTCAATCTCTAAGCGGATGCTTCTTTCTAAGATAAGCAATGTCGGTCAAACACTACTCCCACCTCCCATTTAAACAACCTTTTTTGAGGTGTCCGCGTAACTGCCCCCGCGATTACAGCCGTAGGTTAGAAAATATCTAGCTGAAATTTGATATGCAAGCTTTAACCCTATAATAGGAGCTTACATTGTAAGATGAGCAATTTCGGAAGAATACTTCTCCCACCTTCCACACAAACTCCCCCTTTTTGGGGGTGTCCGTCTGTATGTCCCTGTAGTTTATGAGCTTTCGGGCTGAAATTTGGTATGTAAGCTTCTTTCTGTCCAGAAGCAGAGGTTAAGTTCTAAGATAAACAAGATCGGTTTAAACTACTCCCACATCCCACACAAATTCCCATTTTTGGGGAGTTACAAAATTCATAAAAATATGCTCCAACTAAGCAACTCATAAACTTATCGGTAAATCGATAAAAATTATTGACAAAAAAATAATCCACTTCTCACCAACTACCCTGTTTTGTGGTACAAAGTTTAATAAAATATAGTTGTAGTGCAAATAACCAGTTTTATCATAATTTTTACAAATGGTGAAGGGTATCTGAGCTTCGGCATAGCAGAAGATAACCGCCTTACTAGTTTTTGGTTAGGTTTGTTCCGCATTTTTTCTCTCCTATTCAATATCTAAAACTTTGCTTCAGACACATTCGGTGCAGGAGATATAACCGTGTTAAAATATAGAAAAATTGCTAAAAATTCACCTTGAGCAAAAAATCTCGTATGACCATTAAATTATTAATGCTGCCAACTTGACAAAACGAATGATGCAGAAGTGCTTATTTTTGGGGCTACTTTCATGTGCAATTCTCAAAATTGAGTCTCAAATCAATGAGCTGAAAAATTGTATACTATGTATGTTTCAACCCGCCCACTTTATAATTCGTATAGTAATATCAGTACGCCTAAAGCAATCTTAGCAAAAACTTTGTATTTAGTAATGCTTTAAATACTTAGATACAGTATTAGAACTATTTAAACCCTAGCCAACACCCATTCGGGTGTTTACTGAGGATAAGGTTTAACCATCTGAAACTTTCTCACTTGTTAAGAGTAACTTTATTTTGAACTGTTAATTTTTCCCAATAAGCCATGGGTGCCAAAACATATCTGCCGGTATTGCTACAACGATTCGATGCTGATCACTGTTATTTAATAAATCGTCTACAGTTTTTGATTGTGCGATTGTTTGTGTATTTATATCCTCCATGGCCTTGCCTTTCATAACGAATTACAAATTTAAACTTTTTCCATTTTGATTTCCTTTTGTCACGATTTTTTTTTACCAATAATACCCAAACGCCCACCCACCATAATATCTATTAAGTACATTTCCTTACCAGTATAAACAAAACAAAAAATGAATCCACGGTGATTTATAAAATAAATCGCTGACCCCTATTGTGCAAATCATTTACCATCGCAGAATCAAATGCGTATTACATAAAATCATACATCATGGCGATTCTAACAAATAAAAAAAACTTTACTCATTTTAAAAACGACTATGATGACAACAACACGACCTTGTCACGGCATAGAAATGATAAATATATTGACAACGATTTATGTTTTTTGTTGTTCTTTTTTAGAAAAATTGACCTCATCACCTTTATGCTGACTATAAATATTTTTTGCCACCTTCAAAATAAAAAGGTACTATTTTGCAAACATCAAAAGCGACTCCCTAATATTTACTTATAAATGACTATTTGTGAACGACAACAACAACAGCAACATCAATTTCATTTGTTACCTACGCTGTTGTTCATTCAGCATTAATTCATCCATAAACGTAAAATGAAACTCTTGCAAACATTTATCATTTCGACTTCATTACGCTGCTGCTCAACAAACTCACCCAATGACAACATCATACCCACAAAGAAGACCATTCGTATCTTATCCGCCATCCGTCGTTTATCCATCTGCGATGAGTACTGGGGCAACTTGCTCTCGATGTCATACCAATACACCATCAGTGCGGGCCATTTGCGAGCCAAACTCAGGGAACTCACACATACAAGTATAATGGAAAAACGAAATATCATGGGTTCTTCATAGAGTGCGACAGCGGCGACGGTGGCAGGCAGGGAAATTAAATGGATTGAAATGAAAAGTTGTTTTGATTAGATTTGTGTTTGTTTGTTTTCAAAAATCGATTTTGTTTGGCGTCGTCGTCCATTCAGACATTCGCCCAAAAACTTACCGATATTATTAAATGTTATGGGTCCTGTTAACACTTTGTAAATTGTAAAGGTGGTGTCGACGCACATGCACACGATAAAGAAGAGCGTGTAGATGGTGCGATAATTTGACCAGGAAAACTCCAAGTAGCTCGGGTGAGGCATGGTAACACCACGCACGGGCATAACGCCAAAGAACTCGGCTATCAAGAACACTAAACAAAGGGGGGTAAAGGAGGGAAACAGGTAGGTAAATGGTAAAAAATATCTAATTGAAATTGGATGTTGATTTAATTATTTTACAATATTGATGGTGCAGAGATTTTTTAAAGCAATCAATGTAATTACGGGACAAACAAAACCTTTATATTACATAACTAAATTTTGGCAAATCATAACAGGGAGGGTTGCGACAAAGTAATTGGAGGATAAATTCAGAACTTAAAAATAATAGCAGTGGCCAAATTGATTAATAAAAAGACACAAAAAGTATCTTTCAGGACATTTTTCATGGGATCAACCAAATGGGGTGTGGGCATAACGCCCATTTTAAGTACCAATCACGACTTCAGAAATTATTACCAGTGGTAAATGTTAATTTAAAACGTAGGACATTCATTTGAGTTACTTCACTGTGAAAAATTTTCGGGTCAATGTTTGGGGTGATAAAAATTCTAAGTCAGAGTGAAGGTACTTGGCCCGTTTAGTAAAACTCTCAAAGGGTTTGACGTTCTTAAGTCAAATTTTTTTTATGACCTTTTATATTTTTTGCATATCTTGGTGTTTGTTCGCTTGCTATTTCAGCTTTAACACAAGAAACATTAACGATCTCATTTCATTCTTCAGCAGAATTCTATACAACGCAATATAATATACTGATCTAGCAACTGTGTTATTAAAACATTAATTCACAATATTAGAACAAGTTACGCATACAATTAATATTACTCATACGTTGTACGTACATATTATTAGCAAGTACCATATGCAAACTCGCTACATATGTGCAGTACAGTACTTAGATCAAGGTCGTCATTTAATATCATAAGCAATGACCAGTTTTCTATTTATAACAGCTGTGACAGCCTATATAATGTCAAGAAATATAAAAAAGGCGAAAAATTAAAATTTTATGCAGACTTCATCCGAAATAATTTGTCAAATTTGATTTGTTAAATAGATATATTTATATAAATAATTTATTTAAGCCTTAGCTACAATTCAGCTCAAGAAAGAATGCCAAGCCTTTTGGGGGTTTCACTATACTGACCGAGTACCTACACCCTGTCTTAAAACTTCTCATTCCCCAAATTGAATGTTAAACTGTGTTATTAAACGCTAAATTCACAACATTGCAACAATGTGCGTTTGATTAATACAAGAAACGCATACAATTATATTACTCATACGTACGGCATACATACATACATATGTATGTAGCAAGTACCATATGCAATCACCGGCAATGACCGATTTTCTACTTATCACAGTTGAGACAGCCTATATGTTATACGGCTAGATATTTAGAGTTACTGGGGAAAATTTTTAAAAGCGATAAATTAAAATTGTTGGAAGACATCAGCCAATAACTATTCCAACTTGATAATTTACATAAATGCCCAGCCTATTGGGTGATTCACTATACTGACCTAGTACCTTTACCCTAACTTGAAATTTCTTATCACCCAGATTGGCTGTTGTACTGTGTTATAAGACGGTAAATCCATAACATTGGAACGATGTTGCACTGTGTTATTATACCATAATGCCACAATATTGGAACAATGTGCGTATGATTAATATGTAAAAAATTCGTATAAAATCAATATTACTCATACGTTGTACACACACATATGTAGCGAGTACCATATGCAAACTCGCTACATATTTAAAGTAGAGTACTTGGGTCAAGGTCTTCATTCAATATCATCAGCAATGACCAGTTTTCTACATATTACAGATGAGACAGTCTATATATGGCCAGAAATATGGATTTCTGGGGGAACATTTATGAAAAGAGCCGATAAATTAGAATTTGTTGAATACTTCAACCGATTGAATTAGTCCAACTTTTTTTACATCAACTTATTAATAAAAATTATTCATTTTAGCTTTAGCTACAATTCTGCTGAAAAAAGAGTTCCAACCCCTTTAGATGTTTTACTGTACTGACTTGAACCTTTACCCTAACTTAGAATTTCTCCTGCCCCAGATTGGCTGGTGCACTACGTTGTAAAACCCAAAATCCACAATATTGGAACAATGTGCGTAAGATTTCCCTTCGTCTTCTTCTTAATTGGCAGCAGTAACAGAAATTCATCTATTAGTAGCCACATGTAAAATATAATTCTAAGCGCTTCGGTATTTTGTTCTTCTTAGATAGTCAGTCACACCAAGTGTAGATAACAGTTATTTCTCCTGGTCCATCCAACGAAGTTTTGGTCGCCCCTTACTACGCCACCCATCGAGTTTTTCTTGGCGAAGACCTCTCGAGCTGGAACATTTTGCATCCAGTCATTAACTTATCGTGCAACGTGTTCAAGCCAGCGCATTCAGTATAATTCAACGCACTTGACTACGTCGATATAGTTGTACAGCTCATACAGCTAGTGTTTCATTCAAAGACGATACTCGCCGTTAACGATGATGGGTCCAAATATCTTGCGAAGAATTTTTCTCTCTTAAAATCCCAGAATAGATTAATCCGCTTGTATTATTACTCAGGATTCTGCACTAGAGAGCAAAACAGGTAGGATCAGTGTTTGGTAGAGTTGGATGTTTGTTCTTCGAGAGAGCGCTTTCTCATTATATCACTTGCTTAGCGCATAGTAGCAGCGATTTGCTTTCAATACTTGTCTTTTGATTTCCAGGCTGACATTATTATTTTTGTTTATGGTGGAGCCAAGGTCGACAAAATCATCTAACACTTCAAAGTTATAGTTGTCAAATTTCACGCAGCGTCCCAAACGAGTGGACTCTTTGTTCGTGGATACAAATAACTTGGTTTTCTCCTCATTTATTACCAGACCCACTTCCGCCGACTGCTTTTCAATGCTAGAAAAAGCCGCAGTATCATCCCGCAATCCACGGCTTATGATATCTATATCATCGGCATACGCGAGCAGCATGTTACTCATGTTTACTGCTGCCTTCCGCATGATCATATCCATTACGGTGTTAAAGAGATCGCATGACAGACTTAAGCCCTGTCTGAAGCCTCGCTTGGTAGAAAATGGCTCTGTTATATTTGTGCCCCTATTTTCACTAAAGACTTCGTGTCGGTCAGTGTCATCGCGCAAAGTCGAATTAGCTTGGCGGGGATACTTAACTCAGCCATAGTATCTAAGAATTTCTGTCACATCGACAAACAAATTATACCTTATTGAGTCAATATTTTTGTTCTCATTCAGAGAAGGTATGTAGTAAATAAAAATTATATATTTGTGACCAGTCTTCTCATGTGTACCAAAACAAATGTGGTCAAATTAAGCTGTTGTAGCATATTTAGTTTTAGACTATAACTAATGTGATTCAATCGTATTCAAGCTAAATTTAGCATTTATGTAAAGTGTGAGTCCTTGTGGTGTAAAAATATCCAAAATGGTAACCAACTACTAGAGTTTCTCTTTTTCCCGGACTTTTCAATTCCCGGGAAACCGGGAAAAATTTTTGCCTTTCCCGGGATTCCCGGGAATTCCCGGGAAATTTCGCGCAGTAGAAAAACAAGACAAACTATGTTAATTTTATACAATTTTGCAGTATATATTTATTTGTTAATTTATGAGATCATATAGTACAAGCAGCAAGTAAAACAAAAACATAACAAACGAAAAACGAAAAGAATATAAGTTAAACAATAAAAGTTCATTTGAAAATACGTTTTTAAAACGGAAAGAGCGTTAAAGATTTCATCAGACAGTCAGTTTCTAATTCTATTTACAAATTTCCCTGATGTTGAAAATATTCTCTCGCTTTCAACTGATGTTGGCCTTATTCTCAGAAGAGCATTCAATTAAAAGGTAACATTTTCCGCTGCTTTTCCACTTGCTTCGTAAAATTGTAAATCCTTTTTTATCGAGTTATTAAGTAGTCTTTTACTTGACGCAAAACTTGCATTTGTTATGGGATCGGTTAAAATATCCTCAAATGGTCTTTCGGTACTAATGTCACAAATAGGAATTTCGTCCGATTCCAGAACTTCATCGATAACGTATTCTTTAAAAAGTCGAGTATTAATTTGTTCAGCGTACCCGATCACATTTTGATTTGAAGCAGTTTGAAATACACTAAAGTATAAAGTCGCTTGTCCCTTCTTTCTTCAATTCGCTTCTTTAAAGCTTCTAAAATTTGCTCTGCCTAAGGTGTTTTAATTTCCCGGGAATCCCGGACGAATTTCCCGGGAAACCGGGAATTAAAAATGTCCGGGAATCCCGGGAATTCCCGCCCGGGAAATCCCGGGAGAGAAACCCTACCAACTACGTCCAACTGTCAGAGATATATGGAGAACAGTCCCACCATCTCTAGTACCTCCTATACAAAATGACCAATTTTTGAAAAAATAAAATTTGTTCAATAACTTCCAAACGTTCAAATGAAGGATATTGAAATTTTGTCAGTTTAATTAGCTTTCAATAGTAAACAAATACTAAGATAACCAAAGCATTTGCCCCACTCCTTCTGGTACCTCCCATACAAGTGGCCGAATTCACCCTCATAGTTTTAAATACATTTTTTTTGGTAGATACACTGTATTCGGTGATATTTTTTACAATATATAAGCTTATCGATATTTGACTTAGGAAGAAATATGGACTATATCGGACGAACCCCTTCTGGTACCTCTCATACAAAATAACCAGAAGTTTTTTCAGCCAACCAGATTTGGTAGCCCGCGTTACAAGAGTTTCCGAATGAATAATATACTATACTATATACTATGATACCAATTGACATGATGTTTGAAAAAGCTATTGAAGCGAGTAATAAGAAATTGCGGGATTTACGTCAAAACCATTCCCGTAGAGAAAATAGAAGTAACACAATGGAAGATGTCATCAGACCCGCTTATGATATATAGTTGGCCTAGAAAATTGAATTTGAGGGAATAAGTGGTATATGCGTTAAAAAACTTATGTTTAAATTTTCATTCAAATATCTCTTCATTTACTAGAGTTATTAATTTAATCCCGCTAGCACAGCTGTTTGACCCACTGTGCGGCCTGTCGAATGCAGCTTTGTAGTCGATGCACAGATGGTAGGTGTCAATCTGTATTTCTTGGGTCTTCTACAGGATTTCCGTAGTGTGAAAATCTGGTCATATTCCAATCATCGGGCATACATTCCTTGAACCAAATCGCAGCCGGCTTTTAAAAGTTCTGGCGGTAGTCCGTCGACTCCCGCAGCTTTATTGTCTTTAAGCCGTTCAATTGCCGTGTTGATCTCGTTTTGGCTTCGTGGTGGACAGTCTACTCCATCGTCGATGATTGGTGTGATTTCGTCACTTACGCTGCGTTCGGTAACGATTATAGATCGAAAGTGTTCCCTCCATATTTGCAGCACACTCTGAGTGTCCGTGACGAAATTTCCGTGTCTGTCCTTACATGTGGGGGATTCCTGTTCGAAAACCTTGGCT
This sequence comes from Muscina levida, assembly GCA_964034835.1. Lineage (NCBI taxonomy): Eukaryota > Metazoa > Arthropoda > Insecta > Diptera > Muscidae > Muscina > Muscina levida. Next base: position 41,270,004 of record OZ035883.1, read on the forward strand.
TTTAATTTTTTGGTAAAACTTTCGGGCTTCACCTCTATCTCTGTAGTTTTCGATATCCTGGCTCTCTCTTTTCTGCCACAGACGATTTTTCCGCCTAAACAGGCGTTTCATCTCCCTCCTGTTCTCATTATAACGTTCCGTCATCGCACTCGTCGCCATTGGCTGCAGTTTTGCCTTGTATGCAACATCCATTTCCTTAGACATTTCGCGACATTCATCATCGTACCAAGGCTTGTCTGGGCGTGGTTTTTCATTGCCCAGTACGGTCGTTGCGACAGTGGTCATAGAATTCGCAATATGCTGTCACTGTGAGTCAAGAACATCAGAAGTAATGGGGTTTGTTTGAAATAATTGAGAGAGTTGGTTGGAGTAGGCATTGTCTATCGTGGTGGTATGCAGCTTTGTGATATCTATCTTCCTTTGCGTTTAGTTATGTGCGTTTTTAGCTTTACTTAAATGTGTGCGTACCTTTGCTGCGACTAGGTGGTGAATCGAGTCAATAATTGCACCGTGCATCACAACCACGTGATCAATAACCACGTGATCAGTCTTGAATCAGGAGATATCTAGGTTGCTTTATGGATATCTTGATGCGGTAAACTTGTTCTATTCACAACCATGTTTCTTGCCGACGTGTTATCGGAGGTGTTGTTGTGTCGACTTTATTTTCCGACTGCTGAACCAAGAGCTTCTTCCCTTTTCAATTTTAGCATTAAAATATCCCAGAACAATTTTAATGTTATGTGCAGGGCAGTGGTCATATATTTCCTCCATAGTATGCATCTTTTATGTCATCGTCTTTGTCTTCCGTCGGGGCGTGTACACAAATCAGCGTAATATAAAAATATTTCGCCTAGATGCGTATAGTGGATATTCGGTCACTTACCGGGGTAAACCGAGAGTCCAGAAGCCGAAGTCTCTTGCCGACTACGAAATCACATCTAAATTCATGTCTTTCTGCATGGTAGCTGCAAAAGAGGTCACAGTTCTTTCGTCATGTTTATCTCATTTCCTGTATGGCGGTGATGTCAGCCTTGTATTTGTAGAGGAATTCAGCCAGTTGGATAGAAGCACCATCTCTGTATAGTGTTCGGACTTTCCAGGTGTATATCCTTAAAAATGGTCTTTATAATGTTTGCGGGAGTCGTCAACATTTGGCGGGGGGTTCTTGTTTTTTGTGTTTTCATAATAATTTTCTATAAGGAGAGGGGCTTATTAGGCCACCGCGGGCGATCCTAGTTTCTTGGGGCTGACAAAGCCATTAAGAGAGCGTCTGTATTGAGCTTCAGTAAATTCTGTTACTGTTAGTACTTACGGTGGTAGCATGCCGTATGATTAATAAAATCAATACTAGTCATACGTTGTAGTGAGTTTGCATACAGTATTTAGGTAAGGGTCGTCATTCAATATCATCAGCAATGACCAGTTTTCTACTTATCATAGACAAGACAGCCTATATATGGCCAGAAATATTGAGTTATGGGAGAAAATCTATGAAAAAGGCGATATTTTCAAAGACAAATTTTTTGAAGACTTCATCCAATAAAATTAGTCCAACTTGATTTTTTACATAGATATATTACTGAAAACTGTTTATTTAAGCCTTAGCTACAATTCTGCTGAAGACTAAAATGATAAAACATCAATGGTTCTTGAGTTATAGCTGAAAAACCAAGACCCTTTGTGGTTTTACTATACTGACCAAGTAAATTCACCCTAACTTCAAATTTCTCACTCCCCTCGATTGCTGTTGCACTGCGTTATTTGTTTGAGTATTAGTAAGGAAACTAAAATATTATCACTTACCTCTTCCCACAGCTTCATGAAAATTACCATCAAACATAAAAGTTTCCTTAACAGCTTTCTGAAACATTTCTGGAAAATTAAAAAAAAAACTTATTTAGTTGGATCAAAAAGAATAGAGTAAAATACAATGAAACTGACAGTATGATCGCTACATTTGAGGTGAGTCGAAGCCCCAAAAATATTGTAGGGAAGCCCACCGTGTTAGTTTAACATTCAATAATGTAATAGGTAAGCACCCTCCACCGGAAATAACGATCTTGTCGATATGTAGAGTCTTGCGCTAAGTAACTCTGGGGTAACTTTACGGAAACCACAAAGTTATCTATTTTTAGAACCATCGAAGCTTAAAAGCAACATTACCAAAGGTAAGCGAACCCCCTAATCCGGAGTGTTATGTGTACCGTCCTCATCAGATAGTTTGCAGTCAGGGGCATCTGACTGTATTCTAACGGAACCTCACTAATTTAGTAAGTAATGTGTTAAGCTACAAAGTCATTACAGTGTTAACATAGGCTATCTCATAGTGGACCTACTTTCCCCTACACTCATGGGACTATGGTTGGCAAACAAATCGTAAACGAGCGAACACACAAAATTCTAATGACGAAAACTCTAACACAACTCAGATATGTCTGGCTGAGCTGCAAGGCTCTATCCAAGAACAGCTTGATGAACTTATGCTGCAACTTGAGATACATGCAGCTCATCCACCTGTGATCAATCTGGATGACTCTGGGAACCACATGATGAACTCATGATGCAGCTTGCCACAAAGAATTCGGAAGGAGTTTAAATAAACGATGCACATAATGAGAATGTCTTGTCCTAGAAAGTTTTGGTGTCAATGATGCCGCTCGATTTAGAAGGGTTCTGTATATGGACCTGAAAGGATGGGATATCATTCGATTAACAGATGCGTCATGGACCAAGACCAGCACTGAAACACTGACGCTCCTTAAGGATACACACTTTCCGGGCTGTTTAGATGCAGATAATGCTATCGGTAGTATGAGCCCAAACACTTCTATCAACTGTATGGACATGGATGTTGTAAACAATACAGTGAATGGGGAAAAGGTGAAGTGCGCTATAAGTACTTTTGAGTCCTGCAGATCCCCTAGTCCGGATGGTATAATACATATCATGTTTCTGACCTCTGTGCATTACTCTGATTTTGATGGACATGTGCAAGGCTTACATCCGGCTATGTTGTGTTCCAGAGAAATGTAGGTAGATTAAGGTGATTTTTATACCCAAGGGAGGTAAGCCCGATCATGCCGCCCCAATGGACTACATACCACCGAGCCTCTTATCCTTTTTACTGAAAATTTTGTCTATAAGAACATCTTTAACCCCTTATACTATGAGCACCGCTCAACATGCGTACATCGCAGGAAGATCAGCTGAGAGCCCTCTCCATGACGTAGTTGACTTTAGTTGACTTACGGTAAATTCACTTTAGCCGTTTTCTGGATATAGAAGAGGCTTTTAATAATGTGACGTCATAGGCAATGAGGAACTATTTGATCACGTCTGCTAGTGTATTGGGTAGATTGTAAGCCGGCAAACCGTCACGTTTACTCAGAACATGGTGGAAACTGCGTGAAAAAGATAGCTACTAGAGGAACACCACAGGGGGAAGTCCTGTTCCCTTTTCTTTAGTACCTTGCGATAAACAGAGTACTCAAATCGTTCAATGAGGATGGTATGAAAATTGTGGCATATGCGAACGATGTGGTTATCATGATAGGTGGGAAATTTGTACCAACGATGTGTGACCTTATCCAAACTACCCTCGGAAAGCAGTTGTGATGGGCCAGGACTTGTGGTCTGGTTGTGAACCCTCAGAAAACGGAACTATTTCTATTTTCACGTAGATATAAGGTAAAAGACTTCAGGCCATAGAAACTGAAACTGGGGCGAAACTGAAGCACTCTACAAAGGCCAAGTACCTAGGTGTTGTTCTTGATCAGAAGCTAAATTGGTCAAGAAATATCGAGGTAAAAGGTAAAAGAGGGGTATCAATGCCCTTTATGCGTGCCAGAAATCTTTAGGTAAAAATTGGGGACTCAGCCTGAATGTAGCTGTATACTGCGGTAGTCCTGCTAATTAGTACCTATGACTATCTGGATTGGTGGGAGGGCCTAGATAAGAGTAATTTATTAAAAATGCTCAGCAAGGTCCAAAGGATGTTTGTAATGGGGATAACTGTGGCTAGAAGGAGCACATCGCAAGCGGCTTTGGATGTGTTCCTGGGCCTTTCGCCCTTGGACTTGTACGTCAAGGCTATTGCAGCCCGAGATACTATTAGACTGAGCGAAGCTTGCTATGGGCATCATATGAAAATTCTACGGTTTTTGGTATTTTTGTTTCATCTGCTACCTCTTACGGTTTTTGAAGACGTATATGGATTTCTGTAAAGTAAACGTTGAAATTCTGGAAAGATCGGAATGGAATGACGGCGGGACTCCTTATGGTGACTCCATTTCTGGCTTTACTGACGATTCTAAAATGGAACAGGGCACAGTAGCGAAGGCCTTAGGCTACATATTGAATTCAGTGGTTTTCAGTATGAGGTACTGGCAATTCCGAAAGCAGCGGAGGCTATTATGGGATGTGGAATTGATACTAGCAGACGGATAACCATCTGTGTGGATAGCCAGGCTGCAATAAAAGCGATCACATCCACATTGTGTGAACCAAAGTTGGTTAGGAACTGGAAGGATAAGTTGGTTGGACTAAAGCCTATTTCCCATATATTTTTACAAGAACAATTCATTTGACATTAACTCTTAGATTAGCAATACCTTTATAACTATGTTTTATACTATTTGTCCACAACCTATACAAACTAGCATAATAGGTAAGTCCAACAAAATTGTCTATGGCATATTGTAATTCATGTACTCTTACTTTGCTTGTCTGTCTTTTAAAATAAAATAAATTTGTATCGCTGCTATGAGTATTCCGAAGGGCAACATTCCTCCAATCTTCGTCTATTATACTGTACAGTGTCACCGTGTTAACTCTAATTAAATTACCAACTTACTCGGTGGTCTCTCCAAATAATGTTCCGCATTGACATCTTGGGTGGCGGCCGCAAAATGTGTATACAAATTCTCCGAATTCGTAATTAGTTGCATGCGGAATGTTGGTGTTGCCCTTGGCACATCGAGTAATTGTTTATTGCTGGCAACAGCATCAGACACGGGTTCACTATGATGAGATAATATTAAGAGTTTTACATTAATATGGTTGATTATATCAGTAGATGTTCATGTACACAATATGTGTGTGTGTTTCACATGTATAATATTATTTGAATTGTAGTAAATACACATACATATGTGGCTGCATCAAATTGTGCTATCAGGTGGGCGTGTGAGTGTGACACAAATCACTGCAGTTAATATTATATATATTATTAATATGAAAACTTAATTCCTCTGAAATGTCAATCATGCATGATTAATTACATGCCAAATATTTTGGCAAATGTAGGCGATAATGAATTGATATACTGTAATTATGAATTCATTGAACATAACAAATTTCTAGAAATCGACCGCAGTTTCCTTGGAAACGTCAAAAATTAATTGATATGTTTGATGGCGTCTCTTTGACGAAAAGTATCTATGTTTATTAGTTTACATAATATTATGAGCCTATTGCGGAAAATGCAACTTCTATACATAGTCATCGTGTTGCAGGCATTAAGTTTAATTATAAAGGGTATGAAAGAGGGCAAACGCAAAGGAAGCTAGACATCACAAAGCTACATACCACCAAGATAGCCAATGCCTAATCCAACCAACTCTCTTAATTACTTCAAACAAACCCCCTAGTTCTGATGTTCCCGACATACAGTGGCAGCATATTGCGAATTCTTTGACCACTGCCGCAACGACCGTACTGGGTTATAAAAAACCACGCTCAGACAAGCCCTGGTACGATGATGAATGTCACGAAATGTCTGAGAAAATGGATGCTGCATACAAGGTAAAACTGCAGCCAATGGTGACGCGTGCTGTGACGGAACGTTATAAAGAGAAAAGGAGGGAGATGAAACGCCTATTCAGACGGAAAAAGCATCTATGGAAGAAAAGAGAGAGCCAGGATATCAAAAACTACAGGGATAGAGGTGAGGCCCAAAAGTTCTACCAAAACGTAAAAAGTAAAGGTTTTGGAACAGGGATCCCCACCTGTAAGGACAGAGACGGAAATCTGGTCACGAACACTCAGAGTGTGCTGCAAATATGGAGGGAACACTTTCAATCTCTACTCGTTCCCGAAGGCAGCATAAGTGACGAAATTGCACCAACCATCGACGATGGAGTAGACTGTCCACCACCGAGAAAAAACGAGATCATCACGGCAATTGCACATCTTAAAAATAATAAAGCTGTGGGAGCAGATGGACTTCCGGTAGAGCTTTTTAAAGCCGGCGGCGATGAGATGGTAACATGCATGCACACACGATTTGGCCCAGGGAGTGCTTGCCCCCCCATGATTGGAATCTGAGTTTTCTATGTCCAGTGCTAAAGAAAGGCGTTCCAAGTGTGTGTACCAACTATCGCGGAATTAGTTTTTTACCCATCGCATACAAGGTCCTGTCTAGTGTGTTATGTGAAAGACTAAAGCCTATTCTGGCGAACCTGATTGGACCTTATCAGTGTGGCTTTAGACATGGTAAATCCACGACCGACCAGATATTCATACTACAACAAATCCTGGAGAAAACCAAAGAAATGCAGATCGACACATACTACCTGTTCATCGACCACAAAGCTGCATTCGACAGTCCGATAAGACAAAAATTGTTGGATGAGTTTGGTATCCCCGCAAAGCTATTACGATTTTGCGGGATGACACTGACTGACACGAAGTCTTTAGTGAAAATTGGCACAAATTGTCGGAGCTATTTTCTACCAAGCGAGGCTATAGACAAGGCGATAGTCTGTCCTGCGATCTCTTTAATATCGTAATGGGGATGATCATGCGGAAGGCTGCAGTAAACAGAAATGGTACCAACTTCAACAAAGTCACATGTTGCTCGTGTATGTCGATGATATAGATATTATTGAACGTGGATTGAAAGACGTTACTGCGGCTTTTTCGAGCATTGAAAAGCAGTCTGCGGAAATGGGTCTGGTAATAAACGAGGACAAAAATCAAGTTATTTGTTTCAACGAACAAAGAGTTCACTCGTCTAGGACGCTGCGTGAACGTTGACAATTATAACTTTAAAGTGGTAGATGATTTTGTCTACCTTGGCTCCGCCATAAACAAAACAAATAATATCAGCCTGGAAATCAAAAGACGAGTATTGATCGCAAATCGATACTACTATGCGCTAATCAAGCGATTTAACGACAAAGCGCTCTCTCAAAGAACAAAGATTCAGCTCTACCAGACTCTGGTTCTACCTGTCTTGCTCTACAACGCCGAATCCTGGGTAATGACACAAGCAGATCAATCTATTCTGGGAGTCTTCAAGACAATAAAATCGATGGGCGGCGCAGGAGGGGGCGATCAAAACTCCGATGGATGGACAAGGTAAAAGAGCTATTAACTAAGCTTGGTGTGATGAACTATCTACGGACCGCAAAAAACCGAAGCGCTTGAAATACTTTTCTACGTGCGGCTACTGATGGATAAATTTCCGTTGTTACTGCCATTAAAGAAGAAGAAGAAGAAAAAGGTGCCGTTATTGGGAGTCTAAAAATAGAAAGTATGTCAATTCACAATACCGCGAGAAGCTATCCTCATTCATGGGGTGAAAAGCAGAGCTCGCAAAAATTAGTCTCTCTCGTACTTGTTGTCAGAAAAAAACCACTCATCCACTGACACAATGGGAAACTGTCGCGAAAAAACCCTCAAACTTCGTTCTTCTGTGGCTTGCTCTTCGCTCAACCAACGAGCGTGTTTGTTCACTAGATCGGCTCATGGTTTTACTCGAGACCCTTTACTTCGTAAAAACTTGGCTAACGGTTTTCTGAGCATGTATGTGTGTTGCGCATACACATATACACAGTAATGGGCCCCCTTTCCCCTTCTCCTCTTTAATGCCTGTGACGAAATTTTTAAGGCAACAACATAAGGCAAAGCAACAATAAACATAAAGACCTTTTTTGCGGACACTTTGCTTGCTTTGCCCACATACTGATTCTCAGTAGCTGAGCGACGGATGGTTCTGTTCGTACCGAGCGGTCAGTAAGAGGCCGATCCATGTCTTACATTCAACACCAAACCTGAGAGCAAGAACACGAACAAAACGATAAAATGGTTTCTGTTCAGACACTGAGCGATTCCGTCTCATTTTTTCGGTCTTTTAAGTGAGGAGACCGCGCAGTAAAATTTGGTAGAGCATATTTTGCGAGCTCTGGTGGAGTGAAAAAAAGTTTAGGTAAATTTAGGCCACCGTCTCCGCTTCTAGTTTCAGTAACATCTGTTGCCTACATCCTAAGACACATCGGTGGTAGCATATCGTTTAGGTTTCTCAACATTGCGCCTTCTCATAATTGTTACTAACGAAAGGCTTTCCAGCGGCATTGCCGACGAATACGTGATCATTGAGAATTTGTTAGCATCTTGGAAATCTCCGCACAGAGTTTATGGTTATTCCTAAGGCCGATACCATGCAATGAGCGTCTAAGCTTCAACAAATTAAAACATATGAAATACTCCAAGTTGCCAAGCAATGAGAGGTATATCTGAGCGGCTAAGCGGCACAATTTCATACGTTTTAACATCTTGCCGCTCACGGCTTAGCCACTTATCGCTCTGCCGCTCATTGCGCGTGGCCTCGGCCTTAGTAAGTAATGATCAGATAACACGGTGCAACACACTTTTTCTGAGATGAACGATATCTATATGAAACGATAGCATTTGACGCCAATAACCTAACCTTTAATCCATTTTGCTCTTGGAAATTTTATATTTTTGGTCAAAAGTCAAGTCAAAGATATGAAAAATTATGTGAAAAATTGTATTTTAGGCTCAAGATAAGCAGTTTTAGAAAAAATTTCACATTTTGAAATATTCACCACTTATTTATGTAAGAAGGACATTAAAAGGAGTCAACGTCTTTGAATCACGAAACAAGGCAATCCGTATTACAAATCCGTGTTTACAAAAGAAAAACAATTTTTTTTTTCATTTTTATTTTGTATTCTCTTATATGCCCCTAATCGAAACTGTTTTACTCTAATCAAAAACATTATTTTCGCATGTAACGCACTTTAATGCCATAATTTGTGTCAAAGCTAATATGCACATAGGTTTCTCCAAGCCCACCCGATTAACTTCTGCACTTGTGCCTACCTTTTAATTGAATTTGTCATAACATTTCGTCGTTTGCTAAATTTCATTTGAGCATTTCCTTTGAACTTTGTAAATTTTTTATTTAAATTCGTCAAAACTCTCATGTTGAGCAATTTTTAGTTGCGACATTAAGTTAGAACAAAAATCACATTAAGCAACTGCCCGGTACCACTTTCATAGAATTGTGTATCCGTACTAAAAGTACTTGAAAAATGTCCACTTGAAGCCATTGGGAAAAGGTTTCGTGTTGAAACTTTGTAGGGGGGGGAGGCGACATTTGTGATTAATTGTTATTATTATTGAGACAATTAGTACATGTTTGTTTTCCCCGACTAGCCGACAATTTTGCATTTGTTTTGTTTTTTATAACAAACTGTCACTTGACATGAATAGAGTTTAAAGTATAGCTAAATTTAAAATGGTGTATGTGTGAGTATGTAGGGCTATGAAGGAAGGGGTAGACTCCAAAGTTCATATAAATTTGGTGTCAAAAATTTGTGGGTAGATTTTGAAAGAAGAATTTCTTTAAATTTTATTGTTAAATCAAATAACAAGAACTGTGTGAACTCTGGTACATAGTCTAAATTTTTAAAATGCAGAAAAAGTAAAAAAAAAGAGTAATAAATATTATTGAGGATGCGTTTCTTGATATTCTCAAAGGAAAATCTTCTTATTTTTGAATATTGATTTTTGATTTGACAAATATATGGTACAAAAAGTGATTAATATACTAGGAAAAGTTTATATTTTAATAGAACAATTTTCAATAAACTTAATGAACTCTTTTTCCCACAAAATTATGCCACAAAGGCGAAATTGATGATGTGCTTAATGATATAGCTAAATATTAACGCGAACTGAGTCATGTTGGTTGCTTAATTTCAGCAAACTAAATATGAAATGAAATTACTAGAAGCCAGAACTTATTGCACCATCATTTCCTCATAAATAATGTTGATACAAGTGAACAACATAAGGTACTATCCTTATGCCAAAGCAACTTTAGAAAATTAACATTTCCATTGAAATTACATTGATTTTATTCAAGGCTCTACGAAAATCTATTACAATTAGGACAAAGATCAAACACCACCCTTATCAAATTTTGCTATATTCAAGATTGGATAGCCAGAGCGACTAAGTAATACCAGGAATGCATTTTGATTATATTGCAGGGGCTTATCGAAAGCCAGTCACATTTTGGACAATGATCAAATGTCACAAACGCCCACACAAATGTTAGTTCAATACAAAGTTGGTATTTATAGTCAAGAAGGTCATCCAAAGAAGTCTTTAGGAATGAAAGTTAAGGCTGATGTGTAAGAATTTTTCGTAGGAAAATGGCATCAACTACTACAGTTGCAAAAATAATTACCACATAAATGTTGGTGGTTTTGCTATACATGATAATTAACATTTTCCTTAGTGAAACCAGTAACTGCTTCTTTACAATTAAGAATGGAAGAAGAGACTTTCGTGTATATGACTATTTATTAAGGCCAGGTGCCGTTGAAACTTGCATCTCAAGCCGACTTACAACCTCCACGTGGTGGCACCTGGGCAGCCTTGTTTCTTGCTATTTTAATCACAAATAGCGCAGATAGTGAGCGAGGAACCTTGATGGTTCGACTAGCCCATCGCATAAACTATGAAAACACGAAACAGAACCAGTACAGAAATTTTAGTCAGGTAAACTAACTAATAAGTACCCTCACCCATACGAGTTTCTGTCACTAGAGCCTCAGACATCTTGTCTCGTGGTTTAATCCTATAAGTTATGGAATAGCCACAATCTGCGAAATATTTTTACATCCAATGATTTTTTTTTTTTTTTTTTTTTTTTTTTTTTTTTATTTTGAATTGAATGCTTAATATACATATACATACATAATATTATTTTGCCTCAGCGCCAAAAGGCATTATAGAGGCTTAAAGGCAACTTATCGCGACATACATTCACGCTCTAATTCAAATTACTCTACATATAACTGTTTAAAAAAAATTATTTAATATATATAAAATTAATTATTATCAAATGATAGAAGTATTTCAACATCCTGTAATAAATGTTGTTTTAGTTCCCTTTCAAAGGAAATTAATGAAGACAAGTTTCTTAAATTCAATGGTAAACGATTGTATTCTATCCCGACCCGAAAATTTTATACGTTGTTTTGTTAATTGTAATCGACATGTTACATAAGATAAATTTTGTGCTTGTCTTGTAACTCGCTGTGTATATACTATATTCTGCCGGAAGTTAATGGTGTGAGATCCTATACCTTTTACAGTTTTGAACATATGAATCAAAAGCTGTTGTTTATAAATCCCTTGTACTGGAAGAACATCCTTTGCATAGTTATTAAACAGTGCATGTGTTGAAAATCTCAAAGGTAGGTTATAAACGATTTTTAGTGCCTTATTCTGCGCCGATTGCAATGATCTAAGTGCTGACCCAGCCTTACTAGCGTACGCAATTGCTAAATATGTTAAATACGAATGAATTAAACCAAAGTATATCATTTTTTTCAACTCAACGCTGAATTTGCTACTAAATTTTTACAAAATGCCAATACCACATGATAATTTATACTTTAAATTGTTGATATGGTCATCCCAAAGCAGATTATGAGTTAACGTTAATCCAAGATATTTAACACTTTCGGTTTCCTCTATTTCTTGACCATCAATATGCACTGTCATTTTTACGTCATTCTTTAATATATATGGTCTGAATCTTACAAAATTTGTTTTACTGGCATTCATTAATAAGCCATTAACTCTTAAATATTCTGCAAAAATGGCAGCATCATATTCAATTAAGGTCCGTAAAACTTTAGGGTGATCATAATTGTAAAAAAGACTTACATCATCTGCAAATATAAATAGTTTGCCTTTAAATAGTATGTTCTGTAAGTCATTAATATATATTTTGAACAAAAGTGGCCCCAGTATACTTCCCTGAGGGACACCGCAGACGACCGGGAGAAAATTACTTTTTGCTTCTCCAATTTGTACAAAATGATATCTATTCGTTAAGTAACTTCTAACCAGCTTAATGGCAGAAGTAGAAAATCCAATAATTTTCAGTTTCTGTAATAAAATTTCATGGTCAACCAAGTCAAAAGCTTTTCGGAGATCGAAAAAAACACCAGCCACTCCCTTATGCCCTGCATCTAAGCCACTACATATACAATCAATAACATCCGTTACAACCTCTTCTACTCCAGAGCCTTTTTTTAAACCATACTGATATTTAAATAGGATTGAATTCTCATCCAAGTAGCTTGTTATTTGCTCAAAAATTATTTTTTCAAAAACTTTATCGATCGTAGATAAAATAGATATGGGTCGAAAGTCTACTACTTTAATAGATCCAGATTTTTTTTGGCACTGGAACGATTTTATGCCTTTTTAAAATATTTGGATATGATGATTCATCTATTATCTTATTAAAAATGTGCGTAAGAATATATTCATTTTTAAACGGTCTAAAATGTTTTCTAGTTGTACACAATCAACTGGTTCAATTCTAAAACAATTATTGACTGGGATTAAAGAGGAAAACAAATTTATACTGTCATGAGTATCGGTTGTACTACTAGCTTTAATATCTTTAACTACTTTAGAAAAATAATTGTTTAAATATAACGCCTTTTCTTCATCAAGCGTCAGAAGATCATCATTTTCCGTTAGAATAGCTGATGATGGTTTTATTTTTCTTCCTAGTTGTTCATTAAAAAATGCCCACATTTTCCTAATATCTCCATTACATTTGGTAATATTTCGTTTGTAGAAGTTTTGTCTCAGATGGTTGTCGCAAAATCTGATTATTTTACTAATTCTCTTCAAGCACTCCGAAATATCCTCTCTCCCTCTACTCTTTCTTCTGGCCTTTAATAATTTGTCTTTATAATTTAATAGACAAACATATATGTAATATTATTCCTAATATACAAGGAAGTTCCACCAAATTTATCTTCTCTGCAACAATGCACAGCATCAAAACCATCTATTGAATATAATCCAATGCATTTACCATCAAACCAAGTTTCTTGTACAGCAATTATAGCTGGTAGAACGGTAAATTCGCAAATTATACTTCTAAACTAATTAAACTTGTGGAATGAGGAAATACTTCTTGCATTAATTGACAATATATTAAAAGAATTTAAATTATTCTTTTGAAAACTTTCATTAAAAGATTCAATATTATTGAAGTATTTAAAATCCATAAAAATTTAAAAGTAAAAAAATAAAAAAAAATATACGTTCAAAAAGAAAATAAATTAATTAAAATATTGAAAATAAAAATCAATGTATTGACCTAAAAGAGCCAACTGCATCATCATAATGGTTTACATCCTCATAATCATCCTCACCAGAGCTTTCATCATTGGCATTATTTATTTTTCTTCTTCTCGAACCACCGCCAGCTGTCTTACATAATATATCGTCTACATCATCCATTGTTTGCAAACGAATCTGCCTCGACTTATCATCCTTTCTTGCATATACATTTCCACCTCTAGCATAAACATATTTAAATCCAACAGATTTTAGGGACTTTGCATAACTCAAAATCTGTAAAGTTTCCTTAGCAAGATAGTCGTTGATGTAAACATTCTTTAACTCTGTAACTGCTTTCAAATAAGATTTTCTTTCCATTAAGGTTGCTTTGCTCTTTTTATTAGTAAACTTTACAACAACGGACTGATTAGCAGTTTGCATTCCTCTTCTCAAAAAATAGACATCATCCACATCATCTTCATTGATTTTTGCACCGGCTTTTTTAGCAATATCCAAAACCGTATCTAAAGCACTGGCTTCACCATCGACTTTAATTCCGTTTATAATGCAATCATTCTGCACTTTAAAATCATTTAAATATTTAACGGAAGATTTCAAAATCTTAACTTCCTCACGCAAATTATTGTTTTCTTTTTTTAAAGCATCTATCTTCTTCTTATTCTGAGCAACACCTTTCAATATTTCATCATATTGTGTTGACATAAAATGCATCGTCTCTTTTATCTCTTTTATGTCATCCAGCTGATTCAGTTTTGTATTGATTGCTGCGATGTCATTCGCTAGTGTACCAACATCGCTTGGCGCACAAAAGTGACACCTGAATTCAAGAGAGAGATCTTTCTGTAACTTCTCTATCTCTTTCTTGTCTAGCTTAGTGCATACAGTGTGGAGAGTTTTCTCACACACATCACATTCCATAGCATCCTCACTTTCCAATACCGGAGTCTTGCACTGCACGCATATATTTTTGTTTTTAGTTACGCTCTTTCTTGTTTTACCAGGCATTCTCCAATTCGCTGATTATTCTCAGTTCTTCGTTTACAATTTATGAAGTGTCTCTGGTTTTACAGATCTTTATTATCACACAAAAAAAAACACTTTTAATAGAGAGCCAAATAGCCGAAGTAAATTAGACGTCTTAACACTTCCAGGGTTGCCAAACTTTTTTCATTCATAAAAAATTTTTAGAGTGGATATGAAGCGTTCTCTAGCTTAAGTATTCTTTGACTCTAAAAAACCTTTAATAAGAAATTGTATTAATAAACGTTATTTACACTAGTTTACAGCCATTTTGGTCTTTGGATAACACTATTTTTTTATGATAGATGAAGGGTTTCTGATTAAGAAAAAAAATTTTAAAAAATTTTTTATGGAGCCGATTTTTTTTTTAAAAAGTTTTTGTAAATTTTTTTCTTTGCCGAAGGTACCTTTGGATTTTGACCTATATATCAAGTTCTAGACGGGCAATCAGGACAAAAGAGGTATTAAATTAATTAGAATCAAATGGCCAACAAGAATTAAGCCACTTAAACTCAACAAATTGCATAATTTTGCCGTACTGGCTGAATACATTTGAAACATTGTGTTTTTTTCATGAAAAATAGCGTCTCTTTTTTTAGTTTTTAAATCGGGAAAAATCGAAAACTCGAGATAAAATTTTTTTGAAACCTTCTGCGTAGGGCGAACACCTTAGCAAACAAATGTAGTATTGCAGAAGAGAATCTATGGAATAGTTAAAAAGTAATGGCCTCTGAAAGTTGGCATACAGAAATTATGTTTTTATAAATATTTGAATTATTTCATTTGTCGGAACTGCAGAATATGGTCCGAGAGGCTAAACAACAACAAAAATATACCATTCACTTCGTCTTGGTCCCATAACATCGAAATGGTAGGTCAAAATGGAAGCCGAGGCCCATGATGCACACGGGGGGTCAAGAAAGGGGCTCCTTGGATCCTATGATGATCGCCTATGTGCGGGTACTCAAATGAAAGATATTTTCAAAACGAATACAACGGTAGGACCCGCAGAGTCTTGAAACTGGATTGGTCTCAAAAATATCTTTCATTTGAGTACCCGCACATAGAGGGTACCAAAGCACTGAAGGAGACCCCTTTTTTGTGTCCCTAGGGCCATAAAGAGTCTTAAAAATTACACCATTGGATTCGTCTCGAAAATATCTTTCATTTGAGTACCCGCATAAGGCGGTCATCATAGAATCCAAGGAGCCCCTTTCTTGACCCCTCCAAGGGCGTGATGGGCCTCGGCTCCTATTTTGACCTACCATTTCTATGTTATGGGACCAAGACGAAGTGAATGATATATTTTTGTTGTTATTTGGGCTCTCAGCCCATAATCTGCAGTTCCCACAAAGGCAAAAATTCAAGTATTTATAAAAACTTCGTTTCTGTATGCCAACTTTCAGAGGCTATTACTTTGTAACCAGTCCATAGATTCTCTTCAGCAATTCTACATTTGTTTGCTGAGGTGTTCGCCCTACGCAGAAGGTTTCAAAAAAATTTTATCTCGAGTTTTCGATTTTTCCCGATTTAAAAACTAAAAAAAGAGACGCTATTTTTCATGAAAAAAACACAATGTTTCAAATGTATTCAGCCAGTACGGCAAAATTATGCAATTTGTTGAGTTTAAGTGGCTTAATTCTTGTTGGCCATTTGATTCTAATTAATTTGATACCTCTTTTGTCCTGATTGCCCGTCTAGAACTTGATATATAGGTCAAAATCCGAAGGTACCTTCGGAAAAGAAAAAAATTTTACAAAAAAATATTTTAAAAAAAATCCGCTCCATAAAAAATTTTTTAAAATTTTTTTTCTTAATCAGAAACCCATCCTCTATCATAAAAAAATAGTGGTGTTCAAAGACCAGAGAAAAAATAATTATTTGTAAAGTAGTGTTATCAGTCCTTTAGCCTAATGTGTTCCGGTGGCAACGCCAACTGTTGTTGTTCGTTAATGATATATAAAATAAACTAGTAAGAAAGTTTCAGTCGGGCAACACGACTTACACATACCATCACCCTCAGTAAGACAAAAAAATTTCTGTTATATTGATATTATTACTCGATTTCTGAAGTGGGCGGAGTGGTACATTTGTATGAGAGGTACCAGAAGGGGCGTGGCTAGACTTCCAGTTTTTCTTTACTTTAGTAAACACAGAATTTGGGCACGATCGCGTTAGTTCTATTAAAAATTATAATCGATTTCTAAAGTGGGCAGTAACAGATCAGTATGGGGCGTACCAGAAGGGGCGTGGCTAAATTTCCAGTTTTATTCTCAAAAACTGTATCCTGCTATAGATCCACCAAATTTTTTTTTCTCCAAAACTTTATCCTGCTTGATCTTTACTAAATACAGAATGTGGGCACGATCGCGTTAGTTCTATTAATAATATTAATCGATTTCTAAAGTGGGCGGTACCAGATGTGTATGGGAGTTACCAGATGGGGCGTGGATAGACTTCCAGTTTTTTTTTCTCAAAAACTGTATCCTGCTATAGCTTTACTAAAATAAAGAATTTGGGTACGATCGCCTTGGATTTATTGATATTACTACTCCATATCTAAAGTGGGCGGAGTGGTACATTTGTATGGGAGGTACCAGATGGGGCGTGTCTAGACATCCAGATTTATTCTCCAAAACTTTATCCTGCTTGAACTTTACTAAATACAGAATTTGGGCACGATCGCGTTAGTTCTATTAATAATATTAATCGATTTCTAAAGTGGGCGGTACCAGATGTGTATGGGAGTTACCAGATGGGGCGTGGATAGACTTCCATTTTTTTTTCTCAAAAACTGTATCCTGCTATAGATTTACTAAAATAAAGAATTTGGGTACGATCGCCTTGGATTTATTGATATTACTACTCCATATCTAATGTGGGCGGAAAAGTAAATTTGTATGGGAGGTACCAGAAGGGGCGTGGCTAGACTTCCAATATTTTTTCCAAAACTTTATCCTGTTATAACTTAACAAAATGCATAATTTGGGCACGACCGAGTTGAGTGTATTGATATTATAACTCCATCTCTAAAATAGGCGGAGTTGTACATTTGTATGGGAGGTACCAGAAGGGGCGTGGCTAGACTTTAAATTTTTTTTCCAAAACTTTATCCTGTTATAGCATTACTAAATATAGAATTTGGGAATGATTGAATTCGATGTATTGATAAATTTATTTATATTATTTCTAAAGTGGGCGGAATTGTACATTTGTATGGAAGGTACCAGAAGGGGCGTGGCCATTTTCAATACCGTAAGTAGTTTTGGGGAAATATTAACTCGTGCAAAATTTCAAACCATTTGGTTGCGTCTTTCGAAAGTTATCGTGCGAACCAGCCGGTCAGCAGACAGACAGACGGACATGGCTCAAACGACTTAAAAAGTCATGAATCGAATTTGGTTCAAAGAAACCTAGGGTCTAAAGTCACTCCTTTTGTGTGTTACACTTTTGGGTCGTATCAAATGATATATACCCTCATCCCTAAGGGTGATGGTATAAAAAAGCTTTATAATCGGATACAAAAGCTTTGTATAATTACTATGAACATTATTGTAGCTCAATTTTATTATCCTCATGTTGAAATAATAATCGGATGCCGATTACATTGTTTCCTTGTTTTGATTGTTTATACATCACGAATATTTTTCCATTATTAACAAATTATTTTTGAAAAATTTTGGAGAAATATTTTGTTCTTTGCCACACAAAGGGTTTTTATGGACATGGCTCAATCGTCTAAGATAGTCATGAAACAAATTTGGTATTAACCCTTTAATGACTAGAGCGAAATAATGGGAATTTTTTTGATTTTGATTATCTAACGCTGTCAACGTTACCATATGGTAACAGTCGTCACTATTGGGTTAAGATACTTGGGTTCTAACAAGTCTCCTTTAAGGCGTTAAACCTTTTCTCGTATCAAATGATATATACCATCATCCCAAGGTTGATGGTAAAAAAAGTAACAAATTTAACACATTTGGCAGTACGCAATGATTGTTTTTAATGTGAAATCTGGCTCATTTATAAGCCTGGACCACAGCACTAGATGGGTAATAATAGTGTCCCCTTCGTATGCATATCTGCCGAGTACTATCTGTGTATCAAATTGGCCCATTTTGCTACCTTGGTTCCAAATAGCCTCTTATTATCTCTAGACCATTATCTTTAGGCTTATTATCTTTAGGCCGTTTTAAAAATTTTTATTAATAGGTGCGCCATCCACACTGGCTGTAATTCATACTGTACCAACAACATATATACCAAATCTTATCTTCATATCTCAAATCTATATATATAAAAGAGGATGTGTGTATGTATGTAACGTAGGGACTCGAAAACGGCTGGACCGATTTTGATGAAATTTTCAGGGAATCTTCCGAATAACCCCGCGAGTAACATAGGCTACACATTGTTTGGATTTTTCTACATTTAGGGGGTGAAAATGACAATATTCGATAACACAAGGTATTCCGCGCTTACAAGAAGTTAAAAATAATATATTATCAATCGATGATAAACAACTTTGTGTACTCTTTTAAGATACCTGCGTACGTCCATGGGAAAACCTTTAAAAAAATTCTTTAAATAACTCTCTGTATTCCAATATAACGGGACATCCAATATAACGGGATATGCAATAGCGAAGCATTGCCGGGCCCTCTAGTAGTTCATAAGATATAGCCATTTTAAATTACAAGTTGTATGGGCAATGCCACGCCCCTTTGGCCAATGACAATCAAGTATAGTGAAGGACTATCAGCAGGTCATCATGACCACATTGTGAAATTTTCATAACAATCAGTCTATTGGAAAAGCCATCAGAGAAATTGTTTAAAAGGGGCGTGGCATCATAACGAGGTCTTGGCACCGTTGGTACCATTCCGCCCACTTTAGAGATAGAGTAATAATCTCAATACATCCAACGCGATCGTACCCGAACTCTGTATTAAGTACATCTATAACAGAACATAGTTATGAAAAAAAAAATTCGAAGTTTAGCCACGCCCCTCCTGGTACATCCCATACAAATGTACATTTCCGGCCACTTTAGAGATAGAGTAATAATATCAATACTCCCAACGCGATCGCACCCAAATTCTGTATTTCGTAAAGCTATAACAGGACATTGTTTTTGTAAAAAAAATTTTAAGTCTAGCCACGCCCCTTCTGGTACCGCTCACTTTAGAGATGGAGTAATAATATCAATACACCCAAGGCGATCGTGTTCAATTTCTGTATTTTGTTAAGTTATAAGAGGATAAAGTTTTGGAGAACAAATTGGAAGTCTATACACGCCCTTTATGGTACCTTACATACCCATTTGGTACCGCTGACTTTAGAAATAGAGTAATAATATTAATTCACCCAAGGCGATCGTGCCCAATTTCTGTATTTTGTTAAGATATTTTGTTTGATAAAGTTTTGGAGAACAAATTTAAAGTCTAGCCACGCCACTTCTAGTACTTGCCATACAAATGTTTAATTTTTCCCAAGGTGATCGTGCTCAATTTCTGTATTTAGTAAAGCTGTAACAGGATAAAGTTTTTCAGAAAAAATTGGGAGTCTAGCCACGCCTCTTCTGGTACCCCACTTACAAATGTACCATTTCGCCCCCTTTAGAAATTAAGAAATATTATTAACTAGCTGGCCCGGCAGACTTCGTCCTGCCTCCAAATTTTTGTAAAATATGTTGAGTGTAGTTGAAATCTAATAACGATTGGTTTATTTCTTAGACCTCTAAAATATTTCAATTTAAAGGGCGAGGTTTTCCCGGACAAATTCTGTTCTTCATATAACTTAAAGATTATTATATATTATTATAAGAATTGCTAAAACGGATCAGCAGTGTCGTCCATGATGTGATGAAAATGTACTTATTGATAGGCATATATTCTAAAACCACATTTTTAAGCCGATTGACTGACACATATAACTCTCTGCGTTGGTGTACTGGGTGATTGTACCTTTTTATCCTAAGGAGTACGAATTTCCAAAAATGCCTTCATTAGGCTCAGCAACCCCATTAACCGTATGGTCTGGGTGATATCAAGAGTTATTCCTATTTTCGTTATTATCCCCTAAAATTTCGAAATGGGAAAAGCCACTTTGTGAAGCTCCCTAATTCTGTAGGAAGTGCGTCATTATAAAAGTTAGTCATTCTTCTTTAAGCCTTTTTGCGGTCTGGGTGACCATCTACATCCAATTCCCAACTTTCACTGAAATTTTGGGACAAATGGCGTCAACTGTTTTTACAATTAGTGGTGACATTAAAATATACATCTTTTTTATATATATAGATGATGTTAAAAAAGTGACTAAATGACATTCCAAATATTAAGTGTGTCATAAGCTTAACACAGCCAACTGGTTCCAAACATACATTCAAAATTTTCTCATGCCAAAAAAATCATATAATTTAAATTTAAGTAAAATCGGACAATCGATATAAATTCTCGAAATAATTCAACCCCAGCCAAATCAACTGCGGGTCCATATATACAAAAAAAATCTCATAATAAAACAAATATACATTCTAAATTTCAGTCAAATTGTTTAATTTGTTAAAATTTTCATGATTATTCTACCATAGCGACACCTACTGGGCCAATTTATTCAAGGTTCCACAAACATAAATACTAAATTTCAGTTAAATTGGTACATGCATTCAAATTTTCGATATAAATCCACCCTAGCGCCATCTACCGGGTCCATTTGTACATATGATTTTTTCTAATGATCAAATAAATATAGATTCTGAATTTCAGTTAAATTGGCCCATTCGTTAAAATTCTGTTTGTAAACCGTCCCCAGCGCCACCTACCGGGTCCATTTGTACATAAAATGTTTTCTCATGATCAAACGAATATCCATTCTAAATTTCAGTTGAATTGGTACATGCATTCAAATTTTCGATATAAATCCACCCTACCGCCACCTGGATTTGATTTTTTTAAACACAAACAATCTACGGAAAATTTCGAATCGAATAAAAAAAAAATCAGCCAAATCGCTCCAGCCGTTCTCTAGTGATGGTATGACATACGTGGACCATTTCATTTTTATATATATAGATATACTAGAAATTTTTATTTTTTACAGAGAATGAGGGTAAGTGGAAATCGGGTTTCCCGAATGAAACTTTCCTATTGGTTATATATATACAGATCATTTATTTAAAAACGGAATTAAAATCATTCACTACTTCAAAATTTACCCATCATCTGAAATTGGTTCCACAAGAATCTCATATTCTTGTGTACTACCACAGCCGACTATTTTAATGCTTGAGAAGACTGCAGTAACATTATTCTCATATATGCACACATGCACATCACCATCACATCGGGAGCATCATAAACTGTTTAAGACATCCCTTTGTATTAAATACAACAGTAGAATCTTTGCCCACATTAGATATAACCATTTTCCAAAGGTACTAAATTACCAACTAAACAACGGTCAGCGACCCAAAAATACCAGATCGACTACTCCAAAAACTTGTTGTTCATTTGTCCACATTTCTAAGCATTCAAAATAAGGGTCTTCCTACATCCCCGCTCTCTCTCTCTCTCGTGCTTATATAAAAGTCCATAATATACCATAGTGTCTGTTGATATTAACATTTGGCATTCAGCCATAATTAATTAGGCCTTCTGATACATTCTAATATCTACAACAGCAAACAAAAACACCAAAAACAAATGATTATTAAATCATCACTTTTGACAAAGGCCAACAACGCATTAGCTACGCAATCAAACTATAAGCTCATTATATATCCATAGGATAACAAACATAGCACACATTCCATAAAGTCACTACGATATTACCAAAGTTGAAATTTGATGCGTCTGTTCGCTTGGCTGCTGGTTCACTTTATCCACAAGCACAGCAAATTTGTGCTTTAGTTAAACAAAACTTTTGTAAGCCCTAAAGTATATTGCGCAAACTTTTCTCTATGCTCATTCACACATTTGCACTTTAATAAACAATAGCAATGACAGCAACAACAGCAACAACACTAAATGTCTTGGCCACAACAATAATATTTATTAGTGGTGGCTATGTGTCAGTTACATTACGCTTTTGGCCAAAGTGTCAAGCGGTATGTCTGGACCTCACTATTTTCAAAAGTTTTGCTTTTTCAACGTCTTGTGGTTAATGGCTGTTGGCCTAGTGTCTTTCTGTGTGTGTTAAACAGACAGCCAGCAACGACAACGACAAACGAGCGTTGACATAATTTATAATCATATTTTACAAAGGACACACAATACTAGCTAGCTACAAGTATACGATTACATGTGGCCGTGACTTTTATGAAATTGCTTGAGCTAAATAAAATCGAAATAAATGTGGTTTTAAATTCATTCACTCGTTGTTGTTGAAATTTAGGAAATTTTTGTGGCAAAGCTGTTGCTTTAACTTGGCTAAATGGGTTTAAAGAGCAAACGTAAAAGAATTGCATGCCTAACCAAACACTTGGCTGTCTTCTTAATCGTGTCGAAAGGAGAAAGACTTAAATTCGTATATATGTGTTAGTATTGTAGTATATGTTAGCAATGTGGACAACAATTCATACACACACTCAAGATATGTTAACATAACAAACTTGACCTTTGTTATAGTCTTGGTTATGCAGTATAGAGATAAGACATTTCACAGAAGCTAAAAATAGCTGAGTGGACTTTTATTTAGCATTCAGCCAACCCCCATAATGTAGTAGGTAATATAGTTTTAATGTCTGCATGTTTTTCTACATTTATACATACAAGTTTAGAATATTCTATTAGGTTGAGGTTTAGCAAATGCTTGCAATGGTTGCTTGTTGTAATCATGCCCTACAACTCTCTTCTAGCAATAAAGTGATTTTATATTACAAGACTAGAATAGAACGGCTACATGCTGTTATGTAGTATGAGTAATATTATTAGTTGTACTCATTGTTGTATGAGTAATATTAATTTAGTTCATTTTAATTAAATTGATATTATTACAGGTAAACTTTATGGCTGCCGCCATTCTATAAATATCAAAAACATAATAAATTGTAGCCAAAATTGACAAATATATAGAATAAATCTAAATTAAACTGCCATTGAAAGAATTAATCAGGAGAAAGGCGTCACAAGCATGGAAGTCATTCGTTGCAAACAATGCCATGTGGAACAAGCTCCTAACATATAAATAGCTCTAATGAAAACCAGCAAGAAAGTTTCAATCGGGCAACCCGACTTACATATACCATCACCCTTAGTAAAATAAAAAAAAAATCTATTATATTGATATTATTACTCGATTTCTAAAGTGGGCGGAGTGATACATTTGTATGGGAGGTACCAGAAGGGGCGTGTCTAGACTTCTAGATGTTTTCTCTAAAACTTTATCCTGCCTGAACTTTACTAAATTCAGAATTTGGGAACGATCGCGTTAGGTCTATTAATAATATTAATCGATTTCTAAAGTGGGCGGTACCAGATGTGGCGTGGCTAGACTTCCAGTTTTTTCCTCAAAAACTTTATCCTGCCTGAATTTTACTAAATAAAGAATTTGGGTACGATGGCGTTGGATTTATTGATATTATTACTCTATCTCTAAATGGGGCGGAAAGGTACATTTGAATGGGAGATACCAGAAGAGGCATGGCTAGACTTCCAATTTGTTTTCCAAAACTTTATGCTGTTATAGCCTTAGGTTAGGTTAATTCGGCAGCCACGTTGAACACAGCTCACTTGGGTCCTAGTATGAGTCCCGTTGTGATACCATTTTATGATTTCCGCACCAAATGTTCCTATTCTAACCGGTCAACGTCGCTGTCAAGCCATTTCGTTGCCCTGATGAAGGCATGGATGTTTCGCAAATCGCCTTCTGATAGACAGGTATTGTCTAAAAGTGTCCGATGACCAAGTTTTTCGTATCGCAGGTCACCTAAAGCAGGGCAGTGGCATAGAAGATGCTCCGTGGTATCCTCTTCTTCTTCATCATTGCAGCTTCTACAAAAATCGTTGTAGGGTAGTTTCAGCCTCTTAGCGTGTTTACCAACCGGCCAATGACCAGTTATCACAGCTATGATGTTCCTCAAGTGGACTCTTGATAAGTTCAGCACAAATTGTGTCCTCTGTATATCCATTGTAGGCCAAATCTGTTTAGTCGCCGTGCAGGTGGGTTCTCTTGCCCATCTCTCTTCAGCAATAAGGTCCAGTTTTCCCGCAATGAGTTGTTTCCCCCTTGTAAGAGGGATCCCAATGAGACCATAAACTTCGCCCGAGTTCACGGTTGTGGCGGCCCTTGCTAGCGTATCGGCCCTTTGGTTTCCATATATGTCCCCATGTCCTGGAACCCATGTTAGGGTAACCGTCGAATGTCTCGCTATCTCCTCCAGAGACGACCGGCATTCTCGAACATTTTTTGATTTTGAACCATCCATGAAAATTAGGATGACATTCTCCCCAAAGTTTAGGGCATTATCATTATCATCATAGTAGGACCTATCCGGGATGTTCCTTATAAAACCCGGATAAAATAGAGGTTCAGGTATGGTGTAATCCGTATTGCAGATCACATTAATTAGGTTCAGGATTTTGGCATGGCCATAGTTCCTGTGCATCCATGCTTTTGTGGCGTCTAAACGCATTGCGGTATTCGCTGCTATCCTCTTCGCCTCAATGTCCGGTGGTAACCAGTTTAGGATCGTGAAAAGTGCCTTAGTTGGAGTGGTTCTAAGTGCCCCTGTTATCACGATCGCCACCAATCTCATAATGCGTTCGAATTTCAGCCATTGGGACGCTTTATCTAGCGCCGGCCACCAGACTGCTGATCCGTAGAATAAGATGGGTTTAATAACTGATTCGTATAACCAGTTTAAGTTCTTGGGGCTAATTCCCCAATTAAGGCCGATTGCCCTTTTGCAGCAGTATAGAACCGTTGCCGCTTTGCTAATCCTGGTCTGAGTGTTCAGATTCCAATTCAGTTTACTGTCCAATGTTAGCCCGGGGTATTTGGCACTATCGGAGAGTGTAAGTGCTACTCCATTTAATCTTGGTTTGGCAAATTGAGGGATTTTGTATCTCCGTGTGAATAGCACCAGTTCTGTTTTACTCGGATTTACACCCAGTCCACATTCATGACACCATTTCACAAGAAGTTTCAGTGCAGATTCCAGTAGTGTAGAGAGTAGTTTTGGATCCTTACCTGTAACTATTAGGGCCACGTCGTCCGCATATGCGACGGTTGTGCAGCAAGTTTTTTCCAACTTTCTCAGGAGAGTGTCGATGTTAAGATTCCATAGTAGTGGAGAGAGTACTCCTGCTTGTGGAGTACCGCGAACCGCTACCTTGGAAATATTTGACACGCCCAGACTGGATCCAGTTATAGCCTTACTAAATATCGAATTTTTGGGACCGGCCGTGGCATAGTGGTTAGAACACGCGACTACCATGCGGGAGATCGCAGGTTCAAACCTGGCTCCAGTCATCTTAAAAGAAAAAATAATAAAATTTTCTTTCATTGTCGGCTCCCCTCGAATGTTGTTTGACAGCAACTTCGCAGTATTAAGCGTCGATTCAATCGTCGTGTCTAGTAAGAGCTTCTCAAACAGTGACGTTCGCATTCGTCGATAAACAAGTAGGTGCCGTTAGTTGTGAATCTAAAAATAGAAAGCGTGTTAATTCACAACAACGCGAGAAGCTATCCCATACCTCATTCATGGGGTGCAAAGGGAATTTAAGTTTTTTTTTTTTAAATATCGAATTTAGGAACGATCGAGTTCGATGTATTGATATTATTACTCGATTTCTAAAGTAGGCGGAATTGTACATTTGTATGAAAGGTACCAGAAGGTGCTGGGTCATGTAGCCCATTTGCAATACCGTAAGTAGTTTTGGGAATATATTAACTCGTGCAAAATTTCTAAACATTTGGTTGCGTCTTTCGAAAGTTATCGTGCGTACCAGCCGGACAGCCAGAAAGACAGACGGACATGGCTCAAACGACTTCAAAAGTCATGAATCGAATTTGGTTCAAAGGAATCTAGGGTCTAAAGTGAGAGCTTCTATGTGTTACACTTTTGTTTTCACCCTTACGGATGATGGTATATTTCATATTCATCTTATAACAATAAAAAAAATTAAGAGCAACAATTCCTTTAACTGTTCATATAACGTTTGACTACACATAAGCCACAGTTTCACTTTTCCATTAATCAAATGATTGTGAACTGGTTTTATTTTGTAGCAGTTACAATATAACCGTTGTACTCTGTGGCGTATGATTTACGTACAATATTTCTTATGATAATCATACGCCACTATATAGCAATATAACAAAAGAGCCTAAAACGTGACAAATTTACCTATACGATACTTACTGAACTAAATACTAAATTATTATGGCATGTAACATGACAAAACGAATGATGCAAAACTTCTTCTATTTGGAGCTAATTTCACGTGCAGTTCTCACAATTCAATCCCAAAATCATTTGTTGTACTGTGTTATGAACACACTATTCCAAAGAGAAAAGAACTTCTCAAAATTTTGACGACCCCGGCAGACGTGATAAAAAACATGATTTAAGGATACGATCCCAGGATGTTCAAACTCTATATATATATTGTGCCTCTATCCAATTGGCCGGTGTACTCGGCAAATACAAGGCTGTCATTTCCGCCATATAAGAAATGCGATGGATGGAACAGAGATGCACAAAACTATCGCTTTAGGACAGAGCACAATCCTCATGAGGCTGCATTGCATCACTGTTTGGTGCGGTTTACACGCACAAAACCGGTGCAAACATTACCGGGAATAGCGATCGCTACGGGCAAATGATTCGTGGGCTTTTATACCCTCACCATACGTGTAGGAGGGTATATATCATTTGATACGACCCAAAAGTGTAACACATAGAAGGAGTCACTTTAGACCCTAGGTTTCATTGCACCAATATCGATTCATGACTTTTAATGTCATTTAAGCCATGTCCGTCTGTCTGTCTGACTGACTGTCCAGCTGGTGCGTACGATAACTTTCGGAAGTCGCAACTAAATGATTTGAAATTTTGCACGAGTTAGTATTTCCCAAAACTACTTACGGTATTGAAAATGGGCTACATGGCCACGCCCCTTCCCATACTAACATTGGACAAAAATAGAAGGAGTTGTCAATATATAATGAAATTTAATTTCTAAATGGATTTAATTTCTATGTACCATTAATGGTTTTCTAGTAAAACTCACTTTTCGACTGGTATTTTTACTGAATCATTTAGTATATCAATTAAAAAACATTTGTCTGAAAAAATTACTCCTTAATTTAATGAATTTTAAATTTTTGACAATAACAACAGAAAACAATTAATTATTTTTTTTAATCCCCTAACCCTAGGGGACCGGCCGTGGCATAGTGGTTAGAACACGCGACTACCATGCGGGAGATCACAGGTTCAACTCCTGGCTCCCGTCATCTTATAAAAAAAAAATGTCTTTCATTGTCGGCTCCACTCGAATGTTGTCGACAGCAAC